>CM076581.1:1023030268-1023497621 GCA_034641835.2 Pinus albicaulis
GTTTACCCATATTACTCCTTACCTTCTTCTTTTGCCTAACGTTGGAATGATGGAGTTTGGATCCAAGGGAGCCAACAGGGCTAACAATGAGAGCATAACAATGCTTAATCGAATCCATGAGACATGGGATGGAGGAATGTTTTGCATGACGAAGCTTTTCCTTTATGGAAGGAGCTACTTTATTTTATATCTCTCATGTGTTTATGATGGTTTTGGACATCATGAAATTGTCATTTTGTACTTCATGATAAGAAGAGGACATCTAACCTTACAGTTGGAGTCATCTCATGCATTTGGGGAAGACAATTTTGGAACCAAACATACATAACCTATTGCAGCAAATGGAGGAAGCCTTCCTTATGTGGATGCCATTTGGAGGGGAATAGATGGTTTGCATCTACCATAAGAGTTGCTTGAGGGCAAGCAACATTTTTTACGCAGGGAAGTATGTCTTGTTTTGCATTAATGGGAATATTGCATTTATTTCAGTTGCTTAACTCATGAATAAAAGTGTAAAGGAGAAATAAAACTCTAATCGAGAAAAATAAATCAATGCTCAATGTGAACATGGACAAATCTGGGCCATTTCAATAAAATACACTTAGGTGTGAAAAGGAATGGAGAAGGTTGACTAGGTCAACAGGACCAAATCTCAACAGTGTCTAGATGCATTGAAAGTCCTTATTGATCAGCGCGGTTTTAGATGGAGACCCTTCATGTTAAAAGGGTTAACTTATTGGAGGTGGTTTGGGGTTTTCCAAACCCTAATGTTATAAAATAAAGAGGAAGGCCACAATGAAATTTTGTTGAAGATAATTCGATTTTGAGATTGCTTAGGCAACTCAAGATCTCTAGCTGTTTAGCTAGAGAGGAGGATTTCCTGTTTAGGAATTCCTCCTCCTTAATTGAGGAGCTCTTGAAGGAGTATGTTATGAAATGCCTCACATCTAGGCTTGAGGCCAAGCTTCCTCCATCAAGACAGCGTTATTTCTATAGTAGAATAATACTGTGTTGTTGGGTGTTGCAGTGAAGGGTTTTCAACACCACTTCTAGATCTACTTTTGCAGAAAAGGGAGCATTCCTTTCTCTGGAAGATTATTGAGGAAGCATTGAGCTTCAGTTTCAGATATTCGCATCAGACCAAAGGACCTTCCATCATCATCTGCGTAGTATACTTCAGAAACTGCGTTATTTTTCCAGTACATTGCTGCAGCATGGTTTCTACCCTAGTTTGGTGCTCATTTCCTTGAGGAAGGGACATACCTTCTTCCGGAAAGTTTGTATTTAAGTATTATTTTGTAATATTGTACATTTCAGCTCATGTACTCAGATTTTTAGTGATTATGCATTTTCCAGATCCATATTCTGCAGATCTGATACTTGTATTTTGTTCTTTCATGAAATCCCCTTGCCGGGTGATCTTTTGATGTATAAAAGGAGCTGAATCTCCATTTTTCTTCATGCTCATTGATAATAAACTTCAGATATAATTTTTTAGACATATTCTGTCTAATTTATTCAGAAATTATGCTATGCATGCTTCAGCTATTTTCTGCATACTCAAAGTCATGGGAAATCAACATTTTTAAGCATATCTGGGATGGAGGAACTGTTTAACATAGCTAGAATTCTTTTTTTGAGCTAAAATTCGGATAATACGTCCCTCATGACCTCATATGAAATAAACTCCTGGAATTTCCCTTAATTTTATGCATATTTTTTAATACATCTATTTTAGGGTCGAAATCATTGCTTTTCCTCACTTTTTGGATCCTAAATTCAGATCTAAATTCTTCCTTTATCATAAATGTTTTTGAGTGTCTATTGGCACATTTTACTAGGCAACGTGAAATATCTACACCCTCGTCATCGTTTTACTTTGCTACGGCCTGTTGGGCCTTCTCTTAAAGATATTGTGTGGAAATCCTGTTGCTTACCTAGTCTTATTTGTTTCAGCTCAAATCTTGGATTTAGTTTGTATATTGTCTTATATAAATGATCCAAGAGTTATTTTCCTATTCTAAAGCATATTTTTCTTAAAATGCATTTTTAAGTGCATGATTCATGAGTTGTTCCTAAATAGGAATATTAATGAGAAAATAGAATCCATTTGTATTAAATTTGAATAAAAGAAGAAACCTTACAACCTTAACGCCTTGATGTTTGTACAGGTTCTTCCGGAGTCTGGAACAGTCGTTTTCCTCAGTTTGACAAGACTCCAACTCTCTGAATCAGCATAACACTATGGCCATGAGTATGTAATCTCTCTCATGCCAATGATACCAAATGTGGAGAGTATAATTTATTTAGCAATTTACCTCAAAACTACCAAGTTCTAAGTACCCTTGAGACTGAAACATGGTCTCAATTTATAACATAAGGGAAGTAGTTTTAGCTCCAATAAGGAAGGGATAAAGCCCTCTAATCATGGGATTTTACCTCCAAAAACTAAGGGATAGCTCCATTTATGAAGGGATAAAGGTTCATGAATGGAAGGGGTGAAGCTCGACCAGATAGCACTTCTAGAAGGCCCCAGCTGGGAGAATATTTGACCAATTGGGCTTATAGAACTTACTTTTCTCTTTATTTTACCTTTTACGAGGGTCCATAGTTTTAATGAACAGGACGCGTGGGATGTGCCGCAGGTTTTATAGCAATAAACCGTGGTACCGCAGGAAATGACTAGGAAAAGTGTGGAGTTAGGATTTTTAGGATTTTTAAGAGCTTTTCTCCAGTTTCAAGACTTGATTTAGGAAATTTATGTTTTAAGACCTCTAAGGGAGCAATAAATAGGTAATGATGAACCCATATAGATAGCTAAATGTCATGGTGACAAATTTTAGTGTAACAGATTGCCCCCTAAAGTGCGAAGTCTGAAGAGTTCTAAAGAGTGAAGTGCTTTATCATTTTGAGGATCGGGCTGCAAGCACACCGGTTGAAACCCTGAAAAAACATTCAATGTAAGCATATATATATATATATATATATATATATATATATATATATGTATGTATATGTATATCATCGCTGAGGTAGGCATTCCCATGCTCAGATCAAAACTAAATATATGTTCTGATACATAAATGATTTTAGAATTACATGAAGTAGTAGACACAGCATGGACACAGCCATCTGTTATAAGTAGTCTACTGTATGATGAATAATAAAACTCCTCGCAGCCTGGATGGTAGAAACTAAATCCAGGGTCTTGATTCCTACTTCTCGAACTAGTACGATTCTATCCATGCGATTGATTGTGTCAAAGTCGAACATGGTAGAAACCACTTGATTACCAGTCAATGATGTGAACTGTTAACAAGTGTGAGAGAAACCACCAATAATGACAATGGTTCTCAAAGTACTCAGTACAATCTATGAAATGTGAATTTGTGATCTGAAGTCGAACATTTCACAGAATCATTCAATCGAAGGTCAATGATGCAACCTATTGTCGAAGGCGAGAAACCTGCCATTAAGGCATGCAGATTCCAAGGTATTGTTAGGATTCTAGATCAAATTTCTAGATGATGAGTTGTCGTTGATAGAAAGTGATCCGTTGTAGGAAAGCCCACGACACGAAACCATTAGATCAAGTTTTGAAGAAATTTTAAGCAAGGACTGACTCAGGGATGGTCAACAAAAATGGAGACAAATGTTTGCAATGAATCGTTTATTAAACTGATCTCTTGAACACATAACAACACTGCAGATGGTAACAATTGACCTAAAGCTAATACCCAGAAACCAGTTGAAGAATTTCAATGTGGTTTGATTAACTATTTGGCCAAAGGATTTTCCCAACCCAAATATGAATGTGACAAATTCAAAGTAATTTGATTTCATTTAAGCATCCGTTTACTCTTGTATTTCTTAAGCACTGTACTACTAGCATTACTCTGACAAATGAGCCTCGGATTGAGTCACTCTTTGTAATGACAAAACGCTCTCGGGTTGACATATTAATGTGAGGTGATTAGAGGTGAAAGAGACCCTTTTTATAGCTCTACACTGGCTCTGACACTGAATCTTCCTTTTGCGGGTCGTCAACCGAATACATCTCGGTAAAGCTTATGGGGAATGGGGACAAGCCTCTCTCTTTGATCATCAATCTCCTTGCTATGGATTTAGCACTATGAGGACTATCAAAGCTCTTGCAGCATTCTTTAGGCTATGAAGGCTCTTGGAGATTCTTGGAGACTCTTGGAGACTCAACCATTTAGCCCCTCCATCAATGGATGAAGGCTATATTTATAGAGGAGAGGAGGAGGTTGGCATCCCTACAATAGTGAAAGGGAGGCCTTATCCCTTGGGAGGTTCCCCATAAGGTGGAAACAAGAGGCCAAAGGAGGAAGGCCGTGGTTATTCAGTCGAAACCACTCCTGATGACTCATCCACGAAGTTGTTGTAATTGAAACTTCGCCTCTTTTTTTAAAAAAAATTCCATAATCAGATTGGCGTGGGTGCTCAACTGGGATAGAGTGCCAATTGGTGCGGGCTCAGTGTTAATTTTCCTCATTGGCGCGAGTACATAACATGCTACCAGCGCCAAGGCAAAAACAAGTGTTTTTAGGGGTCTGCTCAGGAAATGATCAACAGAAGAAATGTTGTCCTCATGGAAAGGGATGCAATGATGGTATTTTCAAGGCATGACACCACTTATTGGTCATAGAAACGACCCTCCAATGGGAAATATGGGATTGCAGGGACGGTGACAAATTACTGTGTAACACAAATTTTGGGCCATTCAGGGAATGAAGGCATAGGTAGAGCTAATGATCTGGCTGGTGAATAAATGGGACGTTCATGCACAATGTTTTATCGTTGGAGATCACAAGCTAGAAATTGAGCTTGAAGACATCTACTTCCTCACCGGTTTATCAAAAATAGGTGAACATATCTCTTTGTTTGAAGATAGGCAAGGTGGCCTGCCTATCACTAGCTACAAACAAGAATTCTGTAATGAAGAATATGATCCCAAAGACAACTGGATAGACATAAAAACTATCATAATTCTTGATCTGAAAGTTATTGCATTCACTGTTACCAGATTATGTTGAAGTGTAGCTCCAAATGTGGCTACCAAGTCACAAATGCAGACAGCTATCGAATGTTACAGAGGTACAATCTTCAATTGGTGTGAAGGGGTGTTCACCAATATGAAGGGTCAACTGACCAGAGCGAAGAACTAAAAGTTGAAAAACTTTGGGTATGGTGATATCTTAGTATCTTTTGCTTTGGAGAGAATTTTGTCCCTTGCCCCTCAGTTGATCTTTGTTGACCATGGTGAACCTAGAGAGCCTCGTATGGTATGATGGGTGGCACTGATGCCTCGCCATGGTGGTGATGGCTACATGGTAGTCCGATTCACTCCATCATATTTTTGTTGGTTAGAGAACCAAATATTTTCTATTGAGGATTTCTCGTATGCAGGTATAGACTTTAAAGGAGACCCCGAAATGTCCTTACCTCCAGGGACACAATGGGATGAATCAGGTAATGAATTATTTTGATGTTTTTTAACTCTAATTTTTATTTTGTTTTTCAATCTTCCAATAGTAATAACAAAAATTTTAAATGCAGATGTTGGTCCATGAAGACCAGCAAATCTCAGTCACTTCAAGAGGAAGCCGATAGATCCTATTTCACTGCAAGAGAACCAGGCAGAAAATATTCTCACTACTTAGAGCACAACCTGGAAAGGTTAACTAGAGACATCCCAGATACAACGATGGATGATATTCCTCTTCGTCTCCAGAGGCATGTCGCTGGTGTTCCTGGCCAGTTTCAAAGATACCTGCGTAGAGTGGCGTAGGTGATAGTATACTATCATGATCATCACCACAGATAGTGGATGATCATCGCAAACTATTGTATTTTTTTTTGTATCACTGTCTTTCATATCATAAGGTGTTTTAAACCTATGGTCCTAGATGATGTAATATTTTTTGAAACACAAACTCTATCTATGATATGACTACTTTTGCCAGCTATCTTGTTCAACACATATCGAATGTTGATATAATTTACTGTTTTAATGTCATAAATGTATATTTATAACATTATTAGCTAATGCATCAACTAATGTATTTAACTTGGAATGTGTTGATATTCGATGTAATCAAACTGCCTTTCCAAGATACGAACCTTCAAAAATAATCTTAGTAACACTAGATTTTTAATTGTGTATACTCTGTTTAAATGTAATACAATGAGTTCTGAATCTAACCTAATGATCAAACTCTGAATTCCAAATGAAATGGCATCAGATAATAACTCAATCACTGCGTTATATTCTGCAACATTATTCATTGTTTGACCAAGGCTTACCCCATGCATAGAAACTAACTCATCGGTGGGTGAATAGGTAACCCAGGCTGCGAAAGAGATATTCTGTGTATTACGATAGGAACCATCAGCAAAACCAATGTACACTTGAAGGGACGTCGACATCTACAATATCAAGAGTAATCAAGATAAACAGGAATAGTAGTCAACGCAAAATTAAACTAGACACACTCATCCAATATAAAGCAGCTAATATTAGAAAAATAACTAATGTATAGGTATGATATTCACACAAAAATCAAGCATAATCTCTTCAGATAAATTCCATTTTGGGTTTATCTAAAGAGACCCCGTCATAATCAATCAATTTGTAAGCCCCTTTTGCAAGCACTCGCTTGACAATATAAGAACCATGCCACATGGGTTCAAATTTCCCAGATCCTAGTTTATCGTTAGCTTGGTCATATACCAATATTAGTTCACCTTCTGAAAAAACATGAGGTGTAACACTTCGGTCGTACTGAGCTTTAACGCATTTTTTATGAGATTTAGCTGCTAATGTAGCGGTGTGCTGAGTCTCATCTAATTGTGCTAAGTGAAAAAAGCATTTTTCCTCTTCAAAAGTGGCTGGTAGTAATTCTATGGCTAATTGGAGTGACGGTATTTCACATTTAATCGGTAACACAGCTTCTAAATCGTAGACCAGCTTAAAAGGAGTGAACCCTGTTGTAGTTTTTGTTGAGGTTCGATATGCCCAAAGTGCTAAGAAAAGCATAGTATGCCAATTTGATTTATGAATTTCGATTATCCTTTTAATCATAATGGTTAAAAATTTATTTACGGCTTCAACCTGACCATTAGCCTGCGGATAATATGGAGTAGAGTAATCATGTCACAGACCAAGCTAGTCGAAAATTTCGGTCATCATGATGTTTCAAAAATGACTCCCATGATCAGTAATGATAGCTTGGGGTACACCAAATCGAGCAATCATGTGATTGAATACAAATTTAGCTGCATTTCTGCCATTGGCCACAAATTTAGGCATCACCTCGGCCCATTTTGTAAAATAGTATACTGCGAGAATAATATAGCTATGCCCCTCTGCCAAGTGAGGGTTACATGTAATGAAATCAATGCCCATTTTGCAAAAGGACCTATAGCAACTATGGGGTGAAGAGGAACTGGTGGTGCATGCAAATTTCAATCAAAACTCTGACATTTATGGAATTTTCGGAGTGCGAGAATGCTTTCTTTGAATAATTATGGCCAAAAATAACCAACGCACAATATCTTTTGGGTTGTGGAAAACAGAGACATATGACTGCCACATGCTCTAGAATGACATTCATTCAAAACTCGTTCAGCCTCTTCATGACTCAAACATCATCGAAATACAGAATCCACATCACGATGATAAAGCATGTCCCCAACAATATTGTATTGCTGATATTGGTAACGGATCTTTCGTCGAAATGAATCTGAAAGTTTAGCCCAAAAATTTTGGGTTTGGAGATAAATGATGATATCCCTATACCAAGGATCTAACGTATTGATAAGATACAGAGATTCATTAGTCATCAGATGCTTTACCATAGTTTCTGTCTCAGTATTCAGGAAGTCACACATAAGTTCGGCAAACACCAGTAATTTCTTTGATTTGGATTTTTCAAATTATAAATCAAACTCTTGAAGGATAACTATCTATTTAGAGTATTTTCCCCTGAGCAATTGTTTAGTCAAAATGTACATCATCGGGTTACAATTAGAAATCACAGTTGTTTTTCGTAACAAAATGTAATGATGAAAATGTTGGACAACTTGTACTGCTGCCAAGGCCAATTTATCCACGTGCGAGTATTTAATCTCTGTTGGATTGAGATTCTGACTGAGGTATTAAATCACATGCTCGTTGTGGAATTCATCCTCCTGAACTAATACCATTCCTATAGTGGAATCAAAGGCTGCTAAGTATAAAAAGTAATCCTGGCTGTAATTTTGGTGGATGCAATAATGGTGAATGGGTCAACACGTGTTTTAAAGCATCAAAAGACCGATCAGCAATCTCATCCAAAATAAAAGGAACATTATGTTTCGACAACATTGTAAAACCTTTGGTTAACTCAGCATAGTTCTGGATAAGTCTATGCAGAAATTTTTCTTTCCCTTACAAACTTTAGAGTTGGCGAAGTGTGGAAGGAGGAGGTAAATTGAAAATAGCCTCAACCTTCGAAGGGTCGACATGAATGCCTTCTTTTGAAAAGAAAAATCCTAGTACTCTGCTAGATTGTACACAAAAACACACTTGTGGGGATTCAAGCGAACCTTATAATACCTACATCTCATAAAAATCGTTCGTAAATGAGTAGGATGATTCCCTGTGTAATGAATGAGCAGGCAAATAATCAAGATCATATTTTACAATGTGTTTAATGTCATGAAAAGCATAGGACATTTCCCTTTGAAAATTTTCCCCAACATTCTTCAATTCGAAAGGTAATTTATAGTAAGCAAATGTTCCCCAAGGACAAATTAATGTTGTTTTTGGTTGATCAATAGGGAGTATGTTGATCTGATTGTATCTGGAAAATCCATCCATAAATGAATTCATTTCATTTCCAACATTATCGTCAATAATTTGGTCGATATAAAGAGTTGGATAACTCTATTTAGGACAAGCTTTGTTAATATCCCTATATTCGACACATACTCGTATTGTTCCTTGTTTTTTAGTAATAGGAACAATATTATATACCCAATTTTTTAAAGGAATTGGATAAATAAAACCTACTTTTAATAATTTCTCAACTTCGGCTTTAATAACAGCAGCTTTTCATGGATGTATTAGACGTAATATTTTTCTGAAAAGTTTAGCATTTGGGTAAGTATTTATTTCATGAATGACAATGTTGGGATCAATTCCTGGAATTTCTTCATAAGACAAGGAAAATATGTCACCGAATTCTTGAAACAGGGCTTTATATGTAGAAATTTCATCTGACGTACACGAAGCACCTAAATGAATTTTTTCAATAATTCCTGGTTTAATGGATATGTCAATGGGAACCATAGAAGAAATATTTCCCAAATTAATTTCAGAATCCGAATTTGCAATTGATATTGGACTCTGAGGTTCATTGACATATTCAATTGGAAAAATAGATGAAAAAATATTTTCAAATCTATCAAGTTCAGGTAAAAATGATGACCTATGATGGAGATCATCCCATGGTAATTCATCTATAGACAATAATTCATGAATGCTTTCATCAGTATGAAACACTTGTTGAAAATGATCAAGAATTGATGTTATAGCTGAGCTTGTGGTGAAAATGGTTCTTCGTTGATCACATTCATTGGATCATCATCAGTTGATAAAAAATTGGAAAATGACTGTACTACTTGATATGCTATCTCAAAAGGATTCAAAGGCATCATGCCATCGAATGAATCCAATTCTGATTCTAAAGGCACTACCCAAGGATCATCAAACAAAATAGTGCTTGATGTAATCATATTGATATTGGCAATAGTACGCGGTAAGTTAGGTGGAGGCATAGAAAAATTTCCCATTAAAGCGGAATCTTTGATTAAACCTACTCCTACATCCTCATAAGGGATAGTCGTTTTTCCAATGTGCTAAATAATATCCATAGAAGCTGGGTCGAACAAATAATATGAGAGCTGATCGATTTTCACAATCTTTGCTTGATGAGGAAACATGATTAACCGAAATACGGATGACATGACAACAATAATAGCATAATACCAACTTCGAACCAGAAGAAGGTTGTAATCTAGAGGGGCATCAACTACCTCCACATCCAAATTAACGGTTTTACCTTCGACCTCTATAGGTAGATCCTGCAAAATTCTGAAAGGATGGAATCCTCTTCTGTCAAAAGCTTTAAGGATTGTCGGTAATTGGTTAAGGGTTGGAGAACCAAGTGATTTCCAATATTTTAACGGCATGATATACGTAGATGCTCCTTCATCAATAACAGTACGAAAGCAACGTCTGTTTTTGAC
Source organism: Pinus albicaulis (assembly GCA_034641835.2). Classification (NCBI taxonomy): domain Eukaryota; kingdom Viridiplantae; phylum Streptophyta; class Pinopsida; order Pinales; family Pinaceae; genus Pinus; species Pinus albicaulis. The sequence goes on from CM076581.1 coordinate 1,023,040,583, forward strand.
TAGTACTAGGATTTGAAAAGCCATTTGATGAGCGAGACAAGGTGTAACATTTTCTAAATCAAAGATTATGAGGTTCGAATCCTGAAGCTCTACAGCTCCAATTGCTGATAATAATAAATTCCTTTGTGCTGGGCATGATTGCAACACTTCCAAAGCCGACATTGTTGAAGGAGATATTGCTAAATCTTCTACAATGTTGTAATTATGAGCAGATCTCACATGTGGATTGAAAGCTAATTTACGAAGTACACCTTTAGCAGGTGGGTTGATTACTAAATCAAGATTAGGTTTCTCGATATGAAGTGCATCAAAAACCGAAGGATATGTAGCTGGTGCAGAATTAGAATTTTCTACTTCTTTACCAACAACGGGATTTTTACTACCATAATCTTGCGATCGAATCGCAACCATTACTTGAGACATCATCAAAATATCTGGTGATGTATTAGAAGAAGATCCTATAATTTTTCTATCTTGAATAGGAAAAGGATCCTTCAAGACAGCGGGGGTAGACAAACCTTTGACGAACTTAGATACCTCAGCCCTATGCGGACATTATTTGGTGAAATGATCCTTGTCACAAATAAGACAAGGATAACGAGGTTTTCGTTTATCGTCAGCTGGTTCATTTTTACCAGTTTTTTCTTTGGGAGAGGAAGTTTGTCTACTTTTATTTTTTCCTTTCTTCTTTTTTCCATATTTTGACTTTGTAGTAGATGAATCTACAATGTGAATATCGGCAGAAGTTTCCAGGGAAGATTCTCCTTTTGGTGAATCAGGTAAAGTTATTATGGGAGAAGTAATATTTGGAGATTTATTCTTACTCTTAGTTGTGCTAACTGAACCGATTACATCGTCAGCAGCATGAGACCCTGAAGGAGTTGTTGTTATCTGACCAGGACATGGTAAATCGATAATTTTCTCGTAAAAAGTACCTGAATGGGTATATACCAAGTCAAGATACTAAGCTTTTGCGATGACTTGTTCTTCTGTAACAACCCCTCCTTTAGCTACATCTTTAGTGATTTTTGGTAGCAATGATTTGATAAACCATTATGCCAATATCTGATCCAGGATAAAAAATTTCACCAAACGTCTTCTATGTCTCCATTCATGTATATGATCTGATATGTATATAGATGCAGATTGTTTTAGTGAAGTTAATAATTTCGTGTCATTGTCGTATCTGACTGGCAACTAAAAATGAGTTAAGAAAGCAGTTGCTAGAGCGTTGAAATTGTTAAAAGAGCCTCGTGGCAGTTTAATGTACCATTTGGCAGCTACTCCTATTAATGTTCTCTAAAAAAGTCTAAGTCAAATAGATCTGTCGATTAATGAGTTGGATGCACACCAAAGGTGGTAAGTCATGACATGGTTGGAAGGGTCCTCTCCTGGTTTTCCTTCAAACTTTGGGATATCACTGGGCAACTTATGCAGCATTGGCAGCCAATACGGTTGATAATAGATGGGATCATTCATAGGGCACATTAAATCAGGTAAATCCAAAGTTGCTATGAATGGTAATCGACGGTTAGGGTCTTGTGAAACTATACCACTTCCAGGAGGAGGATATCCAAGATATCCTGGAGTAGCCAGTGCATTGGGAATCATTATACTCCCTGGATAACCAGGATTAGCTAGACTATATTGGGGTTTAGTAGGCGTTTGGTACGTATACCTAGGGTATGGTTGATATATTGGATTTTACGCTACAGGTCCATATTTATACGGCCCTTGGTAAGGTTGATAAGTAAACTAAGGTTGACTTGTTATAACCGTACTTGTACTAGGTTGTCCTGCAGGCATTTTAATAGTATTCTAGGGTGCAGGTCCAGACTGTGGAACAGAAACTTGAGGAATTGGTATTGATACCAAAGGGGCTGTAGAAACAGGAGCTGTAGATACTACAGGAATAGGTGTGGTAGGTTGAATAGAAATTGGCGTAGCAGTTTAGGTTGGAGTTATAGGCATACTCAGACCGGGATGTTGAAAACTACCTGATGTAGGTACCTAAATAGTAGGTTGAACAGGTTGGACAGGTTGGACAGGTTGTACAAGTTGGACAGGTTGGATAGGTTTTTGAACGTGATTATAGCCAATCGGTTTTCCAAGCTGATAATAAGGTACTTGCATATTAGGTTGCAAATTCTATTGAGCTTGAGATGGATCCCACACTGTATTAGGTCTGGGATACGAGGGTCCCATAGAAGGTTGTGAATAAGAAGGACCATAAATAGGCTGATAATTTGGAACATAAGTTGGATAATTTACTGGGTAATTCCCACTTCCAGGATACAATTAATGTTCTGGGTAAAATTGTTTCCCTAATGGAGGTTGTGGGCCCTAAGTTTGATACTGGCCTCAAGGTGGATATTGACCTTGAGGCATGTATTGACCTTGAGGCACGTATTTCCCTTGAGGCTGTTATTGACCTTGAGGCATGTACTGACCTTGAGGTTGCCCCCCAGGCTTTAAATTACTAACTTGAGGTTGCCCCCCAAGCTGTAAATTACTACCTTGAGGATCAAGGTTTGGGATGTTTCTAGACATCATATAAATTTTTTCCGCATTTACAGTTCCAGTATTTGATTCATGTAATCCAAATGATAGTGTACATTTATTAGGAAAAGGATATGCCCTTGAGAAAGTACCAGAGAGCGACTAGTATCCTGCAGGGACTGAAGGACCACCATATAAATATGTTTTTGGAGATTCAGAAAACATGGATGCCTCACCAGACATATTTAAAGGAGATCTATAAACTCTCGGTGTAGAAGGAAATGGAATTCGGGGTGGTGAATAATTGAGACCAACGTTCTGTAGAAATTTTTTCAATGAAGAATACTAAGCATCTTGTCAAAACGGGCTATAAAAAATTGATTCACGTTCTCTAAGATCTAAATTTTCCTGAGGCGAAGGAAGAACTACTTCTTCTTCAATGTCAGTAACTTCTTCAATACTAATGAGACCAGGAGGAAGATCTTCTATGATCTGAGTCTTCACTCTAGGTGAATTAGTATTACCAGGGGTTGGAGCAACAAACTCTAAAGTAGGTTCAGACGTAGCAAGTTTAGTTTCGGGCTCAGAAATTTCAGGTTCAGTAGATGATAATTCACTTGTTGTAGAATAAATTTCAACTAATTCAGAAATTTAAATTTGTTGAGTAAACTCTGTTGTTTGCGGTTGATCTACTTCATAATCAGGATGAATAATTATGGATGTTTCTTCCTATTCTGTTGATCCATTTCTTGATGTTTTTCCTCTTTCAGATATAATTCTTTCTAGTTGACTTGTTGTATATTCAGGGGGTTTCCCCTGCATTCTATGTGATTGTCTCGGTAATTCAGCCACGATTATGAAATCAAAGAAAATTTCAATAAAAGTCCTAAAGTATCTAAGGAAACAACCAAATGAATCACACACCTAGAAAAAATTAAGAGATCAATCCACACACAAACAGTAGATTCCCACACTAAAAATAGTAGTTGGTGATGAAATCCAACATCGTAGAATTCTAAATGGCGGTTGGAACAGTTACCACGACAACCTACTTAATGAAACATATCGGTGCAAGTTTCTCCACTTAAACCATCTCGAGTGAAGATAACCCTCCGGAGAGTCCAAGTGAGTCTAGTCGATGACTGCTCCAGGTACAGTGCGACCTTCCCTCCACCGTCACCTTGGAAAGAATCCTAAATTTTATGGCCACTAAGGTCACCAATGGGAACACATATACCTCGGGGGAAATTATACGATCTGATATACATGCAAGGGCAGAGTAACAAGCTCAATCCCCTTGAAGGCTCCTTGACATAATCCAAGGTTTACTGACAAGTGACCTGAGGCTCCTCGACAATCGTCTATCTGAGGTTTACCATTTGTAATATGTGCACATCTTCTATCGTTCCCAATGAGATAGGTATGATTACCTCACTAGTTCGGATATGATATCATGCTTGACTCCTTTAGGAGGAGCTTCTGAGAGCATACATGCTACAATTGGATTTTCCTACCGCAAGATCAACTACTTGTTTGTTTTTATTGCCTTGGAAAGTTAACTAAAACCTATTCCAAGACACTAGCCTAAGCTATGTTGGTGGAAAAGAGCCCTATAAAATAAAAAAATTCTAGATTGATTTTAATTAAGCGTTACTTTTAATTGGCAGTTTCTTAGGAAAAAAGGTACGGAAACGAAACTTTGGTGATGTTTAATGACCCAACTCAAAATAATTCCTTAATGCATCTATATGAGAAAAAACTCATTTCTTTTCAATGAAATCTAGCTAGAGGAAAGAGTTGAGAGATTTCAATAACTTTCAAAATATCAATTCTTTCTTGAAAAGAAGATCATTCAAAGAATTCAATTTCAAAAAGATCTTTGCTCAAAATGAAATTCCCTATATTATTTAGATCAGAAACAAAAATAAAACTTCTTCCAAAGGAAAACTAAAAGCTTTAAAACTATAAAATTCAAAATTAAAACAAATCTCTAATCCTGAACTCTATCTAAAAGTTGAAGGATGTCTTAGCTCAGTTTGTAATCTAACCAAGATCTTTCTGCTTATTTCAGCAAGAAAATAAAGCATCCAATAAGAGTTTTAAAATCAAATTCAAACCTTATAAATCCAAAAGGTTTTCTAAGTTTTCTAATGAAAACAAAATCGAATTTTCATAAGAGTAATAATTGCATCAAGTTCAATGGCTCAACAGGAAAAAAATGACATACCAAGTAGCTGAGGTATACAGAAGTTTCTGATTCAAAGCAACGGGAGGACAAGGCAAACATTTACTCATAAAAGAAAACTAGCTAAAAAGATCACTTTAAACATAGAATTGCTAAAAGAAAATTTTCCTAGAGGTCTTTGATAGTCAAGACAAATTGGGATAACAACAAAGAATCAAGTAATGGGATTCCAAAAAATAGAATTTCTACTTTTTCTAAAATTTTCCAGAGATCCGCGATTTTTAATGGAATAAGGTGTGGTACCACACTATATTGCACTAAAAGTTGCAGAGTCTACCGCTCTGTTTTTAAACAAAAAGTGCGGAAGGCAATAAAAGTAGAGAAAAAATAAAAATATAGATTTACGGTCATGGATCCTATTGATTTTTCTACCCAATCCAGTTTTGAGCTAATCTAAGTCAAATAAATCTCAAAGAAATCTCAAAAATCAAACTGAAAATAAAAAAGAAAAATAAGTTCATATTTTCCCCAGCAGAGTCTCCATTTTAATAGACGGACAAATCACGCTTGCGGACAAGAGCGATCTCCCTAGTATCCTAAGGATATATAGAAGCAAAAACACAGATGTAGACCATTTTCTCTATACTACTATGCTTAAGAATTTTAATTAACTATGGAGATATGCTCCTACTTGAAGTCCAACGCTTACTCGGTCTTCAATCCAGTCGTTCCAGAAGGTATCGATCCAACATATAAGATCTCCAATCAAAGACAAGAAAACAAGATCAAAATCATCTGCAAGATATGATAATTCAAAAGCAATAATCTATCTAAGTGATCAAGGAATCCAAGAATTAAATTATTCAAAAGATAGATGAACAACTCAATGAGAAAATAGAATCCATTTGTATTAAATTTGAATAAAAAGAAGAAACCTTACAACATTGATGCCTTGATGTTTGTACAGGTTCTTCCTGGGTCCTGAACAATGTTTTCCTCAGTTTGACAAGACTCCAATTCTCTAAATCAGCATAAGACTATGGATATGAGTATGTAATCTCTCTCATGAAAATGATACCAAATATGGAGAATATAATTTCTTTGGAAATTCTCTTCTACAAGATAAGAAGTAAGTACCCTTGAGACTGAAACATGGTCTCAATTTATAGCATAAGGGAGGTAGTTTCAGCTCCAATAAGGAAGGTATAAAGCCCTCTCATCATGGGAATTTAGCTCTAAAAACCAAGGGATAGCTCCATTTATGAAGGGATTAAGGTTCATGAATGGAAGGGGCGAAGCTCGACCAGATAGTGCTTCTAGAAGGCCCTATCTATGAGAATATTCGACCAACTGGGCTTCTAGAACTTAATTTTCTTTTTATTTTACCTTTTACAGGGGTCTGCAATTTTAATGAGCAGAACGTGCGGGATGTGCCGCAGGTTTTATAGCAACAAACCTTGATACCGCAGGAAATTACTAGGAAAAGAGCAGAGTTAGGCTTTTTAGGGTTTTAATAATATTTTTCCCAATTTCAAGACTTGATTTAGGAACTTTATGATTTTGGACCTCTAAGGAAGGAATAAATAGGTAAAGATGAACCCATATAGACAACTAAATGTCATGGTGACAAATTTTAGTGTAACAGTCATTAAGATTGATTGTTAACTGAAGATAGCTTTAAAGTGAAAGACGACATAAACCAACAGCAAATAAATGATTAAAATACAACATAAAACAAAGAGAAGAAGAAGAAAATAGTTGATTACGGAGTTCGTCCCTAGTGGACTACATCTCTGGGTCCACTTTAAAGTGGGCGTCCGCTTTATTAGGATTGATCCAAGGAAGTATTTACACAGAAAATACACCATACTGATCATTTTCACAGGTACTTCTAGTCACTGAAAATAGAAATCTCTCTCTCTCATCTTTCCAACGCCTGTCTTTGCACTCAATTCCGCCTCTGAACGGTCGATTAATGCTAAAAACAAAACTGCCTCTATCCCTTTGAATCTGAACTCCCGTACACTCAATGTACCTATGAAGGAATAATGTCATGGTTTAAATAATGTTGAAATCGAACCATTGATAGCCAAATTATGCATTTGGTTGAGCAATTTTGGTGATTAAGGTCTCGAATTCTATCTCCATAATTAATACCTAGTAACTAGGTGATAAACTTTAGTTGACCTTAGTGCAATATTAATTACCAAAACCAATTTATAAACTTTATAATAAAGTTTATCCCGATGGTTAGGATAACCGGGCGCGCTTGTATAGCCACTGCATGTGAACACCTGTCGACTTATCCACTAATAGCTATCGGCTTATCCGTTAACACCTGTCGGCCTATCCGCTGCGGTTAGACCTATTCACATGATTTAACATCATCTGATGTGGTTTAACCAACGATGTTTACAGTTGTTAACCATTCACATTTTATGCCGCGGTCAAACCCATTCACATAGCATTTACAGACTCCGACACAGTTTGTAGCTGGCGGTTAGGACTGTGGTGGGTTTTTAAACTTTAATATAAATTTTTATACATACCCTGAACCTCATTTTTTGGTTTTGTTCTATCATAAGGTTCGAAAAAGGTTTTTTAACATAGAAATACATTTGCTAAATTTTGGACCATAGACTTTGATCTTAGGATTAGGACTTTAGGTCAAGGTTTTTAATGCTAGGTCTTACATAGTATTTAGATACTTAGGGCTATAGGATTACATTTTGTAAGGTATTTCACCTTAGGTAATCCTAGGACCCAATTTCACCTTCACATCACGAATTTGAAACATATGATGACAATAGCAACTGAAGGAAATTTTTACTAGTGAATTGACGATACTAAAGACTAAACCGGACATCGGACTACTGGAGCTTACCGGACCTCTCTGCATTGACAAGATCCTCCTGGATCAATCCTCTCCACTTGAAAACTTTTGGACAACAAAAGTTTGATTTTAAGAAGATAATAAGTGAGGATACAGCTCCCTCACTTTTTTGATCTCTATTAATTTTTCCTTGGATTCATGCCCTTGAGTCCCACTCAAATATATTCCACATCTCCTCGCCTGGAAGTATGAACTCTTATGTCCAAGATGGTATCTTCCTGCAACTCTGTCATGTACTCAGGTGATAAATCGTCAATAGAAGGGATCTGTGTATCATCCTCAGAATCAACAATCATCGGAGGTTCATACAACTTTAGATTTTCAACATTCACAACTAAGTAAATATGCATGTAAGGTGGTAAATCTAATCGGAATTCATTATTTCCAATCTTCTCAACAATATTGAAAGGATCATACCTGATAGATTTCAGTTTCTTACCTTCTCCTTTCAACCTGAATTTTCTGATATGCAACCATACCTAATTTCCGACCTGAAAATGATGATTGACTTGATGCTTTCCATGGTGAAATTTGTACTTGGCTTGACTCAATGCTTGTCATGGCACAGTTAGAGAAGAATGTAAGGCTTGATTTTAAGCTTGATGCACATAAGGTAAAGATTCATCACACAACTTAGGATGTTTGCTACAGTAACCTCGAAGAATATGTATCCTCGTCCTGTTCACCATTTATGTCCGTCCTTCAACGAAATCCATGTTGTCCCATGGTTGCAAAAGAACTAGAAGTGGCATGTAAAAACCAATCTTTCAATTGCTTGGCTTGCTTTTCTAACACATCACACATCCTTTAATGTACTTCACAATTGTTTCATACATATGAGGCCAGTAACAATGCCTTTTACTTTGTGCCATATTCTTGCTTACGCCAAAATTTCTTGCAATCCGAGAAGGATGAGCTTCTCGAATAACCTATGCCCTTTCTGCCTGTGGTATGCACAACTTACCCAGATAATATAACAATCTATCATAAATATGATAATTGGTTTCTTCTATCTGAGTATCATTAGTTAGTGATTCATAATATCTTCGAAATCATCATCAGTACTATATTGTTCTACATAAATTTCATGTTTCAATGAACTATTCTGTAGTACTACTGAAGTATTCAAAGACAGTCTAGACATCATATCAAAAACTTTGCTTGTTACACCTTTCTTGTCCTTAATTACTAAGTGAAATTTCTGAAGAAATCTCATTCATCTGTAGTGGTGAGATTGTTGCAACTTAGTTTGTCACTGAAGGTATTGAAGCTGCTAATGATCTATGTGAATCACGGTTTCCATTACACACCCACTAGCATATGTTTTAACTTCAAATGGTTTTTTATGATATAATAATGCTGTGAAATTTTTCTGCTTTAATGAATCAAAAAATTTAAAATTGACACACATTCCACTTGTCCTGTTTTGCTTAGGAACAAAAATTATGGGTGAACCACATGGAGATGAACTGGGTCGCATGGATTCTTTTCCAACCATCCCTGGAATTTGTTGCTTTATTTCTTCGTGCTCTATAACTGACTTGTGATATATTCCAATATTAGAAAGAGGGGAAGCAGACATCAATTACATCTCATGTTGTATTTCCTTTTTATGAAGTAGATGTTTTGGTTCTTTAACTAGATCTTGAAATGAATCTAACTTTTTAACCAAATTACCTCATACTGAAATTCACAACCTGAACAAGCATCATTAAGATCCTTATGTTTCTCTTTTACCGACATGAGTATGTATCTATTACTTGAACTTATTAAGCACTTCATCTTATCAGCATTAATTAAATTCAAGTTATTTTTGATTTTATGTGCCCGAACGATGTATTTAATCCCATCTTTCTTGAGATGATACATATGCTCTTTCCTATAAAATATTGCATCACGATCATAGAGATAAGGGCTTCCTAAAACAATTCCACATATGTCTAATGGTATCACATCTAGCTCCACTTCGTCGGTATAGTTAGTTGTGATTGTATATTTTAACCGACACTATTTGGTAACATTGATTTGAGTTTTCTCCTCTAACCAGCCTAAAGGATATGGTTTTGGATGATTATGTGTTTTCAAACCCAATCTGTTAACCAATGGTTCAGAAATCAAATTTTCTTGTGACCCCATATCAAAAAATGTATCTATCTTTGTATGTTTTGAAATTACCCTTATATAAAATAACTCGACTCTTTTATCTTCATCCAGTTGTTTGATGTTTGAAGCAGAAGTACTAGTATCAGAAGTTTTACCTGTTGTAACTGTAGCAGTGATTTTTTCTTCATCACCTGAATCGGATCCCAAGTCCAAGCCTTGTTGGATTGTTTTTCAGCCTTCTTTTAACCCTTCTTCGTTTGGAACTTCTTTGGCTTGAGTTTCGGATGAAGTTTCCAAAACCTAGCTTCATCATGGCCGATCCTTTGGCAATGTGCACGGGTAGGTATTTCATCTTCCTTCTGAGTTGTGGCAGTCTTCTTTCCTTTTGAATTTCCCTTCTTTTTGATGTCTTCGGTTTCCAACTATTTGGATGTCTTTGGTGTAAACTTGAATGGTCTGCCACCTGATTCGACATGAATAGCTTCAACACAAACTTCATCAAATTCATTAGGATTGAAAATCAATAATGTATGCTAAAAATATGAATGTAAACTGCCAATATACTTCAACAAAGTTTCTTTTGTGTTCAAAGGAATACCAAGCGCTAATGCTTTCTTCCTGAATTCCTAAGTGAACTCTTGAACATTATGTCCCTTACCATGTCGCAAGCACTGCCAATCAATAATAGCTTGTTGTGTGTAACCCAAAGGATAGAATTTTTTCTTTAGAGCTTTTAAAAACTTAGTCCATGAGGTGATAATTTTTCCTTTACACTTTAAATCTATATGTTTCTTACTTTCCCACTAGATCAAAGCAGTACCCCCAATTCTAAGAGTAGTTAATTGGATCTTTGTCTTATCATCAATAATATTTTGAATACAACAATAGACTTCTAACTGTTTTACCCAATTATCTAGTTTCTCAAGGTTCATTTCACCATCGTACACAAGTAATTCAAACTTAAAATCAAGTTTCAAAAGTGGACTCTAAGGTTTCTTTTCTTTTTCAAATTCAGAACTAGATGAGGAAGATGATGATGATGATGATGGAGATGATGGAGGAGAAGGAGGTTTACTTGCTTTGCCTTTACCCTTGTCCTTCTTTGATGCCTTGGATGATGAGGCTGCATCTCTCATCTTCTTATCTTCATATAATTCTGCCAACATTTTCTGCATGTTTAAAAACATCTAATGTATTTGATTCTCATCCATGGGTTTCGATTCATGAGCTTCAAGAGTCTTAACGTTCTCAGTTCCTGTCATTGTTTATTGATGAACGACTTTCCACTTTCCAATCTCTGGATCAAATTCCTCTAGCTCGCCTTTTCCACGTTGCAATCACAACCTGGTTAACATCCACTAACAGACAAACTACAAATCACAACCTGCTCTGATACCAAAATGATCTGAAAGTGATCGATTAAGTGCTGAGGTAGTTTGATTAGTTTGTCATTAACATTTATTGCTGACTGAAGAGAGATTTAAAGTGAAATATTACATAAACCAGCAGCAAATAAATTATTAAAATATAGCATAAAACAGAGAGAAGAATAAGAAAACAGTGATTACGGAGTTCGCCCCTGGTGGACTACATCTCCGTGTCCGCTTTCAAGTGGGTGTACGCTTTATTAGGATTGATCTGAGCAAGTATTTACACAGCAAATACACTAGAATGATTATGCTCGTAGGCACTTCTGGTCACTAACAACAAAAATCTCTCTCTCTCAGCTTTCCAACGCCTATCTCTACACTCAATTCTGCCTCTGAACGGTCGAGCAATGTTGAAAACAAAACTGCCTCTATCCCTTTGAATCTAAACTCCCATACACTAAATGTACCTATGAAGGAATAATGTCATGGTTTATATAATGTTGAACTTGAACCATTGATAGCCAAATTAGACATTTGGTTGAGAAATTTTGGTGATTAAGGTCTCAAATTCTATCTCCATAATTAATACCTAATAACTAGGTGATAAACCTTAGTTGACCTTAGCGCAATATTAATTACAAAAACCCATTTATAAACTTTATAATAAATTTTATCCCAATGGTTAGGCTAACCGGGAGTGCTTGTATAGCCACTGCATGTGAACACCTATCGGCTTATTCACTAACACCTGTTAGCTTATCCGTTAACACATGTCGGCCTATCCGCTGCGGTTAGACCCGTTCACTTGATTTAACATCATCCGACGTGGTTTAACCAACATTGTTTATAGTTGTTAACCATTCGCATTCTATGTTGTGATCATCCCCATTCACATAGTGTTTATAGACTTCAACACAGTTTGTTTAGGTTTTAATGCTAGGTCTTACATGGGATTTAGATGCTTAGGGCTATAGGATTACATTTGTAAGGCATCAGATTCAGTGATGACAGGATGAGGAACTTTCTACTAATTGAATTGTGCTACGAGCGGAGCAGACATTGGATAGTGGAACCACACAGTTGGACATCTCTACATTGAAAAGATCCTCCTGGATCAAGAGATGACATAGAGACTCAAGAGTACATACTTCAACAAGTAAAATCAATGGTAACACAAATAGGCCAAAAAACTCCCCCTTTTCCAATGATGTCAACTTGTAGCTTCTGAAAATAAATATGAAATTCACATGCAGTCATATGAAGCTAAGAACATATGCAAGTCATTCTCTTTCCCCCTTTGACATCAATGGAAAGGGGTTTTACATGGCAAGAAAAATTACATAACACCAATGTGATACATGCCCAAGAATAAAGAACTCCCCCTGAAGAGGTGCAACAAATACTCCCCATGATATGTTGAACATTCTCCCCTTGAATATATATGATACCACACCATCTTGAAGAATCAATAAACATGAATAAGCAACCCATATCAAAATGAAGCAAGAAGAATCAATAAAATAGTTCATAATGCCTTGAAAAAGCATGCAAACAACGAACCACCACCCATTCTTCAAATTTTGCAGCTGAAATTTCTCTTGGGGAAAACCATATGATAGAAACTAACTCCATGAAAAACTCCACAATGCCTTTGAAAAGACACAACACCTATTAGTTCTCTAAGATATTCAAATTTATCTCTTGGGGGTGACTTGGTGAAGATATCTGCAATTTTTTCATTTGAAGAAATATATTCCAACTTCATAATTTTTTTGACCACTTTTTCTCATAGAAAATGAGATTTGATTGGTATGTGCTTGGTCTTGGAATGAAGAACCAGATTCTTGGATATGATTATTTCACTTGTGTTTTCTACCATGATAGGAAGAGGCTTTTGATATTCAGCATGCATGCCTTGAAGAGTTTGCTTCATACATAGTAAATGTGTACAAAATGTGTATGTTGCTATATATTTCGCTTCAGCTGTGGACAAAGAGAGAGCTTTGTTTATTTCTTGCCCAAGAAACTAAAAAAACTCCCAAAAATGAGTTGCTCCTAAAGTACATTTCCTATCATCAATACTACCAGCCCAATCAACATCAATAAAAGTAATCAAATTGAAATTTTTACCTTTGGGATACCATTGTCCATAGTCAAGAGTGCCTTGAAGGTACTTGAAAATACTCTTTACAACATTAAGATGGGTCTCCTTAGGATTAGCTTGAAATCTAGAGACCAATCCTATAGCTTGCATAATATCTGGTCTATAAGAAATTAGATAAATTAAGTTTCCAATCATAGAACGATACATGGATTGATTTACATTTGGTTATTCATCATCTTTACTCAACTTACAACTAGTAACCATAAGAGTGCATACTAGGTTGAAATATTCCATGCCAAATTGTTTAAATTTCTCTCTAATATGTTTTGGTAGAGAAATAAAAATGCCTTTTTCATCCTGAATAAATTGCAAACCACGAAATAAAATAATATCACCCAACATTGACATCTCAATTTGTTTTTTCATTTCTTGTGCAAGCCTTTGTCCCTTAGTGCAACAATGTCTTGCTCAAGTTTTTGACAATTCTCTTTTGATTTTTCTAGCTGATTGGTGAGAAAATTATCCTTCATTTTTTCTTCTTCCAAATCTCTCTTTAAGCAAATGATGTCTTCTTCATGAGTGCATGCAATGAGAGCTCCTCCAATATTTTTCTTCAAAAATTCATTTTATTTCTCCAACTTAGCCAAATTATTTTGTTGAAGCACAATTTGTGGAAGAAAAATTTACTTGAATTTATGAAGCTCATCCAATTGAGTCTTCATGGAATTACCATCCAAATAAGATTTATTATCATTTGATTTACGCATTTCCCCTTTCAGCTGCTTATTTTTGTCTCTAGGTTTGTTCATCTCATCAAGTGCAGTAATGATTTCACATTCATAATCAATCTCTCCATATTCTTGATCCGAATCATATTTGGATTGAAACTAAATAAGGACAGATTCATTTCTCTCTTCTTCTTCTTATCGTAAATATTTTTCAATGCTTTCATCTGAAATATCACTTTCGTCTTTGGAGTAGTATCTCCTTCTCTTTTGAGCTTTACCCTTTCGAAATTGTTGAGATTTATCCTTGCTCTTCTTTTCCCCCTGTTTGTTTATTTTGCGTGGAAATTTTGTAGCAAAATGTCCAACTTATCCACATTCAAAACACTTGAAAGGAAGCATGCCTTTGTAATTTTCAGTATCTCTCTTTAATTTATTGGAAAACTAAGAAAAATATCCATCAGAATTACTACTAGAGTGCTCGTCCTCCTCCTTGATTTTATTTGTAAATTTCTTGAGAATTTTGGTAATGGCCTTGCCTTCTTGGAGGCCTTGAATGTAGCTTCAGTAGATTCATATTTCTCTTCTAAAATGCACATCTCATAAGCTGTAATAATTCCAAGAATTTCTCCATAGTGAGAGTGCTTAAATCAGTTTCTTCCTCAATAGAAGAAACCTTGGGGTTAAATCTTGTTGGTAAAGACCTGAATGTTTTCTGAATAATGACTTCATCTTCAAATTTTGTATCAATTCTCTTGATCATATGGGTAACTGCTTCAACTCTTCTGAAATATTTTGCAATAGTTTTGTCTTCCTTCATTTTCAAGCTCTGAAATCTCATCCTATAGGTTTGGATCTTCCGTTTCTTCACCTTCAGAACACCTTCATAGTTATTCTCAAGTTTGTCCCAAACTTATTTAGTTGATTTTCAATGCATGACCTTTATTAGCTCATTCTCACTAGGTGTTTCAATGATAGCACTTTTGGCTTTGGCATTGTTTTGAAATATCTTCTTTCCATCAGGGTCTGAAGGAAGAACATCAAGAACAACATATCCAGTCACCATAATAGACTAGACATCAATACCCATGCTCATGATATGGCCTTTCATTCTCATTCTCCATAGATTATAGTTCTCACCATAAAAAATTGGAACTTTCACATCATGTTCAACCATTGTCCCTTCTCGAATTCTCATTTCATCTATCAATTTGTAGCAAAGGAGTTGGCTGTGATGCCAATTGTTATAAAAAAGTAACTCTGGGAGAGGGGGGTTTATCAGTATTACGGAAATACAAAATTATTTCTGCAAATATAAAATTTCCTCAGAAGTTAACTTCATAAATATAGCATGATCAAGCACATGGAAAACACAAATAATCATCACATATAGACACTTAGATTTTAGGTGTAAACCCCCCCCCCCTCCTAGGAAAAACCCCACCGAACTATTTTCTTCTTCTTATATTATATATTGCTTCAAAAAAATTCTCATTACATTACATCAACTAGCACGCACTAGCATTGGAGCACCCACTCCTACAATAGAAAAATAACATGCACTGCTTGAATCCCCCACTCCAAGTGTCGGTTCAAAAAGGTGGCTTATTATAGGCAACCTCTAAGCTCCTCATTCATTTGTCAACCCTGTGCAAGTCTTCTTATTTCAAGAGTGTAGGCACAATATATGCAAGTGAGATCGAACGATAGTTACTCTATAGTGCTTATGAAAAGGATTATCTAATTCTCGAAGTTCAATCATATCAAAGAGAAGTGAAATGATATAATGTTGCTAACTACTCTGTCCAGCTCAGAAGGGGAGAAAACTAGGATTGAATAGCATAATAATGAATTGAACAGCGATCTGAATGAATTGAGCAGCAACCTGAATGAATTGAATAGCAATCACTTATATAATTTTTGCAATGGAATTCTCTTCTGCAAACTAACTAATTGACATATTTCTACAATTAATCAATAATTGGATGCCTTATTGTACTGAGAGAATGATCTAATTCTCAGAAAAAGATAACATTGAACAAAAATTACTCTAATATTCATAAAGTGAAATGAAATCATCTAACAATTAGAAAGCATTACTATAAATTAGAAAGCACAAATACCAAAATATTGTTATGAAAGAGAAACTATAACCTCATGCGTTTCTATTTTATCGAGTGGAAAGGTAATTCACAAACTGCATCAGATAACTGGACATCAATTCTATAACTAACGCACAGCACGAAAATTGGTGAGGAAACTCCCAAGGGCTGGGCCTAAACCACTAGAAGTGTTAACGCAACGAAAAACTCAAAAGATTATTGTTCAAAACATCAAAGTTCTTTATTAAATTGAAGGATAATATAGGGATACAATTGAAAAATTCAGTCCTGATAAGTTGATTATAGAAGGAAAATCCTATTTGACTCCCTATCTAGTCCATCCTTGGTCCTTTTTAAAGGCGTTTTCACGTAGTGGGACGGTATTTTCCAAAAGACAACCTGCTGCACGTGGCTGTCGTTTAGGTTCTCGAGCTTGGATACAATCTTTAATTTGATTTTACATTTACTTTAAGTATCAGGTCAAACTGTTAAAGCACGTTCCTTTTGTCGTTAGCCCAATTTTCCTGATTTTCATAAATCTTCTTTCTCTTTATTGTTAAGATGAGGAAGAATCCCTAAAAATGTATCATAATTTGAATTAATCATAGGGTGAAAACATACCTTAATTTTGGCCCAACATACTCCCTTGCTTACCTATTTGCAGGTCGTCATGCAAACAAATCGTTGAGATGAAACTGTGTTAAGGAGTAGGCAGGGTGGACTTCTTCCTTGTATGCTTTGAAACCCTGTTTCTATCTAATTCTTGCAAAAGCATCGTTTGTGTGTCCTTCTGGTAATTTGTAGTCATGATCATAGCCCTCAGGGGGGTACCAGATAAGAGGGCATCTATCTCTACATCCTAACCATGCAGGACCCATGCTGAAGACCAGGTTACTATATGAGAAGAAGCTGGAGGCGGCTGCCTTGAAGTTTCGGTAGCCAAATGTCTCCCTATTCTTTACATTGTTTATGGAGGCCATCCATCTTTGTTTAGCTGCTTCCAAGGCTGCTTCCTGAATGTCTCCAAAATATTCCCGCCCATTTTCTATAATTTCCTAATGGATGGGTCCCATCTTATTCCTTACACCCTAGGCCATGTTCTCTCTTTTGGAATATGTTATAGGCTTTGGCCCACCTAATCTAGTTCTTAGCGAATGAGAGAAAGGCATGAAACTGAACATCTCCTAAAAAGGGACTAGGATTGTTGTCCCTGTCCTCTTCTAGAAAGAAGTTATGCATGTAAAGTTCACATAAAATGCATTGGACCTTTTCATCTTGATCATTTCAGAAGTGGACGAACTCTTATATGTTTTTGAAAGTTGTGGGCTTCCCTGCCCTAACGGCCTTGATTTTCAGCAGCAAATATCGTTCTATTAAGAATAGGGAATAGTTGGTGGATGGTGCCATGTATGATAGTGCATCATAATACAGAGAACAAATCATCGTGATTTTTTTCTTGGCTTGATCCACCTGGTCTTGTGCCCTTTTTACCTTTGCATGCTCCTCTCTGAGCTGGGAAAATGTTTCATCTTTTGTGGTGGAAAGTTTTGTGAATTTCTGATATTCTTGTGCTGGTACTACTTCCTTTTTGCACTGTGCCAACTCATGTTGTGTTCGAATTAATTCATTATACCATTTTTTCTTGGTATCTCTTTCGACTAGAGGGGCATAGGTAGGGGTTTCCTCTGTTTGGGTTCCTTTTCGTTGGTGAATTCTTGCCTAATTTGGTCATAGGCTTCAAGAGTGTCCACCATGTCTGTCTGTACCTTGATCTCAACGGTGTTTGCCAAGTCAGTTTGTATCTCAGCCTCAGTAGTATCTACTAGGTCTGTTTTCCTTCCAACCTCAGCAGTATATGCTAGGTCCATCTGTATCCCAACCTCAGCAGTATCTGCTAGGTCCATCTGCATTCCAGCCTCATCAGTATCTAAAAAATTTGTGGTCAATTATGTTTGAGTTTTGGCTGTGGTTAATTTCCTTCTTAGGCTTTCGGGCCTTATTTACCTTATTCAATTGTTTTCTTAAATGTTTCACCATTTTCCTCAATATTTTCCAGGTCCTGCTCAGTTTCTTAATATTATTTTCAGTTGAATTCTCACTTAACCTGATTTCAGTGGGTGGTGGAGGAGCAGCATTCTCATTTTCAGGAACAGTGCTTCCAACCTCAGGGTTGCCTATGATGGTGTTTCCTACTTGAGCTTCTGAGTTTACTTCTGTATGAAGGTCCTAACTGGGTGGGACAATGCTACATTCAGGTGTCAAAGGAACTGTATCTATGATGGTGTTTTGTTCCAAAGGGATAGTGTCTCCTAATTGATCTTCTGATTCCACTCTCCCTTCTGCCTGTTCTTCAAGATTTACCTCATAATTCTTGAGAGGGAACAGAGCCCCAAAGGCCTATGATTCCTCTTGGTGGGGTAGCACCTCGGTGTGGCCAGAACTGCAGGCAGTGGTAGACTTATCTATAGGTTCCTCTTTCTCTTCGGCTTCTGATAGGCTTCTAGATTCATGGCCTGCCTTCATTTACTCCAGGAATCGAGTCATCTCTTCCTCATAGTATTGCAAGGGTGCATTTTGAGGGCTTAAGGGTAGTGAACGGGATGGCCCTACCTCCTTTATGAAGTCTGAGGTTCCTTGAAGTCTTTTGGGCCGCTTTTGCCTACTTGGTTCTAAGATTGAGGTGTGGGTCATTTTCCTTATAGGTATGTTTACCCTGGGAAGCTCAATTTCGGCTTCACCAGGGTTTTCCTAAGGCACCTGTGTGGCAGGGTTAACAAAGTTTCCCCAGGCTATTTGCTACTTGTCCAACTCATGTATGGTGATTATTTTAATTAACCCGTGGTGAATGATAACTGCTTGGGGGCTTTTAGCTCCTCTTATTCGAACAGTAGTGTCATGCAATATAGAATTTAAGAAACCAGGCAGGTTAACTGAAATATTTTGCTTAAGCACAACTAAAATTTTAATTTGGTGATGGTTTACCATGTCTTGGTGTCTATCGCATGTAATGAATATTTGGATGAATGTTGTCAGTTCTTGCCATCGTTGTGTTGGAAATGTTTTCATTGATGGAAAATGAGATGACAAAGGAGGAGCACCTGAAACATCAGCCAAGGTAGCAGAGACAGAAAAAAGAGAAGGAGCAGCATCAGTCAAAGAAGTAGCAGAGGCAACAAAGAAGCAGACAAGTAGCAGAGGCAGCAAAGAGAGCTGCAAAGATAGTAAAGAAGCAGAGAGGTAGCAAGGCAGCATAGAAGGAACAAAGGCAGCAGGAGACAGATGAGGTGGTGCTGCAGAGTAGTGAGGACAATAGAAGAGGGCCGTTTAATAGCAGATCTGGAGAGACAAAGCAGTGAAGATTGGAAGGGCTTGAATGAGTTTAATACAGAGGTTTATTTATGTATTATGGGTTTAATACAGTTGTAGATGAATGTTGGCGAAGATATAATTAAGAGTGGACCTGGAATAAACTCTGCATGAAGAATTTTGTGTGGATATGCCTTGAAGTTCCGGGAATCATGCCTTCAACCCAGTTTGGAATATTGAAAGCGTGACCAATTAAGAGATGGTCGATGAGAGACGAAGTCTATTGTTTAACCCTATGCACGACTAAAAGAATGATGAACTATGAGTGAGGTGATATTACATGGAGAAACCATGCTAAAAGAAATGGCGCGAAACCTTGAAGAACCATGGAACCAAGAGGGAATAGTGACGACGGTTTCGGAGGAAAAACGAACAGTATCGCGCACCCTTGGGAGTGGTAAGCAGTAACACCTTTTTGGACGTGATACATGCCTCTGTGTGACACGTGGCAGAGGGAAGTATTATAAAACCGTTTTCATCACGTGAATTCTAAAGAATAACCCTAGTGCTACTAATCTATGTGATATTGGTCGATTACCGTCGGACCTGTTGGATGGGCACGACGAGATTGTGACCGTCAGATGAAATGGTATGTATGCCATGGATCTAGTGTTGTTTTAAATATTGATGGCTGGCTTTTTATTTAAAGTTTGGATATAAGTATATAAGTTGAGGTGGGCCCGGATGAACTATGGCGTTAATGGTTAGTGATAAAATTTAGACAAAGCATTATTTCATTATAAGCAAGGTGAGTTAAAATAACTTTGGAGCCCAAAAGGTTATATTACTACATATATTGGTGCTGGACTTATGTCTAAGTCCAAGACTTAATATAATGTTGACGGAAGATCTTATACATATAGTGTGGGACCCCTCGACATAAATTCTGAGAATCTTTACCCCAACTGGAGGATAAACTAAAGACTGGAGTGGAAAAGTACACACACACATATATATATGCAGTGATTTATACAAGTGTAGCACCTTTTAAACAAAGAACCAAAGTACCATAAGGTGGGACCCTCACCCAATCGCATTGGAAAAGTTGATAGCTGAACAGGTTAACAATAGATTGCAATTGTGATTGAGTTCTCGACCCGATGGGTATATAAACTGTAACTCATACATGCTTGAGTTCCGTCAAACAGTGATTGATCGCATCAGAGCATTGGAGCATAAGAATATCGGAACATGAAAATACAAATTGTGATTTTGATTAAGTTCTGAATCCGATATGGTTTAAACAACGATTCATATATGTTTGAATTCCAGAGATTTGATAGCTAGTGGTACCCTTTGTTAATCGCACCAAAATATTAAAGGATGTGATTGCGATTAATCGCATCGGACCCATCCCATCAGCACATCCAAATGAACAGTGTTTCATTGCATCGAAGAAGGAGCAGGGCATCGGAGCATGACAATAGAAGTTGCGATTGCAATGAAGATGCGGACCCGACGGGTCTGTGAACTATGATTCATAAGTACTTGAGTTCCGACATAACAGTGTTTCATCGCATCGGCATTTGATCGCAATCGGAAGAATTCAATTGTGATTAATCACATCGGTTGTTGAAGGCATCGTATATGTTAACATATGTGAAAAGCGAAGATTTATTGTTGGTTTGTTATGTATAGACCGACATATACTATGAAGAATTGTGATATGCATTGAATAACCCTGTGGGCCCGAATTATTCAATTAAGTGATTTATTAAAATGTTAAATGGGTCGGAGTTCAATAGAGAAAAGAAATAACTAGACCGGTGCGCTCGATGATGGAGATGTCGCAGAGCATTATATAAAAGGGTTGATTCTAAGGCTCGAATATCAAAATAATAATGCCGAGAAAGAACATTAATTGCTTGAAATAATAGAAGGAGAGAACCTTGCATAAAGGACATATATTGGGTTTATAACCATGGCAATATTAAAGCCTCTACATTCAGTTATTTAAACTGCCAGTAAAGGAAACCAAAGTGTTGGAATTTGCCCAGATTTAAAGTCAACAGTTATATATATTGTAACACAGCTATATGTATACAACAGACACACAATCACGGTGAACAGGAATATGCATAGGAATGAACTAGATAGGTGTACATGTGCAGGTGCACAGAGTAGCAGTAAATAGAGTATGCAGAACAGTTTCTTAACAACAGCAGAAAAAGACAAAACCAGCAAAGCCAAAGTCCAGAAAATGGGCTGAGTGAAATTGTTTTATGTAACCGAAAAGGTGAAATGTAAATATTTTAATTGATTTATATTTTTGTGATGCATTGGCAAGTCTCTAGAAGAGAACAAATATTCCATTGTAATGTTAAATTGGTACCTACAGTTATATTTTCTGAATGAGCGGATAAAAGATATGAGAAGGAAGAAGGCAAAGAGACATGGCTGTCCATTTCGAATTCCCAGTAGAATACAAATAGCCATGAAGCTATTTTGTATAAAACAAGGTAATATCCAAGGGGAGAAGGTTACGAAAATAGAGTGAGACAAAAAAAGAGTGTGCAACAGAATTGAAGAGAGTTGAAGAAAATAAGAAAGCTGCAAGAGGTTAGAGAGAGTGAGAAGAGAGAATGCAGAGTTTGGAAAATTGAGGTAGAGAAGATAAAGAAGGAGGAGCAGAACGAGATGCAGTGAAAAGTTAGAGAATGTAGAAATGAATAATTGGGGCAGAGAAGAAGGAGAAGCTCATAGTGAATCTGAGAAGATGCAAAAATGATTAAGGCAGATATGAAGATTGATACACAGCAGTGAAGATGGTACAGAACAAAGTTGATATCTGAGATAAATCAGCAAACATTTATTTTGATAAATTGAAGGGAGTTGGAGCTTCCTTGCAAGTTGTAGCTTGCAGAATTGAGTTCGGAGCTTCCTGTAGGTTGGTTCCTGTAGAAAATAGATGGGAGTTGGTGCTTCCACATCAAGTTGAAGCTTGATAAAATGTCAGTTGTAGCTTACTGAGGTTGGAGCCTCCTATAGGTTGGTGCCTGCAGAAAATTGATGGGAGTTGGAGCTTCCTTGCAAGTTGTAGCTTGCAGAATTGAGGTAGGATCATCCTGTAGGTTGGTGCCTACAGAAAATTAGTGGTGAGAAGGATTTGGAGCTTGCCTTTGCATCATAACAATAATAAGATGTGGTTTTCTCCCTTTATGGGTTTCCACTTATATCTGGTGTCTCTGTGCATGATGTTTATGTGTTGATATGGTTTATATCATCTTTTTAATACTTGTTTCTCTCATATTAAGTCTACTATTACATTATATTAATGCTTGCTGCTCACATTCTAATATTACTCACATGTTAAGTTGAACATGAAATGAAGGTGTAAACAAGTGTTAATGAAAAAGTTTAAAAGTCCATGAATGTGTTAAACTGATTCACCCCCCCCCCCCCCGCCCCTCTCAGTTTAACTAAGGGTTCAACAGGTTGATGTAGAGAAGTAGGGTTAATCCCTTTCCCTTTTCACTCCAATGGCTCTTCGGGATCCTAATATGTTGCAACTGCCTCTCGTAAGAGAAGATGTTTCTCTTTCCATCTCTCTCCTTCTGCTAATATTCCAGAAACTTCAGCAATAATTTCTTTTGCGACTGGTATAATTATTCCCTTAATTCTGGTATGTCCCTCTTGCAGGTTTTGCATAAACTCAATTTCTACTTCTGTATCAAATCCTTGTAATCGGTGTAAATATGTTAGCCAGCCGGCCTGCTGGAGGATAGCGCTAGCTGCATCTGAAATCGAGAAGTTCGAAGGTTTGTTCCAGAGAGAATTTCCTCCCATGGTTGGTGTGCTTTCCTGTGCTTTTTCTTTTGATTGTATTCTCTTTCGGCTCTGTTGTTTCAAATGAATACTTGTATGAAAGAGAAAGAGAGATTGTGGTCTTGAGCAAGTAACTTCATGCCTTAATTTTGATGCTCCTCTGGTCTTCTCAGCATATCTAACAGGATTTGTGTAGAAATTTTGCATGCTTGCTAATTTATTGACTAATTACACCCTCTCCGACGAAGTAAGGGCGCCCATGTCCTCAAGTACAAGAACGACTTGGTAAATCATGAATGCGAACAGGGGAATGTCAGGATTCATTAATAATGGCCTATATGTCAAAGAGGAGGTCGTGGCTTTCAATTTTCAGGGGATGAGGAGTAATTGGGTAATTATGAGCATACACAGTGTAAAGGTCAGATTTGTATGTTTTGACATAAATTCATCTCGTGTGGAAGTGACCGGAGAGGGAGAGAAAACAATATAACTATTATGATGATATGATGTCCTTCTTTAATGATAATTTTGATGGAAGAAAGACTGAGATAGTTAATGATTGGCATTGTCATCCCGAGGTTCAAACATGTAAGCATATCTCCCTTATAGTTATTTATGTGGTAGATTAGAATCATCACTAATTTGAGTAGTGGCTTATGGAAGAAGAATGGAAGAGAATTATATATGTAAGAGTAATTGGCTATTGTTAAAACATACTCTCATGTCATAAGCAGAGCCACTGCTGCTAGCGGGTGTTCATAGCCTCGATAGTGTTGCTATTTTAACCCAAAAAATGAGCTAGGATCCTGCCAATTTTTTTGAGAGATCACCATGCTGGTATGATAGCCAGATAACCATAGTGCCACTCACCAGAGTTGTAGCAAAGTGATCAGGCCAGCTAGTGATCAGACCTCCTGTCCTTCAAGCAGTTGAGAAGGTCATTACCCTGGTGTGGTGGCCATTGTGGGCATGTCACTTTCTAAGCTCTTTTGAACATGGTAGGTTGGCTCGTGATGAGACCCCCTATCCTCTTTTGAAAATTCGCATGTAAGCATAGTACTTATTTTTTAAAGATAAGCATTTTGATTTATAAGGAGGTCACTATGTTGGTGTGATGGCCATAGTCACAGTGCCATTCACTAGGATTGTAACAGAGTGATCAGGTCGGCTCGTGATGATACCTCCTGTCCTTCAAGAAGATGAGAAGGTCATTACCCTGGTGTGATGGCCATTGTGGGCATGTCACTTGTTAAATCCTTATGATCATGGTAGGTTGGCTCGTGATGAGACCCCCTAGCCTCTCTTAAAAATTTTCATGAACACATAACAGTTATTCTTTATACATTAAGGGAGGCTCATTAACTCCTTAAGAGTTAGGGATGGTGAGAGAATTAAAAAGAATTCCAATACAATTACTTTTCCTTATTCCTATTTCTTCATATTAGAGGGAAATACTACTCGAAAGTGTAGAAAGACATACCATCATAAGGTCATGTTATTGTATGATAACATAATTGAGCTGGGAATGACTTAGCATTTTATTTCATATATGTACAGTTTTTTCTTCCCGTTTAGCGATCATAGTGTCAAAGAATCATCATATTGGTAATTTTTACTGCTTCCCTCCTTTTCTCAACTACCACTTCCCCTTTAGAGATGCCTTTTATAGCTAGGGTGTGGATAGAGGGAGGGATATCGACAAAGAAAGGAATAAAATGCAAAAATAAGGTTGTTCCATCCGATTGAATAGCAAGGAAAAACAAAAGAGGCTATTCAATTGGATTGAACAACAGTCGTTCAAAGAATTTGAACAGCAAGGATAAAAACACAAAAAGCACAACTGTTTAATTTTCTTGAATAGCAGTTGTTCAATTGGATTGAAAAGCAGTCGTTCAAAGAATTTGAAAAGAAAAACATAAAAACATAAAAAACACAGTTGTTCAATCCGATTAAACAACAGTTGTTCAATTGGATTGAACAGCAGTCATTCAAAAATTTGAAAACCAAAAGATAAAACACAAAAAAGCACGATTGTTCAATCTGATTGAACATCAACTGTTCAATTGGATTCAACAATAGCCGTTCAAAAATTTGAATAGAAAAAGATAAAAACACAAAAAAACACAGTTTTTCAATCCGATTGAACAACAGTTGTTCAATTGTATTGAACAACAACCAATCATAGGATTTGGATAGCAAAAGATAAAAACACAAAAAAACACGGTTGTTCAATCCGATTGAACAGCAGTTGTTCAATTGGATTGAAAAATAGCTGTTCAGAGGATTTGAACAACAAAAGGAAACAAATGAAAGCGGATGAGACAAAGAATACACCTTCGAGCATGAGGAATGTACAACAAAATAAGACTAAGAATTGTAAACTATATACATTATTTACAAATGACGGTAGAAAAATCTCATGTACTTGAGGTTGTGGGGTTATCACCCCCTATTGTCACAACTTGGATGGTGGGATCTTCTCTTACCTGTTGGAAAAAGGATTCTTTTGTGATAGGTTTGTGATATAGGCACACCCGATGCCCATTCATCTGTGGTGGTCAAGGTGAGTGTTTCATTGCTGTGTACTTCTTGAATTTCGTATGGACCGAACTACCTTGTTTGTAATTTTCCAAGAAAATCCTGGAATCTGGAGTCATAGAGGAGTGCCCAATCTCCTTTTTGAAATATTTTTTTATTGATAAGTGTGTCATGCCACTTAGCTCGTTGTTGTTGGATGATCATTGTGCACTGCAAAGCTAGTGGAAGCATTTCATCTAGCTCATTTATTTGTTGGAGTCTTTTAACCTAGACTTATGTTAAGTCCAAACCTACCTATTGGGTTGTCCCGATGCTCAGATTTAATCCAAGGGCCCTACTTTCTTCACACGCCTTCTGATGCAGTTAACCCATATATGCAAGGTTTTATAATTGTTTTTGTATTTTGCAGGGTTTTAAATCATTTTTTCGTTATTTCCAAAGAAGATTCAGAGGCGGAGGGTGACGACTCTCCCGTCTTCGATTCGTCAAAGGAAATCATCCACAGGGTGGAAATGCACGTTTCATCAATGTTTTCTCAGGCATGGATGCCTTATAAACCCTGCGCAGCCCTGCACACCAGCAAAAACACCATGAAAGGGGCACAGTCAAAGAGTATCAGTACCGAAGACAAAAATGTATCAGAACAGAGGATTAGAGACATTTTCACGGGAATTACGGCTAAGACGGTCAAAAGCCTAATCCCCGATTTAAAACATAGTTTAAAGAATATTTTAAGGGTTTTATAGACAGGAGCACTTCCACCACTGTATTTGAGGCAAATTGATCCCCCTAGTTACTGAAACGCCACCTGTGCCTCAAAGTATTCAATCAGAGGCCGAATTTATTGATCAGGATCAGATATTTGTCTCAGGCGCAGCCGAAAAGTTACTCCTGTGGGGACTTCAATGAAAATAATGGCTACAGAGTTACTTCGACACCAAAACAGAGGCTAATTTAACCTTCTCCATCTTCAAAATGTACCTACAGCCTCACAGAAAAGCAAAGGTCGTCAAACAATCAATACTAATTGAGGATCTTATCTCTAAATTGTTGACAAAGCTATTTTGAAGGTTAAAGAACAGTCCAGAAGCAGATATTTTCAATCATCAGGCCTCGAAAGACACAAACAGAGTTATGAAACATATTTATAAATGATTACATTCCCACCGTATGCCTTTCCTGGTTCCCAAAGGCCAGGAATTGCATTGATTACATAATTAAGGATACTTGACCCCTGGGAAATCCTCCCACCTCTTCATTCTTCTATAAATACTTCTGTAGAAGATGATCAAATGTTGGTCTCTGAACATTTGAATGCATGTAATTGTTATTCTGAAGCTACTGATGCCCTGTTTGCAACTTGAAGATACATAAGCTGATATGAGAAGTTTGAAGTTGTAAAGACCCACTGGGCTTGCTGATTGTAACTGGTTCGAACATCAAATACAAGCTACTAATTTATGGGATCCTGATTTGTGTCAATGGTGATGTGTTCCTCACCGTCAATTGTTATTTTTTTAATGTTTTCATTCTGTTCATTTTCTCTGATAAAGAGCAGCAAACATAGAGCTAGGATTTACTTTCTACAGTACCCTACTATCACTGCAAAGTTTATTGTCTATGTTTGCTTCATTTGAACATTCTCTTTGAAGAGTACATTAATGCAGGCTGGTTTAAAGGCACTGTTCATCTAAATGGGAAAGTTAACGTTATCCATGTTTTCCTTATTATTTTAAAGCAATATAGTTTCTGCAGCACTTGTTTTGATCTAATCTTTTCAATCAAGTTGTAAATGTTCTTCCTGCTAAAAGTACTAGCAAAGACGAAGCATAACTCAACTTCGTAACTTTTATGTTTTCCTTATTGAATATGCTGAAAGCAGGGTAGTTTAAAGGCACTTACCTGATCTTAAGCTGTTCAACTATCTTTTAATGTTTTCTAACTGAAAGAACTTCAAAGCAGGCTAGTTTAAAGGTATTAACCTGATCTCAGAATACTCTCATGTTTTTCTTTAAGTACATGCTGAAGAAATATAGTTTAAAAGAACTTACTTGATCTCAGGCTGTTTTACTACATCTTCATTTGTTTGTTCTTCATTTCCTATCTGTTTCATTCAATAAAATCACCTTAAGAGATCCTTTGACATAAGTGACTTGCCCCATGGATCCTGCTTGAACCTTTTTGTCCAATTAAAATCTTCCTATGACTCCATAGCCCAATGGGTTAAAACTATCTTTTGCCTTTCTGTCAACCAAATCATTCCTTCACCTGCAAACGCCTTCACCCTTCATTTTGAAACTGCCTTCACCTTCATCATGTCCTTCCCCAACCAAAACAAAAAAAACAAAACCCAAGCTCTTCATAACTAGCCTAATATCAAATTTTCAGCTATTAAAGATCACATCTTTAAACTCATTCATAGAGAGATCCCTCTCTAGATTCAGGAGGGCTAGATCCTAGAATCCCAAAGTTGGTTGAAACGATGTTGCTTCTTTAATTGGACTCTGCCAATATTGCTAATAAATTACAAATTCGTAACATTTCTGGCGACTCCACTGGGGAACTGAGTGTTTTTTTACCTTTTAAGACCTCAGAGCACCCCTTGATTCAAGAAAAATTTAAGAGTAAAAAGCAACCTTTTCAAGCACTACCAAAGAAATGGTAATCATGATAAAACTTGTCTGAATCAGTGACAATCTAGGTAAACCCTAGGATTCTCTTAAGATTTTATCCAACCTTGAAAAATCAGCTGGCTTAGCCATAAGAGCAAACTGTCTTTGTCTCACAACCATAGCTAAGTTTTGAAACAGAGTTAGCATATTATTAGAAACCACACAACTAAAAAATAATTCAGAAAAAAACCTAAAAATATTTTAGATTGGCATTCAATAAACATGGTGGTGGACCATAAAACCTTTTACCTCTGAAAAGAGCTAAAAACATCCACCTGGCGACTCCACACTCTGAAACTCCCAGAAGACCAAATGACTCCACTGGTAGAAGACCCTGAACTGATTGACCAGACACAGTGACCTCTTTTCTTGATTTACAAATATGATTCCAAGAATACAACGAAAATATGCCCCAATGAGTAGAGATCATATCCCTGGGTTTCCACATAAGATGCCCCAGGTGAATTGGGATGACAACCTGCCTGTTTTTCAAGGTGAAAAGTTTGATGACCCTTTATTGCATCTTATCAAATTTCACATACATGTATGGAGGTTGAAAGTTGAATGGCATGAAGACTGCCTAATGAAAATGTTCATGTTAACATTAGAAGGAAAAGCTAGGGATTGGTATGAATGCTTAAGATCTAGTAGTTTGTTTTCTTTAAGATACCTTGAATATGTGTTCTATGAGAACTATAAATAAAACACTACATCATTATCATTAAGTGAAATATATTATGATCCATCACAAAACATCACCCAACACATTTTAGATAATGAGGAAGCTTTGGAAGAGATGCATCCTGAAGATCTTTTAATAGCCATTCATGAGTTTAATCTCCTATTGAAAAATTTTAAGAACATAGGTGAATCAGTTGAGGAAGAGATGATCCAAGAAATAATGGAAATTCCTCAAGATATCCATGAAAACTCAAATATTGATTCATCGTCCCTTATAGCCGAGGCTCAAGAAGACATCCAGCCTCAAAACCAGTCTTCGCAAGAGACAGAGAACTCCTGTACTCGTATTCAAAGGAACATAGAAACATCTTCCGCTTTGACAGAAAAATAGATAGATCAGAATATTAATAAACAGCCAGTCTCTGAAACTTTTTGCAAAACAAACACTCTTGACCATTCACATAGAGAACTTTGTTGTACAAATTTAGAAAGTTCTTTTGTAGATCAGAATGAAGAAGGACCTGCTGATAACCCAGTATGTTTGATTGGTAGTATTACTTATATTCATGATTCTCCTAACTTTGATATATCTAGTGATGATGCTTCCCAAACAGAAGTTAATTTTGCAGGATCATCATTAGCAGATTTATGGGAGGAAGATCAGTTCCTTCAAAGAAGTAATGAGCCAGTGCAGACTATTTATGATATTGATGATGAAATTTTTCAAAGCCTAGAATTGAGTGAAGATTCATTGGATCTTTGCTCCGATTCATTTCAGATCATCAGTAATATTTTCCATGTGATTGGGAATCAGCAGACTTTCAGCTCAAAGGAGGAGGAGGAAAGAAACGAAGAAAATTTTTGGCAGGTGAAAATCAATGAGCCTTCCCTTGAAAAAGAGGAAGAAATTGAACATACCCCTGCTCAAGAATATAATAAACTCCTCATAGAGTACAGTCCACTAAACCAAAGCTTACCAGGGCTACAAGAGGATGACACTGCCAAATATGATGAGTCCTCCAGTTCAGATGATGATGAAGAAGAGGGAGAGAAACAGATAGAAAACTATCCTGCTGTGGATATACCATCTTCCCAAGAACAAATTTCTCCTATCATTGATATCAATCTGCCATTTAAGGAACCTGAATTTATATTAGAAGAAAACATAAATTTAGAGAAAGAAGATATTTCACTGTTCGCTATTATGCAAGTTAAGGATGATGATGTTTCCAAACAACTTTCTGAAGATATGCTCCTCAAAGCTGAAGTCTTGGAAGCAGACAATATACCAAACATGGAGGACCAAAAAGGAGAGAATCTTCATCTTTTCTTTGTTGATCCTATGGAAGAGTGTGTGGAAATCCCAACTGGCTCAAATTATCAAGCAGTAGTCCTTTGCAAGAGCCAGAGACATGAAAACCTTTCACCTTCTGTGATAGTTTTTATTTTGAAGATTAATCTTCAAAATATACTATGGACACCTCTGACAAGCAACCAAAGTTTCTTCTTCTTCTTGACATTAATCAGCTGGCTGCATTGGCACTTTTGTATCATATGAATATGTAAATACTCCATGTTTAGAAAAGGTTAGATAGGAATGTTAATAAAGCTCAGTTCTGAGCATGTAGTTAGTTGTTGTTTTCTGCTCTGAAGAAAAATCAAAGATTCAAAAATACAAAAACAATGAAAAGAAAGAAAAGAGGGTAGATTGTCAAAACAAGAAAGGTACAGCCCCATACCAAAAAAAAAAAAGAGAAATACAAATCTGAAAGTGTGCAAGCTTAAATGCCACTCCTAAAGAACACACTTCTGGTTATTCAAACTGTCTAACCTTGACTAATTAGCTTTAAATTTTCTGCTGATAGGATAATGAATTCGATTTTCCAAACTGTTTAATCTTGGCTTAATTAGTAGATAGATTAGGATAGAAATGAAAGGTTCAAACATGTTCAAAATCTGAACCTAAGTTTCCAAAAAGAGATTACTCAAATCTGTTTTATTTTTCTGAGTCAAAAATATGTAAAAATTTGGTTCTAATCAGCTCAAAATCTGAACTAGATAAAAAGGAAATACAGATCAATAAGAGTCAAATCAGAGCTGTAGAAAAGAGGAAGGAAATGTTATCAAATTTCAGATCTTAAGCCTTCCATATTTTATTTATTTTTTCTGAAAAATAAATGTCTATGTGTAGCTTGTCTTTATGCCATAGATCACAGAAAGTAAAACAACTTAATCTTGACTTGACTGTTTTTTAATTTATGTTTTAGAAATTTAGAGAATGAAAATCTGTTGGATAGTTTAATCCCAACATATGGTAGATTAGGTAGAGAAGCATCTGAACTCAACTGTTTAATCTAAGTTCAGGGAGAAATAAGGAGTAGAAATAGATTATATTTCCTGCTTTCAAAAGAATAAAATGTTGTGAATAGAGTTTTCCAATCCAAGTGCACTCAAATGAAGAAAAAATGCTAGATCAGTAGGATTGGGTAGGTAGAAAGTGTGTATTGATGAAGGACCATTGTTTTCATAGCAGCTAATATACTTTCAAATAAGATCATCCCAGTAAATAAAGGGCAGCCCAATGGATCAGGCACAGGTCAGCCTCCCAGAGAACAAAGAATGAGGTAACTGATCAGCCTCCCAGAGAATGCAAGTCTGAAGTTCTTGATGCCTTCAAGAAGGCATCATCCCCAAGTGGAGCCACTGTTAGCCACCTATAATATTTGATTATACCAAAAGGTGGCTAAGAATTTTTGAGCCTCCTAGGAACAAATTTTATCACTAAAAATTGTTGGCTCTTGAAGATTCCTTGAAGGCCTCATGCCTTTGTCCAAAATCTTCGTTGCTGTTCCCTTTTTATACTCAGAAATTCTGCTGATTTCACAATAAAAGACTGTTGAAAGACCATCATTTTCCCCCTTTTCAAATATTCATTTTCTTCCCCTTTTCTCCATAAAAACTCCCTTGTTTTCATAGATACTGGTCTTCCATTTATGAAAATCACTTTTCCATAGTTAAAAACCCATTTTTTAACTATTCCGAAACCATCAAATTCCATTTAAAAACCATGAAAAATGCATAAAAAATACAAGTCTTTACTATGGACTTAAGCCCCTTTGGGCTAAGTCCTAACCACTTCCCCACATATGCCTTCGCCATAAAAAACCAAGTGCTAACTCTGGAGGCGCTCATCGCAGATTGCAAAACGCAAAAATTTCGGTTTATCTAAAGTGCTCATCGCAAATATCTGCGATGCGATCCATCGCAAATCGCAAATCGCAAAAATTGTGGTTTTATCTAAAGTGCTCATCGCAAATATTTGCGATGCGATAAGCTCCCTCCCCTTAAACCCCCAGTCATATCATTCTCCATACACCCAACTGCCCCGCAATCAGGCGCCTAACCCTATTATTTGCGTATTCCGCCCATGAAATATTAAAATCTTAAGTTATTTATCAAAACTTTGGTTTTTATTATTTCTCTGAGGTTTTCTGCCGGTCGGAAATTTGAGCCTTTTCCACCGTCGATCTGATCTGCAGATCCGACGGTGCGGAACCTATCAAACTCGGTGGACCCCGCCAGCCGTGCGCCGTTTCCCAAACCCGCGTGGTATCCATCGCACCGCCTTTGGGCGAAAAGTTGTTTTCCCCTGATCGCCAGCGTTTCCATACACTTCTTAACACGTGGCTTGGCCACTGTTCACAAAACCACCGTCCATCATGCGTTATCATTCGGATGCAGACGCCCAACGATATTGCCCTGAGCCGTCCGATTTGGAGCGAGCCATCCAACGGTTATCACTCATCTATGATGCTCGATGTTTAAACGTGCTTCGGCGCAGCAGTAAATCAATCTCTGCCATCAATCTGATCTGCAGATCGACGGTCCTCATTCCATTTGCTCTATTTTCTCCATTTGACTTTCAACCTCCGCTCCCGACCGTCGATCTCTGTGCGATCGACGGCTCAGATTTAATCCTTCTTCCACCTCCCTTTGATCAGTATCGAACATTGGATGATGCCATCCAATGGCCCCGCTTTATTCACATGCCTTCCGATGCAGTTAACCCATATATGTAGTGCTTAATAATGGTTTTGGTATTTTGCAAGGTTTTAAATCATTTTTTCGTTATTTCCAAAGAAGATTCATAGGCGGAGGGTGACAACTCTCCCCTCTTCGATTCGTCAAAGGAAATCATCCACAGGGTGGAAATTCATGTTTTATCAATGTTTTATCAGGCATGGATGCCTTATAAACCCTGCATAGCCCTGCACACTAGAAAAAACACCATGAAAGGGGCACAGTCAAAGAGTATCAGTACCGAAGACCAAAATGTATCAGAATAGAGGATTAGAGACAGTTTCACAGGAATTACGGCTAAGACAGTTATCAAAATCCTAATCCTCGATTTAAAACACAGTTTAAAGAATATTTGAAGGTTTTTATCGACAGGAGCGCTTCCACCGCTGCATTTGAGGCAAATTGATCCCCCTGGTTACTGAAACACCACCTGTGCTTCACAGTATTCAATCAGAGGCCGAATTTATTGATCAGGATTAGATATTTGTCTCAGGCGCAGCCGAAGAGTTACTCCTGTGGGGACTTCAACGCAAAGAATGGTTACAGAATTACTTCGACACCAAAACAGAGGCTAATTGAACCTTCTTCGGCTTCTAAAGGCACCTATAGCCTCACAGAAAATCAAAGGCCGTCGAACAATCAATACTAATAGAGGATCTTATCTCTAAATTGTCAGAAAAACTATTTTAAAGGTTAAAGAACAGTCCAGAAGCATATATTTTCAATCATCAGGCCTCGAAAGACACAAACAGAGTTATGAAGCAGAGTTATAAACTATTACATTCCCACCGTATGCCTTGACTGGTTCCCAAAGGCCAGGAATTGCATTGATTACATAATTAAGGATACTTGACCCCTGGGAAATCCTCCCACCTCTTCATTCTTCTATAAATAATTCTATAGAAGATGATCAAATGTTGGTCTCTGGACATCTGAATGCATGTAATTGTTATTTTGAAGCTATTGATGCCCTGTTTTCAACTTGAAGATACATAAGCTTATATGAGAAGTTTGAAGTTGTAAAGACCCACCGAGCTTGCTGATTGTAACTGGTTCGAACATCAAATACAAGCTACTGATTTATGGGATCCTGATTTGTGTCAATGGTGATGTGTTCCTCACTGTCAATTGTTATTTTGCTTAATGTTTTCATTCTGTTCATTTTCTCTAATAAAGAGCAGCAAACAGAGAGCTAGGATTTACTTTCTACAGTACCCTACTCTCACTGAAAACTTTATTGTCTATGTTTTCCTCATTTGAACGTTCTCTTTGAAGAGTACATCAATGCAGGCTGGTTTAAGGGCACTTGTCTGATCTAAATTTCTCTTTGTCACTGTTATCCATGTTTTCCTTATTGAATATGCTGAAAGCAATATAGTTTAAAAGCACTTGTTTTGATCTTAAGCTTTTCAACTGTTTTGTAAATGTTCTTCTGTTAAAATTACTTTAAAGCAGGCTAGTTTAAAGGTATTAACCCGATCTTAGAATACTTTTATGTTTTCCTTATTGAATATGCTGAAAGCAGGATAGTTTAAAGGCACTTACCTGATCTTAAGCTGTTCAACTATCTTTTAATGTTTTCTAACTAAAAGAACTTCAAAGCAGGCTAGTTTAAAGGTATTAACCTGATCTCATAATACTCTCATGTTTTTCTTTAAGTACATGCTGAAGCAATATGTTTTAAAAGAACTTACTTGATCTCAGCCTGTTTTACTACATCTTCATTTGTTTTTTCTTCATTTCCTATCTGTTTCATTCCATAAAATCACCTTAAGAGATCCTTTTACATAAGTGACTTGCCCCATGGATCCTGCTTGAACCTTTCTATCCAATTAAAATCCTCCTATGACTCCATAGCCCAATGGGTTAAAACTGTCTTTTGCCTTTCTGTAAACCAAATCATTCCTTCACCTACAAACGCCTTCACCCTTCATTTTGAAAATGCCTTCACCTTCATCATGTCCTTTCCCAACCAAAACAAAAAAAACAAAACCCAAGCTCTTCATAACTAGCCTAATATCAAAATTTCAGCTATTAAAGATCACATCTTTAAACTCATTCATAGAGAGATCCCTCTCTGGATTCAGGAGGGCTAGATCCTAGAATCCCAAAGTTGGTTGAAATGATGTTGCTTCTGTAATTAGACTCTGCCAATCTTGATAATAAATTATAGATTCCTAACAGCTGTAATTTTATTACCCACGAACTTTTCCCCCCCATCAGTTATCACTTCCCGTGGCAAACCATATCACACAAATAACTCAAAAAGGAAATTAATCACAGATGTTTTCATGGCTCTTGATAAGGCCACTGCTTCTACCCATTTTGTTACGTAATATGTGGCAACCAGTATGTATATTTTTGGGTATGATGGCGGGTTGAATGGTCCAATGAAGCCTAGTGCCCATCGTTCGAACGGTTCTATCACCAATTGTGGTTTCAATGGCATTTCATCTTCTTGGCCTGGGCTACCATTATTTGGAAGCTATCACAGGATTGGACATATTTTTTGCGTATTTGAAAATTGTAGGCCAATAATAGCCTAATTGTAACACTTTGTGCCCCATTCTGCGATCTGCAAAAAGGCCACCAGAAGGTTCATTGTGACAGGCCCGTAGGATGTCATAGATCTCGTCCTCCCTAATGCATCTGCGTATGTTCATGTCGGCCCCTGTATGGAAGAGGTATCCACTGATCCAAGAGAACCTTGCGCTGCGTTGTACATTCAGTTTCCGTTCTCTTGATGTTAAGTGTCTGGGAAGCTTTCCCACTGCCAAGTAATTTTCCACGTCTGCATACCATGGCGTTTTTACCGCTACCGCAAAAAGATGTTCTTTAGGAAATTGATCATCAACTGCTAGCATATCGTCTATCTTTGGAACCCTAGACAGAAATTCTGCGACCACATTTTCCTTTCCTGGAGAGTCCTTGATGGTTATATCGAATTCCTACAGTAGCAGCAACCAACGAGTTATTCTCCCATTCGTGATTGGTTTATTAGCTAAATATCTAATGGCAGAGTGATCAGTATATAGGAATACTTGATAGTCAGTTATATAATGTCTAAATTTATTAATAGCATAAATGGCAGCCATGAACTCCTTTTCATTCACTGTATAATTTAATTCAGCAGGAGTGAGGTTTTTGCTAATATAATAAATAGCATAGAGTTTTTTGTCTTATTCTTGGGCAAGAACTTCCCCTATTACTGTGTTGTATGCCTCTGAAGAGATGTGAAAAGGCAGTTTCCAGTTAGGCCCTCATAGAATTGGTGTTGTCGAGACCAATTTCTTTAAATCTGCAAAAGCGATGTCACATTTATCAGTCCAGTGGAATTCAACATTTCTAGTTAATGCATACAAAGGTGCAGCTATTTCTGAGAAATTATTTATAAATCTGTGATAATATCCTGCATATCCCAAAAAAATGTGTTCCTTTGTCTATGTACAAGGTGTGGCTAATAGAAGGATTACCTCTATTTTTGTTGGGTCTACCTGTATTCCAGCTGCAAAGATGTAGTGACCTAGGATTACTCCCTCGATCATAATCATGTGACATTTTTCATTGATTAGACATAACCTAGTAGCAATGCATCGCTCCAACACCTTTTCTAGTGTTTCTAATGCTTGATAAAATTCCCCACCATATGGTGTGAAGTCATCCATATAGATTTCAAGTCTCTCATTTATTAAGTCAGAAAAGAAGTTGATTATGGCTCTT
Organism: Pinus albicaulis; assembly: GCA_034641835.2. Taxonomy (NCBI): domain Eukaryota; kingdom Viridiplantae; phylum Streptophyta; class Pinopsida; order Pinales; family Pinaceae; genus Pinus; species Pinus albicaulis. The sequence continues at coordinate 1,023,077,386 of CM076581.1, forward strand.
TGAAATGTTGTCGGGGCATTACATAGCCCAAATGGTAAAACTCTGTAAGAAAAAGTACCCCATGGGTAGGTAAAGGTTGTCTTATCTTGGTCTTCAGGGGCTATCTGGATTTGATTGTAACCAGTGAACCCATCAAGAAAGGAGAAGAATGGTTTCCCTGCCAATGTGTCAAGGACCTGGTCAATGAAAGGGAGGGGGGAGTGGTCTTTCTGTGTTGCTTTATTCAGTTCTCTTAATCCACATAGATTCTCCATCTCCCATTCTTCTTAGGGATGACTACCAGAGGGGAGACCCATTTTCTGTCCGAAATAGGATAAATGAAATTTACATCCAGCAGTTTTTGCAGCTCATCTTTTACAATATCTTTTAAGTGCAGGTTCAGCCTTCGCTGATGTTGTCTAATGGGTCGAGCTTCCTTATCAGTATAAATGTGATGGGTGCAAAGCTAGGGGTATAATCCTTTCATGTCTGGGTAGTCCCAAGAAAATTCCCCTTTATGCTTCTGTAGAAATTTTATGAGCCTTTGCTTTTGGTTACTATCCAAATTTCCATTGATATTTAGGATCTTCCCTGGCTCAATCTCAATGGGTATGCTGTTACGTATAGCGGTTGTGAGAATATATTGACCCTCAAGGTCTGTCAAGGGGTCCTCTTGAATTTCATCTCCAAGGACCGCTTTCAACATTTGGCATTTTAGAATTTCAGATGTGGGGGGCTGACTCATAAAATTATTGATGACATCATCTTCGGTTTGATCTTTAAGTTCAAAAGCTTCCACTAATGTCAGAGGTGGATGAATTTTTTTCTCCTAATATGTATATGGATGTTTGTGCATTTTTACCATGGGTAATCTTGGTTTTGCAGGCATATAAATAATGATATTTTTATGGAATCTCCTCTAGTGATGGTCATGTTGCCTATTCAGAAGCCTACGTATGCATCAGCTGTCGCCAGCCAAGGTCGCCCAGAATCAATGGGTGCTTGTCCATCCTGTTCTTTGGATTAATAACTAAGAAATCGGTTGGATACTCCCATGAGTCTACGGAGACCAGGATGTCCTGCATTATTCCTTTTGGCCTGATAACAGACCTATCAGCAAGCTCTAGCAGTGTATCCGTGGGTTCTAAAGTTGATATGCCTAGCATTTCGCAGGTTCCCGTAGTTAGGAAGTTAATGTCCGCCCCTAAGTCAACCAATGTGTTTGGAAAGGAGTGTCCAGAGATTTGCACAATTACTATGGGATTTATTGGGTCTTCGTATTTTACAGGTGGTTCTTTACCCAGTAACAAGTTAGATAGCGTCCCTACCTGTAATATTCCCAATTATTCCAAGCTAATGGGAATATACAATTTTGTTTCATTATCTTATGGCAAGAATAAATGTGTAAAGGAGGACAATAAAAACTCCTAAAAACAGTGAATAAATCAATGCCCCATGTGAACAAGGTTAAATCTAGGCTATTCTAATAAAACACCCTCATGTGTGGAACGGATTGAGTTGTTTGACTGGATCAACCATGACCAAATCAACAACGTTTTCTAGATGCAGTGAACCTCCTAAATGCACAGTGCAGTTTTAGATGGAGGCTACACATGTGAAAGAAGCTAAATCATTGAGATGGTTTAGGGTTTTGCAAGATCTCAATATTATAAAAGGAAGAGGAGGACAACAGAAGAAGGTTTTTGATTATGTTATATTTCTGAATATATTGTTTGTTTAGACATATATCATTCTCTTGCTGTTTAGCTGAGAATGGTTTTGTTTAGCACTAGGGTGTTCCTGATCGAGAATCCCACCTCTTCCATTGAGTAGCTCTTGGAGGAGTCTTGCTTATCTTGTCCATTGTTACACCATTTTTTGGTCATCTAACCTACTATCATTAGAAGGACCCAAGTACACCACGTAAGACCAATTTTACCCTAAGTAAAATTTCTTTCACTATGTAAAATAACTTAATAAAACACATTTATTAGGTTGTTTATGGTCTAAACAGGAAACCCCAAAAGGAAATATTAAACAAACCTATATTTGTTTGATTTTCCTGGTCATGTTTAACCCAAAACAAAGAAATTAATTAGATACATCTTTATTTATCTTATTATTTTCTAGGAATAATTATTTAAATCTTATTTAAATAATATTCCTTGTTAAATATGACTAAATCACCCATAAAAAATTAAATAAATCATTATTTATTTGATTATCCCTCAACCACTTCCTTAAAAATTTAAATAAATCATTTATTTATTTATTATTCACAAATAAAGGGATTTGACCCAAGTCAAATACCTTTTCCCTCCAACAAATATAATAAAATATTCCATAAAAGGTGGATCTAGATTTGGTTAATGTTATTTTAATCATGCACCAAGATCTAGAATGACCCAATATTTTGTTATAAATAGGAGGGTTTTTTCCTATCATTCTTCACCTTTTGTTGCCTATTAGATCACTCTGGATCTATACACTTGGTCACATTTTCCATTATTTGCTGTGTGAGCTCCCTTTGAGTTCTATCTTTGTTTGGGTTTTCTACACCAACAAGAGAGAGAGATTCTAGATCTGAAGTGCTGAGGACTTCCAAGAACCCATCCCATTGAGGAGAATTGGATACACCTTCTTTTTTTCCTCCCAGGTGCCCTTAATACAAAAATTCTTTCAAAAAACATTTTTCTTGTCTTGTCTATTGGATGTATGGAGAAAACTCTTGATTTTACTGCTTAATGTCTTTCTATGCATAGATCTGGTTTTTTGCAGCACTTGTCTTGATCAACTAACTGCAGATCTGAAGATATTGGCAGCCATATTTGATGTTAGGGCTATAAGTTATGCGTAGCTAAAGTGGTCTTTTTTCGTACGCTTCGACAAAAGATTCATACTAACAATTGGCGACTCCACACGGGTTTTCAATTACGACCGTTGTTGTTTTTCATATTCCTGCATATCCAGCTACTTCAGACCCTAGGGTTTCTTTTCAGCTTTTTTTTTTTGCTATTTTTATGTTTTTTTTCTCACATAAAACCCTAAAACATTAAAATTTCTAACTTCTACGTGTTTCTGGCCCTATTGCGCAGGTGACAGACATCAGCTGCAACTGAGACGACAACTTTTCCGGAAATCTGCCGCCGGGACACTCGGAGCTTCAGGTCGCACTTTTCAGCCCAGAAACTACGACCTGGACCTCCAGGTCACACTTTCCAGCCCATTATCTGCGACCTGGACAGAAAACAGGTCAGAACCTGCGACCTGCCAATTTTTTTGCTATTTTTCTACAATTTTTCTGGGTTTTTCTAAAGCTTCTGTCAGGGTTTTCCAGCCTCTGTCTCAGCCTGTTTCGACCTGTTTCTGATCTTTTTTTCTCATCTAAGTGGGAAAATAGCCCCCTAAGGCTTCAGTACCCTCCACTTTTGGTGGAAGAGTTTTTATCTGTTTCAGGTGTCTGTTTTTTTTCAGAGTTTCAGCACCCCCTTTTCCAGATCTGATACCTTCTTTGTAGATCTCTTTTAATCAGATCTTCTCCCTTTCAAATCACCTCCTGAATATTTTTTTGGATCTACCTTTAGGGCCTCCTCCTTGCCCCATCTGCTTTTTGCTGATTTCCTCCTTTTTTCCAGCCACCTTGCCTCTGCCTCTTGGCTGTGTTTTGCCCCTCTTTTCAGCAGTTTTCTCGTTTAGATCCCTGTCCCTTTTGACCCTAGATCTATTGGCCTCTTTGTAGTGTGTTTTGACTAGATTTTTTCCCTCTGTTAGACTAGTTTTGAGAGACCCGCCTTTTTGGGTTAGATTGATGCATTGTTAGCTGTTAATTTTCTGTCATTTCACCATTATATATTGTTCTCTGCAGATTTATTTTCAGTTACGCACCACACTTTGTCTCTTGCTCTCAAAACGAAAAGGGTTTAAAAATTAAAATTAACACACGCCACACACTCACCCTAAGCGAAGAAGAGCCTGGTTTACATCGCCAGGCAAAGACTTTAAAATCAATTGACACTGCACCTATCTTCCCTTGTTTCGACATGGTACTCTCTTGATTCTGCACCTCCCTGCCCTTGTTGGTCGTTCTTCTTCCCCTTGTGCCATATTTGTGTTGTCATCATTGCGCCCCCAAGGCGCACCTCCCGGAGACTTCTTGGCCTTCACCCTTAGTTTCCGGTCGGTCGACTTACTCCGTCTCGTCGTCGTCGAGTTAGTCCTCCTCCGAGTCCGCACTCCGACTCTTCTTCTGATTCATTGGGTTCTCCTTTTACTTCTGGTTCTCCCCCTGTCACCTTCACTATGTCTGGTCCAGGGCCTAATGCTAGCGGGAATCCCAGCCCTAATGTCGGGACTACGACTAGCGGAACCACCACAGGAACTACCTCGGCTGCACCCTTGCACCCTTACATGGCAGGCCTCAGCCTCCCCGATATCAATCAATTAATCAATGACCTTATCCGCACGCTTACGGGCGAAGCTTCTAAATGGTATGTTGACTAGGCCACCTCTTCCCATACCACCTTTGCGACCATTTCCCAAGCCTTTTTATCTTATTTCTATCTCCCTCTCTGATACGACACTGGTACCGAGCTTTTGACCTCCTTCCATCAAACCTCTTCAACCTGCCTTTCCACTCATGTCCAGGAATGGCAGAGAAGACGAAGCTTATGTCGAGCTCCCACCTTTGAAGATCGGGTTTATATGGACTGGTTCCTTCACACTCTCTTACCTCCCATTGGCAAAGATGTCGCCTCCCATTTCCTTCAAATTGAAGAAGTCACCCTCCAAATAGCCTTGAAGTATGACCTGATCTACGCTCAGTCTGGTTATGTCTATATTGTCCTTCCTGACCTCCCCAGGCCCGGTGGCGCTAATGCCCCGGGGGCATCTCACTCCACCGACGGTATCGTTGGATCCCTTTCTCATCCATATGCTCAACCTCCTATGGGCTATGGTCCCCCTCCGGGAGGGGCCAGCACCTCTAGCACTCTTCCCCCTCCAGGTAGCATGTATCCAGGATACGGCATGCCTTATCCTTTTGCCCAACCTCCTGCTTACCTCAATGTTTCCCAACCTACCCACTATCCTTATCCGTAGCCTGGTGCTCCAGCTCCTCCAGCATATGCATTTCCACCTCCCTTGCCTTCTCCACCCCAGCAACAGCACCTACAGCCCCCTCCAAGGCAAGTATTTGCACATCAGGGCGCGACTAATCCTCCTTCCTCTCAAAGAAGGCGGAGAGGAAATCAAAATCAATCTACCCCTGGTACTCGTGGACCCAATCCTCAAGGTACTGAACCTAACACTGCTAACCATCAACAGGGCACTCAGCCCAAGCCGGACAGGCCTATTCGTACAAATAAGCCTTGTTCATGTTGCGGTGTTTACGATCATTACACTCACGATTGTCCCCTCTTACCACAGATGCGGAAGATGTGGGAGTCTCAAGCCACATTGCGAGGACAGCATGCCTCCCCTCATGCTCCCCCTAATGTGACCACTACTCAACCGGCCGTGTTTACTGATCCTTTCCCCCAGCAAGGATTCGTGGCTGCCCAACCACCTGACGGACAGGTCACCACTCAACCTTCCCCTTCTGGTTCCTCTGATTACCAGATCCTCATGATGAACTCTGATCCATCCCCAACTGTCAACCTTCACCTTCAAACTCGGTCTCACCAGTACCCCAAGCCTTCCGCTCGGTCTGCCTTCGAGTCCCCTTCTTCAGGTTCCACCGAGCCTCTTTCGACATCTAATGGTCCCTTGCATATCCCTCAACCCAAAGTTGAGGTTCATACCAAGATTCCTAAAGGACCATTACGCCGAAATGCTGCTCCTGGTCGAGCTGCTCATTTGTATAGCATAGTAGATGACTTGTGGCAGTCTCTTCTTTGCCATTTCCACATTGGAACTCCTCAATTCGGCCCCTTAAAAAGTCTATCTACCATGAAGTGTTCATGGATCCATCTGTCGTAAATAAATTGCGCCATCAATCGAGCATCCTCCTCTGCCTTCGTAGCCTTCCAAATCCAGTCAATCCGGAAACTGCATTTCTCGGTGTGGCTTCGGTTTAGAGCAGCTCGAATCTGAATTAGCCCCTTCCACGATCACCCTTCGAGCGTGGGATGGCCACGCCTCCCAGCCCATTGGCCTCTTCCGTAATTGTCCTATCACTCTTGCGGGCAAGACTGTTTGCGTTGACGTCGAAGTCATCGATGCCCCTCTAGACTACAACATTCTCTTGGGGCGAAGCTACACCTATGCCATGTCTGCTGTCCCATCCGCGGTTTTTCACAAGATGTATTTTCCTCACAATGGAAAGATAGTCCCCATTGACCATTTGACTTATCAGGAGCCAAAGTCTCAGACCTCCCCTGAGACGACCATCTCTTCTGTAGCCAATAAGCAAACCGTCGATTCCTTGACCAGTGTCTCTCCTGGTGTTTACAAAGACTCCTCTTTGCTTGGAAATTTCCCTGGTCTTCCTCCTCCTCCTATCTCTGATCCCATCTTATCGAATGTTTGCATGATGCAATCATCTCGGGTTTCCCTTAAGCGACCCACTTCGGCTAGTCAGCAACCTCCAACTCAACCTCGCCCACCGCAACCCGCTCCTAGCCCTTCATCTCAACCAGCCGGACCTCCTCCTTCTGGCCCATCTCCTACAGCTGGCATCCCTGAACCCCTCTATCCTCCTAGGTCAGTTCCCCCAAGCCTCAACCACCTCGGAGCTGTCCCTCTGAGTCATTATCTCACTGGTCAGATACCCTTCCTGGATCCCCCTCCCGGAGTCTATTCAGTCCCCGTCATGGCCACCCTCTCTCTCCCCAACCTGACCCTGGGCATCACGTCTCGTACCTTGACCCTCCAGCCGCTACCCCGCTTGGCCACCCCAAACCCTACCTTGCTTTGAAACTGGTTCAACCGGTCCCCCTCGCTTCCTCTGTTGCCACTCTGGCCCCAGCACCTCCACAGGACCCTTCTCCTGTCGTGACGTCTCTTGGGAAGAAAGGCAAAGCTCGCAAGGGGGCACCCAAAGACAAGGCCACCCAGACTGACCCGGCCCCTCCTCCGCCCACAAATCCTTGCGCCTTGTGTGATTTCATCGGTCACGCCACCCATGCTTGTCCTGAATTGCCCCGTATTCAACCCATGGTTAAAGTCGCATTCCCCGAGTCTACGGTCCCTGAAGCCTCCATTCCTTCTTCGTTCGTAACCAAGAACCCCAAGACTATCTGCACCAACAAACCCTATGCTCTATGTGGTGTCCATGGCCATTATTCCCACCATTGTCCTCACCTCACGCATTACTGTGCCTCTTTAGAGGTAGTTCGAGAGTATGAGGTTGAAAAAAATCAATTTGCCTCTCCCATACTTGCGCAGTATGCTGCCGGTCAGTCTGAGGATCCACCCACTCCCATCGACATCCCCCCCTCTGATGTCCAGATGTCCGAGCCTACCACCACCATTTTCTACCTATCATCATCCATGAGACCCTCGGAGAACGTTCCCTCGGATTCCTCCCCTGATGGTTCGCTCGACCCCCCTTCAGCGACCACCCTGGGCTTAACTCCCTTTGACCATCTGTTTATCTGTTCCTCTGTCATCCCCCATGACGATCCGTATGTTAGCCTTTCTTCCCATACTGATGATTTAGGTATATTTTTTGCGTCATGTGGTTTCCCTTCCTCTCGTCATCCCCTCTGTTCCCGTCAGGATGTCCTCTTGGAAGCCCTCTCCACCCATGACCTCATCCTTCCCACCCATAACCGGGATAACACCACCCCTATCCACGTTGACCTCCACAGCCCGAGTCCCATCCATTCCTCCTATAGCCCTCATATACCGCCATCTAGTTCATCTATGAGTCATAGCCATTGCCACTCGATGTCTCCTATATACTCACGCTGCCGTCATTGTTCCTCCTCCTCCCATTTTTTGTCGTGTACCACCATTCCGCAGGACCTCCTGTCCACACCCTATATCGGTTACACTGATGGTGCAAGTTGTTATTCCCAGAATCTCGCCTCGGCAGGTTGGGCCATATTCACCCCCTTGCATGCCCTTGTTCTCCCAAATGGGTTCTGCATTGGTCGTGCCACCAATAATCAGGCCGAATACGATGCAGTGCGGGGTCTTTGAGCCGATGCCCTCTCTCATCGCATCCTCCATCTGCATGTTTGTATATATTCCCTACTTCTTGTCATGCAACTAAATGGTGTCTATCGTGTGCATAATCATGTGCTGTTTAGACGATATTTACGAGTGAAACTCTTGATACGTGAATTAGAAACCATAACTTTCAACCATGTACCTCGAGAACAAAATCACTATGTAGATAGCATTGCAAACCATGTTCTAGATTGGCATTTATCACACGCATTTTATACAAGACAATAACAATCATAATCATTAACAAGATGCATATCCATAATATGTGTCGCAAAACATGTGTTTAGAGTCCATCTACTCTGATACATATGACATGCCCATAGCATGTTACAAAAAACTCAAAACTGGGGGCACCACTTGCCCCTACATACATACTAGGGGGCACCACATGCCCCACACCTAATCACTATCTGGCAGATCCCGATCCAATGGCTCTGCTCTTGTAGCTCGTAGATCACGTATCCCCTGACCAGCCATTGCCATGCGCCGTATGACCCCTCGCCATTCCGAGGGTAGACCAATACATGGCTCGATGTACTGGTCGTCTAAGTCTTGCCACCTGCGCTCTAAAACACCGGTCAGCAACCTCTCACATCTACGACGGATGTCCTCCAGGAGGGCGGTTGCATCCTCATTATGCACTGCTCTCGCTCCACTCGGGCCTACCGCTCCTGATGCTGCAGGCCGTCCCATATATCCAGTCGGTTTTACCGAAGCTGTATCTGCATACCAAAAGTACATGAATCAGTACCCCATCTACTGTTCAATAACTTTAACATGCCCAAAAAAGAATAGTCACTTGTCACTTACCATTGGGCCCCCATACTCGACCAGGCGGAAGTGGCAGGTCCAGATCCCCACAATAACTCATCCCACTATAGGGATAGTTGTCTATGTATAACGCCATCTGATCCCAATGGGCAAAGAACTCCGGTCGAAACACCCGTCCGACCGCCCCTCCTCCTCCTCTACACAGTAGTCGCCCCCACCGGTGCATCCTAGGCTCTCTCGAGCCCCCATCTGGGAGCTATATACGAGGTCGTAAGGTCGGGATTTTCTCAAAAAAGAAGGAGCGCAATAAAATCCCATACGAGCAATCGTGGTTCACTTGCCGCTTGCAAAGCGACAACTGTTGTTTTAACGACACCAGCATCATTTGGGCCCACCCATAGTAGGTCCCACTCAACACACTCTCTACAATCATCATCTTCCCCCCAGTGATGTGATGGAATGCCTGGTTGCCCAGGATCCGCAGCACCGCTATGGCCACTGCACGGGTCTCCAATCTCTCTAGGTCCCCGATCGGTATCCGCGTCCCTTTGACTTGGAGACCCGGTCGACAATGCCGCTCCACAAACTCCATGATGTTCCACCCCCGCGGTAACACTGGCTGCGTATTTCCTACCATCCCAAGTGGTGGGAGACCAGTCAGGAAATACACATCCTGGACTGTCAGTTCGATCCTGTGCCCCTTCACTACAAAGACCTCATGCTCTAGATCCCAATAACTGATAATTCGGGCCAACAAGGGCTCTCCAGCTCTCATCAAAGGGTCCTCCAAAAACTTTAGAACCCCAAACCTGGCCAATACACGACAGACACCCTGATCTACCTGGATCTCTGCCCGTATTGTACCCAGGTCTCTCTCTCTCCAGCTAACTCGTATATCTACCATATCTGCACAAAAACATCATCTTTTTCAGCATACAGATAGGTAATATTGTAACCAAACACAAAAACCCAACTCTCAGCCATAAAACAGCACTAAAACCCCCTCATCTTCCAGGTCGCACTTTTCTGTCAAATCTTGGGACAGGTCGCACCATTTTGCTCAAAACCTGCTTCCCAGGTCGCAGATTTTGGCCCAAAAAGTGTGACCCGGCCAAAAATATGCAAGAGGGTCTGTACCTGAGATTCTCGGCCCTAATTTGAACTTTCAAACCATCAAAATGAAAGAGTAAGGTTAGGCCTCTTACCTGCAACTGACAGATCCCGATTCCAACGGTCGGTTTGTCCGCTACGCTCGCCGCAAGATTTAGGGCCTTCTCTCCTCTCTACCTTAACCACGTCAACACTAGAAAATGAGTGAATTTGGAGGGAAAAATGCCTTATTAAAAGAGAACCCAAGTTTTTCTTTCGCCTGCTGCGACCACACCGTAACTCAGTTTGAAAAACCGTATGCACCGTTGGAAAGCTCTCACCGAGCCCTCTAATGGGTATCTATTAGTTTTTTGTGATTTGATACTTCACTAGGACACATTTGGTCCAAGAAAGGTCACTTCACCTCCCCCCAAAATCGTATTTCCTCACTCACAACACTTGTACTTGGGGCACCACTTTGCCTCCATACGTGTCTTTGTTCGTGTCGATTTTCGTCATGAGATACCATCCTATACTCATGTTTCATGGTCCCCCATGGGACCTTTACTGTGTGGCAGCCCCATCGAGTTGCCCTTTTTTAGAGCATCCAAGTTGAGTCATCATCGCATTCATGGAGTCTATCCTGAGTCCCTTTGTACCCCGCTATAGTCCTTCATCCTTCATTGCTTGGTCTCTCTCTTGTGTCGCATATTATGACCTTCAGTCCCACTGTCCCTTATCCCTTATGATATTGTGTCAGTCGCTGCCATGTCATTCATGTCCTTTATGCTCTAGCAAGGGAAGTCGTCCATTCACTACTCAGTCCCCTCCATTCCATCATCATCATTGGTATTAGTCTATCAGTCGCTCTACTATTTTCTCTCGTGCCTTAGTTGAGGATCTCTCATTGCCTCACCTACGGCAGACCTCCTTTTGTCGACATCAGTTCCTTCATTCTAGAGGATAAGTCTAGAGAGCAGTGTACCTTGGTTCCAGCTTCCACTCTTGTTCGGTGCCTCGGATCAGGCAAAGGGATCTCTCCTTTCCCTTTGACTTGATTGTTTCTCCACTTCAGCTCCTTTCAGCATGATCGAGATCCGTATGCTTTATGGTCCAGTGATGCAGCAGCAGCTATTGGCGATGCCCGGGTGTGTGTGAGATGTCTCAACCCTCATGAGGGGGTGGCCCTACAGGTAGCCCCCCACATGCCCGGATGACCTCTTCATTGCAGCCTTCGATGCAGCTCCATATATTTGATGATGTCAGCCTTAGCCGCTTGCAACGCCTCTTTGATTTGCATGTATCAGTCAGATTTTGTGAGCCCTTCCCCGCTTGTAGGGGGCATTTGGGTTGTATTTGTATCTCATGTACTCAGATATTATTGTATAAGTCCTGGTTGTTATCCCAGGCACAGCATGTATATGGGATCCCTCATTATATTTCTATCTGGCTCATGTTTATGCCGACTATACTTTATGGTTCAATCCCGTGTTTACTGGACACACTATTCTTTTGTACTTTGTCTCGGCGGGCATAGGTATGCCTCCCCGCCACCTTTAGCATAGGTACCCTCTCATAAAAAGATACTTGTTGCACCTATAAGTCTCGTCTCCTCGGGGTCTAGTTCTTCAGCAGATTATTCTACCTCACATTTCTCTCTCTGACTTCCCTTTTGATGTCTGGTGAATGAGTTCTTACAACGTACTTCGGTCATATGATTTTCTCCTAACACTCGCACGCTGGGGGGCAATCTGTTACACCATTTTTTGGTCATCTAACCTAGTATCATTAGAAGGACCCAAGTACACCACGTAAGACCAATTTTACCCTAAGTAAAATTACTTTCACTATGTAAAATAACTTAATAAAACACATTTATTAGGTTGTTTATGGTCTAAACAGGAAACCCCAAAAGGAAATATTAAACAAACCTATATAATTTGTTTTATTTTCCTGGTCATGTTTAACCCAAAACAAAGAAATTAATTAGATAAATCTTTATTTATCTTATTATTTTCTAGGAATAATTATTTAAATCTTATTTAAATAATATTCCTTCTTAAATATGACTAAATCACCCATAAATAATTAAATAAATCATTATTTATTTGATTATCCCTCAACCACTTCCTTAAAAAGATAAATAAATCATTTATTTATTTATTATTCACAAATAAAGGGATTTGACCCAAGTCAAATACCTTTTCCCTCCAACAAATATAATAAAATATTCCATAAAAGGTGGATCTAGATTTGGTTAATGTTATTTTAATCATGCACCAAGATCTAGAATGACCCAATATTTTGTTATAAATAGGAGGGTTTTTCATATCATTCTTCACCTTTTGTTGCCTATTAGATCACTCTGGATCTATACACTTGGTCACATTCCTCATTATTTGTTGTGTGAGCTCCCTTTGAGTTCTATCTTTGTCTGGGTTTTCTACACCAACAAGAGAGAGAGATTCTAGATCTGAAGTGCTGAGGACTTCCAAGAACCCATCCCATTGAGGAGAATTGGATACACCTTCTTGTTTTCCTCCCAGGTGCCCTTAATACAAAAATTCTTTCAAAAAACATTTTTCTTGTCTTGTCTATTGGATGTATGGAGCAAACTCTTGATTTTACTGCTTAATGTCTTTCTATGCATAGATCTGGTTTTTTGCAGCACTTGTCTTGATCAACTAACTGCAGATCTGAAGATATTGGCAGCCATATTTGATGTTAGGGCTATAAGTTATGCGTAGCTAAAGTGGTCTTTTTTTGTACGCTTTGACAAAAGATTCATACTAACATCCACTATCAGGCATTTGGCCAAGCTTCATCTTCCAACTATAATGCAAATCCTGTTGAGGGTTTGGTTTTCCTTGTAAGTTGCAGCAAGTGGAGACTAGATATATTCAAATCTAGGCAAATATAGTGCCTATTTTCAATGGATAAGTCTTCTATCCCCTTGACAAGAGTGTATTGGATCATTGGAGCTTCAGATCCATACCTTGGCATTAGGCCAAATTGTTCATCAAGTCTACAGTTCATTTTATCTTCCAGGACTGTGTTATCTGCAAGGAGGAAAGTTGCAGGGTGTCTTAGCAACTTTTGAGGAGTGATATCTAGTGATGGGGATATGCCCCTCACTGTGGTGATCCATGGATTTCTGATCTATTCTGATCTATTCATGTCATATTCAGATCTAGTCTAAATACTCCTGTATATGCTTCAGAAATTCTAAATCAATCTGCAGACATGCTGCATAAAAACTCATATCTACTCCATGTGCTTCATGTATTGCTGAAAACCCCAAGGGGCATGTAAAGTAGAGACTCTATAGTGTATGGATTTGTCATAGATCTAACTATTCATGCATTAATTTTCTCTAGATCTAAGTTTTAATATACATCTGTTGTATGCTCTATAAAATAACGTTGTTAAGCCTTTTTGCAGTGAATACATGTGTTTGCAGCACCTATTTTGAGGGTTTTCTTCCATTTTTGTCTTCTATTTTCTCTTATATATTGTATGGGCCTCACTATAAATCTAATTTTCTGATGTACATGTAATTTTTGAGCCTCCATATTGGCCTCCTACACTTACTTTATTAAACTGCATTATTTCTGAAGCAATATTTTTTAATATTGTTTTTGTGCCCTTTTTGGGATATTACAGTGGTATTAGAGCAATCATCTTGGCACGGCTTGTGCTTTGCTTTCTCAAGAAGCCAATATGTCTTCAGAATAAGATGAGCCTCTTATTGACAAAGAGAAGATGTATCTAAGAAGAAGACGGAAGAAATGTGATTACACAGAAGACAAAGAAAACAAGGGTGAAACCCCTTTATCTAGAAGGTTGAAAAGAAAAAAGTTCTCTAAAACTCTTTCTCAAGCTATGAATGAGATGAAAGGAGAAATCTAGGGATTGAGGAGGGAAAGACATGCAGATCCCTCAAAAATATTGTTACATCAAGGAAGCCCCAGTACTTCTTACTATGTGTGTGAGCATTCAGCCACACAACCTAATCTACAACGTTGGAGCATGCCCACTTTCTTGACAAAGGAAGACGGGAAAGGAGGAACACCAAAGGAGGAAGCTCTTGCTGATTATCTCCAAGAATATGAGTCTCAATCAGAGAGATTCAAGGAGCATCTTATTTTTCCAGAGTTCTACCAACTTAAAGAAGAAATAAGGTCCAGTAGCTACAATAGAAGAAGAAGGTGCATGCAGCACACTTTGGGTAGATTCTATCTACCTAATTTTGATGGATCGCCTAAGAACTCAGCCAAGTCTTGGGTAAGGAATATTGACACATATTTCCAGCTACATCAAGTTTCAGAAGAAGAATCCATGATATTAGCAGCGCTGCATCTTCAAGGTAAGGCTTATGCCTTGTGGCTATTTGAGTCTTCTTCCTTGAAAAGTGTAAATATCTCTTCTTATGCAAAGTTCACTAGGAGACTAGTGGAAAGATTTGATGTAAGACATTCTAAAACTTCTTGGGGAGAACAAATCAAGCCCAAGAAATCTGAATCTTTGCATGAGTTGGAAGAATCCATAAAGCCAACTACATTTCTAAACATTGTTGAGGGGGTTGAAGATCTGTTGCATGACTTGCCAAAGGCAAAAGCCCCACTATAGCAAGGTCTCTCTTCTCAAGGAGAAGACATGAGGGTTCCTTCTTCAAGACGAGATCAAGGAATATGGTCCCTTAATGATGAGGCATTCTCCATTGATAGGGAGGAGGAAGAGGAAGAGAAGAGAATATCCTCTAGCGTTGTGATAGCAGGAGGAGATCCATTTTTATCAGGAGATGGAGATGAAGCAATTGCTTCCACTAGAGAGGCTCTTGCATCTTTGCAGGGAGCTCCTAAGGATCTTCCATATGGAGGACATGATCAGCATGTGTCTATGCTAAGAGACAATGAGGTAGAACAAAGGAGGGATCACAAATTTGACATAGCAAAAGATGATCCACTATTGCTAGGAGAAGAGAATGGAGAAAATTCCCCAATCAGAGGCACTCTTGCATCACTAAGATTGGTCTCCAAATTTCATGAGACTTCCACCCATGAAACAGAGTTTAATTTTCCCAGTGGAAGCAGGGACATGAGGATCCCATCTATTATGCATATGAGGATTGTCCCTAAAACCTCATTATCTAGTGGCAAACCACCTGGGAGGCCACCTGATTTAGATTTTGTGGGGAAGACCTCACAACTTGCTGCTCCCAACTTAGATCCAGGAGGGATTGGAGCACTTGAATACAAAGCTACAGCGCTGATAGACTTGGGTAAGCTCAAGGAGGAGGGAAAACTTCTTCCCCTATCATCATCACCCACTCTCTTTTCTGATTATGCACTGTGGGAGGAGAAGAATGGAAGGAACATTCTTCCAACACACACCTTTGGCATAGGAGATGTCAAGGAGAGGATTAGCAACATGACAGACACTTCTGTTGATGCATCATCAATGCTATCATTGTTGAGCAGTGTTGATCTGCATTGGAAATCCCAACTACTAGTGGATTATTCCAAAGACCTTCACACATGTATGATACTTGATGACCAGCTACATGAAGAGGGCTACTTAGTCCAAGGAGGAGTCATATATCATCATGGTAGAATATTTTTGTCTAAAGCTTCTAAGCTCAAGCATAATATACTACAAGGAGAATACATAGAGTTTTTTTTCAGTCATATGCATTCCATGAGGATTTACAACATCATCATGAGGAGCTCTGATTGGGAAGGCTTGGAAGAAGAACTACATCAGCATTTTCAAGAATGCATGAGCTATGTGGAGTTGGGGTAGCCATGGGACTCTATGCAAGAGTCATTTCAGACATATCTTCCTTCTTTGGAAAGAGGAGAAAGATCCATGCATAACTCCATGTGTATGAGAGGCATTGTTGGTAAAGGATCTGTTCATGTAAAGAAAGTTTTATTTACTGATTGTACATATTATTTTACCATTTTTATGCAAGCCATGACTCCTAAAAGGAGAAATGTATCGTGTAAATCTCATGGCAACTATTGGGCCACTAAAATTTCTGAATTTGGCCACTCCCTTGATGAGAAAAGGGAGATTTTTCATCATGATGGGTGCTTCCCCAAGGCACCAAACATATCTCTCACCTTCAGCAATAGTGAGATGACTTAGGCAGCAAGTAAGTGGTGGTAAAACAACTTACCATGTCTTGATTTGAGCCAGGCATGAGATGCACTGCGTTGGTATCATATGTGGGATTATGACCCACCTCCTCATGCTCAATTTTCTATTTGTATGTACATAGTTTTGCTTCCATACATGGATGATATACTTGTACTTCTTGTGGGGATGTATGGAGTAAGGGTGGGAGCCATGTATGTACCACATGGGATGGAGACTCTCTATGTACCATATGCTACATGTTTCAAAGAGAGTATTAGTTCATCCATGTTTGTTTCATTTGAGTTCTTAACTCCTTATGGGATGGGTCATTTACCTCTCATAAGAACATTGGAGAAACAATTCATGGAAGGTTGGTTTGGTGAACACTCATCTCATGGAGGAATCTTATCACTTGATTGTGTCACCAATGGAAAAGGAAAGGAGTTGTAGCACTCACCTTATCAGTTGCTTGAGGACAAGCAACATTTTGGAGGGGAGGACTGTAATATTCCCAATTAGTCCAAGTGAATGGGAATATACAATTTTATTTCATTATCTTATGGCAAGAATAAATGTGTAAAGGAGGACAATAAAAACTCTTAAAAACAGTGAATAAATCAATTCGACATGTGAAAAAGGTTAAATCTGGGCTATTCTAATAAATCACCTTCATGTGTGGAAGGGATTGCGCTGTTTGATTGGGTCAACCATGACCAAATCAACAGCGTTGTCTAGATGCAGTGAAACTCCTAGATGCACAGCGCATTTTTAGATGGAGGCTACACATGTGAAAGAAGCTAAATCATTGAGATGGTTTAGGGTTTTGCAAGATCTCAATCTTATAAAAGGAAGAGGAGGACAGCAGAAGAAGGTTGTTTATTATGTTATATTTTTGAATATATTGTCTATTTAGACATACATCATTCTCTTGTTGTTTAGCTGAGAATAGTGTTGTTTAGCACTAGGGTGTTCCTGATCAAGAATCCCACCTCTTCCATTGAGTAGCTCTTGGAGGATTATTTCTTATCTTGTCCACTATCAGGCATTTGGCCAAGCTTCATCTTCCAACTACAACACAGATCCTGTTGAGGGTTTGGTTTTCCTTGTAAGCTGCAGCAAGTGGAGGCTAGATATATTCATATCTAGGAAAATCTAGTGCCTCTTTTCAGTGGGAAAGTCTTCTATCCCCTTGACAAGAGTGTATTGGATCATTGGAGCGTCAGATCCATACCTTGGCATCAGGCCAAACTTTTCGTCAATTCTACAGTGCATTTTATCTTCTAGGACTGCGTTATCTGCAAGGAGGAAAGTTGCAGGGTGTTTTGGAAACTTTTGAGGAGTGATCTCTAGCGATGAGGATCTGCCCTTCACTGTGGTGATCCATGGATTTCTAATCTATTTTGATCTATTCATGTCATATTCAGATCTGATCTTAATACACAAAACCCCAAGAGGTATGTAAATTAGAGACTCTATAGTGTATGGATCTGTCATAGATCTGACTTTTCATGCATTACTTTGCTCTAGATCTAAGTTGTAATCTACAGCTGCTGTATGCTCTATAAAATAATGTTGTCAAGCCTTTTTGTAGTGAATACATGTGTTTGCAGCACCTCTTTCGAGGGATTTCTTCCATTTTTGTCTTCTATTTCCTCTTATACATTGTATGGGCCTCACAATAAATCTGTTTTCTGATGTACATGTAAATTTTGAGCCTCCATATTGGACTCCTACACTTACTTTGTTAAATTTCATTATTTCTGAAGCAGTATTGTTTAATATTGTTGTTGTTCCCTTTTGGGGATATTACACTACCACATGAACGGTGGGCACAGCCATTGCTTTTTTTACTTTCTTTTTCCCACACATCTCTTTAATTTTTTTTGCGTATATGGGAATGTCTTGTATGGCCTGGAGAAGAGGAATTTTGATGCAAAGGTTTCTTAACTCCCCCAGGATGTCAAAATCTGGAGAGACTATTGGTCTAGGCAGAGTTAACCTTTCAAGGAATGGAGGTGGAGACACCCTAAGCTCTTCAAGCCTCCCTTGTTCAACTGTTTCATTTTCTTGTCCTACCTATGTTTCTGTTATTTTTTCTTGACTAGGTTTCGTTGAAGTTGCAGTTTTGGCTTGAGGTGAGGTCGTGACTGCTACTGGTGAGATAGTACATCCAGATCTCAGCCTTAGTTCATTGAATTGCCTCTGTTTAGTGTCGAGGTTTGGATCTTCTATAATCTGAATTAGCTGAACCAGTTTGTTATTGTGATTAGGTTTGGGTTGATCTGGTAATTGAGGATGTATGATAGGTTGAGGGTTGTGCTCGACCAGGTACGGTGCTAGAAGTGTAGGTTGATTCTGGACTCCTGCTCCCATTGGTAGGTTGGTCATTCCCAGGGGTCGCTGCCAATTCTGAGGCCAATTAGTGGTTTGAGAAGGGGATGCTGGGCACTAAGATTGATCTGGAGTGTTTTTCCAATAAGGAGGAGAACAGGGAAAACTTGGCCAATTATTCCCTGATTAGGGTTGTGTTGGCCAGGGTGGTATAGGAAATGACTGGTTTGGCCAAGTAGAAAAAGGGTTTTGATTATGCCAAGCTCCTGTAGGGATTTTCTAGTTAAACTGTAGAGAAGGAAAGAACAGAGATAGGTCTTGAAGCATACTTAGTGGTGCCTGCCATTGTCAATGGTGATTCATTAGGTAGACTAGTTCTGTCTCTTCCTTTGCTTCCTTGTAAACTGCTTTCAGTCCCGGGAGTGAGGGGCACTGGTCTGTGGTATGGTCCTAAGTGCATATGGCATAGGTCTAAACCATGTCTAAGGGGCATTCTCTTTGGTTGTGTTTCTTCCTACAACGTGGGAAAAATAAGGCTAAGTTCTTCTTTACTATAGCTTTCTTCTGCTTGGCTTGTAAGACATTAAGCTGTGTTGTCAAAGTACCCAAAATGTTAGTTTTAAAATTTTCCAAGAGATTACTGTTGGAATAGGGTCTCCTACAAGCTACGAAATTGGTCCAATTTTGTATATTGTTTATTATAATTAGTCTAGCGCAGGGGTTTTGGGGTGGGACAAAGCCCCGAAAGCATTGTAATGGGTTAAAGGGTAGATCTATGGTCCGAAAACCATGTTTTGCGGACCATAGGAAAGATTAGGAAAGATTGTTATAAATAGAGGGAAAATTTGGATTGTATGGAGGAGACAATGAAGAGCTCTTGATGCGAATTGTGGTTTAGTAGATCTGTTTGGGTTTTTGGGGAAGGGACTCCTGCTGGATGTGTGTGCGAAGATCTAGAGTCCTGCTGTGTGCAGACCCTACTACTGTGTGTGTAGGTCGGGATGGGGATTGTAAGAAGGAATTGATGGATTGATGAATAAGAAAGGTTGTTTAAGAACTGACTCTATGTGTACTATTTATGCGAATTTTTGGTAATTGCTATATTATGTGTATTTTGTGTTCAGTTGTGAAAGTTCTATGTAAGTTTTTTTACTGCATTTGGATCCGTTTTGTTCTGTTTTATGCAATATTGTGCTACTGTCTTATAAGTATATAATTATCGAGCACCATAGTGTAGTTGACCTTGCACACGTGGATGCGGAAAAAGACCTATAGATCCTGCTCGGAGAGAGACGATCTGGACATAACAAGGTCGGACGCAGCTCTACTTGCCTTACCTATCCCTTCTCAGAGTGCGGAAACTTGGTTCCAGCACCCACCCATACTACTTCAGGTGAGACTTTGACCTGCACAAGTAGGTCACTGCCGAAAGGGACAGTAGTATAGGGGTTTGTTGGCAAACCTTAAACTCCAAACTTGGGTTAGGACCCCTCAAGCCAACAAATGGTTCCATTGCTGGGACCCGAAGCATTTTGAGAAAGGGATTGGGTAATGAAAAGAGAGTACTGGAAGCCTGAAAGGAAGGAAATTGAGGAATGGTTCGAAAAGTGGATTCAGGAATTTGCAATAAAAGAAACTCGCAGCATGAAGTTAACGGCGGAAAAGTGGAAAAATACATACATTCTTACAGAAAGATACAAAATTATCTTTGTGACATTTACAATCGAGCTTCAGGAGTGGCTGGCTAGGCTCGTAGAATTCCAGAAGTGTTGGAAGGACGAACGAGTCACTCAATGGACTCCAGAGTTGATCCAGCAGCTGGAAAGGACTAATAATACCATCACTCACATGGTGGATCACTAGGTGGACAGTGTGCTAGGAGGGTTTGTGACAAAATTTTCCATTGATCAGTCTGTGTCCTACTCTGAGGCCGAGCGAAGATTCTTTAAAGGGTTCCAGGGCAAGTTTCTGAAGACATTATCTTTGCTAATTAAGATATTACTGTGCGAGAAGAGTATTATGTGTAGTCATACCGACTAAATGACCTTGCATCCCGACGAGAGCACGATGCGCAGTGGTAAATATTATCAGACCAACCTTGACAGGGGAAGACCTGCCTATAACCCTCGACGAGAGACGGCTGCGCAAAGCCCCCTCAGCTACACTGCCGTCCAGGTCGCACAAAGGTAAGAACTCACCCATACCCTCACCTTCGCCAGATAGTGATATGGCTGCGTACCTCAAACTACCTACCTTCAAGGGGGTATGGGATGAGGATATGGACCAATTTTGGTTTGTTGCAGATTCCGTATGGACTGCGCAAAATGTGACAAACGATACGGTGAAGAGGGCACAGCTATCCCTGATGTTCGAAGAAAGAGCGTTGGACTGGTATATGCGATACATCTCTCAGAACGGGAGTGCATCTATTCAAGATATTAAGGATGATCTGAAGCAACAATTCTGAAAGCCAAAATCTTACTCTCAGTTGGTAGCAGAAGTGAAGGACTTCAAGCAAGGTGCGTCTGAGTTTGTATGGGAGGCTAATAAGCGACTGAAGAGAGCTATCAGGGAAGGAGGGTTTGAGTATGATGATAGACAACATACGGAATGGTTCATTGCTATGTTGTTGGCCCACCTTCGTACGCCAATGAGTCACCAAACCTTTGAGTCGCGGGAAAAAGTTGTGGAAGTCGCTATGAAACTAGAAGCTGTGCCCAGAGAAGATACTTCGTTAGGAGTACAGCAAATTCAAGAGCAGCTCGGAGCTATGCACATAGAAATTCAGAACCTCCGAAAGGAACAAGGAAAAGGAGCCAGTAGAGATCTATGGTGCATATGATGTCGGGTATCTGGCCACACGAAGGATCAGTGCCCTCTATTGGCAGATTACATGCAAGCAGGGGGACCTAGTTTGATCCACCCAGGAGCGAGTGGGGAACCCATCCTATCACAACCAGGCTCGAGCGGACCTATGTTGTGGTGCAATGACTACCATGTAGCAGGGTTGCATGATACGAACCATTGCCCTTGGCTAGGTGCGTATGTCCCAGAACTGAAGCAACGGTGGTGCAAGTTCTGCCAGTCGATAGGACACGATGAGCAGAACTATCGAACTTACGACCTGATGATAGATCGAGGGAGCTTGTATAGGGTACAGTCAGACCCTGTGTCACCTATATCTCCTGCAAGCTTTGGTGGCTCTCCAGCAAAGGGCAGGGGAGGTCGGGGAGGAAGCACAGGACGAGGACGTGGACAGCTGCTCTGTTATAACTGTGGGGAAGTAGTACACTTTGCAAGGGACTTCCCAAATCCTACAAGGAAATCTTGCAAATATTGTAGGCATCTAGACCATGTGGTTGAATATTGCCTGATTTTAATAGCCAAAATGCAGGAAAAGCAGCCCACCCCCACGCAGAATGTACAAAGATTTAAAGCCAAGATAAGTACATAGACCCAAGTGTGAAAGTCATAACACACAATGGGATGGTCACCCAGGGATCAAAGGGAGAGGCTGCCAGGGATCCTCTGACCTATCAAGAAGGATCAAACATAAATAAGAGATGAGAGACAATGGCCGTAGCTGACCAAGACCTCACTCAGAAAGTAGCAGCTACTGCGCAGGTACCGACACACCCCATGACAAAGGAGGGGGTTAAGCCCTTTCTGCAGGCATGTATGAATCTGCTACGTAACCCAAAGGTTGTAGAGAAACTTCAGGCATTAATCAATAGCTGCACAGCATGGCCCGATCCGACCCCCAGGACCAAGGATGTACATAAGCTATACAGGTATAAAAAATGCACTGGAAGAGAAATCGGTTGACTGCGCAGATTGGTGACTACGAGATGGATCGTGTTATTTTGGATCTCGGATCATATGCAAACGTGTTACCTAAACAAACATGGCAATGAATGGGAGAACCTAAAATGGAATGGTCCACCATCTAGTTGCGCATGGAAAATCAACAGAAGATCATCCATATGGGAAGGCTGCCAAAAATCATGGTGGATATCGTAGGAGTAAAGGTCCAATCTAACTTTGAGGTAATAGAAATCGTGGAAGATGTGGATCCCTACCCTGCACTCCTAGGACTGGACTGGGCTATAGATATGGGGGGTGTTATCAATCTCAAAAAGTGCAGCATGGTGTTTGAAAATAACGGCACACGAGTAATAGTACCGTTGGATCCCGCGGAAGGCACACGGTATACAGAGCCAGCGCGAGATGACGAGGAAATGGATCACATCTACAAGCTCACTACGCAGGATGAATATTGGATTAACCCCACAACAGAAGTAGTACTCTGCTGGGAAAAGGATAGTGAATGCTTTTCTGACTCCGATGGGGAACTAGAGAATTGGCAGGGCCGGTTGCATGAGGTTTCGGCCCTGCAATGTCTTCAGGTCACAAGGAACTTCCGCTGCATCTCCTCCGAGGTGAAATACCTGCCCTACTTTGGGGACTCAGGTAACATTCAAGAATTTTTACGTGCATTCGAAGCAGAGTTCCCAAGGGATGCATGCTAGGAGCCCTTAAGCTAGCCCTGCGCGAAACGCCTACACACTAGTGGGATATGCATGGGAAGGTATTTCGCAATTGGGAGGAATGGAAGGATAAGATGATCCTGCGATTTGAAGCTCTAGCTGGGAGACGGATCCAAAATTTCCTTGGGTCGAAGACCCACGCAGATATTTGCTTGCATGGGAAATGCAATCGTGTGACAGAACCCCAAACGAACAGGTTCACCTGTTTATCCATGTCCTAGGACTGTTTCCAACTGAATGGTATTTAGATGCAGAGCTACATCAGCGCACACACCATTGGAAGAATTTGTGGGATGAGTTTCTGTGAACATTTAGGGTGGAAGGTGGCACAGGGGCGCTCAACGCAGCTCTGCAGAACACGAACACCTTGACATGGGGAATATCACGCCTGTACATCGCACACGGATCAAGGGGAATGCCGGTACCACACACAGTTGAATATTGGAGCCTTAGCCCAATGAATAGAAAGAATGATCCCTGAACTGCCCCAATTTCGGCACTAGATGAGATGCGCACAGTTTCCAAGTCGCTTGAGTTGTACCTGAATCGCATTACAACACACCCGACGTCAGCTTTAATTCGGGATGCGCGAGCAGCATGGATGCTTCATTCAAGGTCAGTAGATCCATGGGAAGGCCATCAGGTGCGAACGATGACCATCAGAACACTGAACTCTGGTAAAAAGGGAATCTTACCGTTACGGAAAACAGGTGGTTGGCAATCAATGTGGAAATTTATGGTGAGTTTTTACCATTTTCTTGATGATAAGTTCCAAGTTCGATTCACTCTATCGTTGGATAGCCTTGGACACTATAAGAAAGAAAGGATAACTCCGATCAAGGCTCCATATTGTCTCTGTAATCTGCATATATTATTCTACTACTTGATTGTCTGGACCTTTAGCCTTTTGGTCATACCCAATCAACCTACTTCCGCTGTCTGCAAGTCTCCGAATTCAGGATCCCCTCCTTATGTTGCTATGGCAGCTCCTAACCCCGCGGTCGCATCAGCACCTACCAGTCCAGACATTATGTTAAGAGGGTCTGGGGACGCTGAGATTGATAAGCTCATTACCATCTAGCTCCCCGAAGGGAAAATTGACTTCGAACCTTACGTAGACTGGCATCAAAGCTGTATGACGGAAGTTAACACCCTGTCCAACCCTAGGATGATCGCAGGATCCAGCCGGATGGCCTCAGAAGCAGTCATGCAAGCTAGTGCGCAACTATCACAGACCACTATGCAAGCTGACACAGTCAAATCACAGCTAGTCCTGCACACGACAGGGCTTCCAAGTAAAGATACTACATCTCCCCAGGGTACGAAGCAGCACAGGGATGCATTGTACCCTACCAACAGTACCGGGCTAACTACTAATGCAAGCCATGCTTATTTGCTGCCTAGCACTGTCCTGGTCAGCACCCACCTTCTAATGGCTACAGGATTACAATTGGACTTGGTGTAGCTGCCCCGCGAAGCGTTACAGATTTTACACACCGCCGTGATCCAAGAGATCTGTCGTCATGACTGGACCGCACCACAACAACTCGATGTAGCCCTGTCGCTCATCGCACGACCAACCGAAGATGTCTCCCCTACTATCTCGCAAATGGCACAACTCAAATTGGCGGTTCACCAGCTCGATACAGAGGTCCCAAATGAGCTCACTATTGAAGGCTTGGTCGCAGCACTAAAGGCATCTCGCACCGAAATACAATCCCTCAGGACCCAAATGGCCCACCAATTCACCACATTCAGGCCCCAGTGCAGCCTGCCACACCTCTGGAGGTACAAGCACAGCGTGCTGCATAGGTAACCAAAGCTACGGATGTCATTACGGGACAGCTTACTCTGGGTACTCAGTTGTTTGAGGCGGCCATGCAGCTCTGGACAGCAATCCAGTTCAACCCGTTTCTTTAGAATATCAAGCAAGACTTATGCCAGAAGGAAGCCGCTTTCAATCAAATCGAAGCTACCCTGCCCTCCCTAGTCCTTGCGCAGCGTCTGGCACTCCTGAAAAATAGCAATACACTCCGAGACATGATTACAGATCTCCGACGAACAAAGCATGCCATTAAAAAGAACTTAAAGCCATGGGGCGATGCCACCTTCTAGATATCACAGGGTACTCATGACGCAATTGCGTGACTCCACCAGATGTTAGAGCGGGTTACCACGGTGACCGAAGGACCAACCTCCCAGGAGCTTGTAGACATTGCACAGAGTGCTGCTGCCCAGAGTCAAGAAGTGTTACCTTCGCTGCTCATAGCCACCAATACCTTACGTGCGCAGATAGAGACTGCACCACCACAATGACTCGGGACGAGTCACAAGATTGTGTTGGGGGACTGTTGGAACAGGGTCTCCTACAAGCTGTGAAACTGGTCTGATTTTGTATATTTTTTGTTATAGTTATTCTAGCCCGGGGGTTTTGGGGTGGGACAAAGCCCCGAAAGCATTGTAATGGGTTAAAGGGTAGATCTGGGGTCCGAAAACCACCGTTTGCAGACAATAGGAAAGATTAGGAAAGATTTTTATAAATAGAGGGACAATTTGGATTGTAGGGAGGAGACAATGAAGAGCTCTTGATGTGAATTGTGGTTTAGTAGATTTTTTTGGTTTTTAGGGAAGGGACTCCTGCTAGCTGTGTGCGTAGAGATCTAGAGTCCTGCTGTGTGCGGACCCTGCTGCTGTGTGCGCAGGTTGGGATGAGGATTGTAAGAAGGAATTGATGGATTGATGAATAATAAAGGTTGTTTAAGAACTGAATCTATGTGTATTGTTTATGCGAATCGTTGGTAATTGTTGTATTATGCGTATTTTTTGTTCAACTGTGAAAGTTCTGCGTAAGTGTTTTTACTGCATCTGGATCTATTTTTTTCTGTTTTATGCAATACTGTGCTACTGTCTTAGAAGTATATAATTATCGAGCACCTTAGTATAGTTTACCTTGCGCACATGGATGCGAAAAAATACCTATAGATCCTTCTCGTAGAGAGAAGATCTGGACATCACAAGGCCAGACGCAGCTCTACTTGCCTTACCTATCCTTTCTCAGGGTGCAGAAACTTGGTTCTAGCACCCACCCATACTACTTCGGGTGAGACTTTGACCTGCGCAAGTAGGTAACTGCCGAAAGGGCCAGTAGTATATGGGTTTGTTGGCAAACCTTAAACTTCGAACCTAGGTCAGGACCACTCGAGCCAACATTTACCAAACTCTGCTCTAGTTACGTTGCCACCAGACTGCTTAAGGTATTTTTTATTGAGTCACGTTCACTTGGCTTATCACGTGTATTACCCCGAGAGCACCTAATACACAAGGAAATAATCTCATCATATTCTTCCTAGGAAATGTCCCTTTTTCCCATTATGTTAAGTGTTTCAACCCACTCTTCTTTAATTTCCTTAATCATTGTAGCTTTTAAGATGTCTTTGGATAGTGTGGTATATGGAGACCTTTGTAAATTGTATTGAAATATTTCTACATATTCTTCCAATGTTTCATTATCCCTTGTAGACATATTGAAGATTTCATTATTTAGTTATCGAGTCCGACAATAATCTTGATATTTATTAAGAAAAAATTTCTTCATTTGGTCCCAGTTGTTGATGGTTCCCCCACCTAGTCCCATGAACCAGCATAATGTTGTTCCCTTTAAATCAGAGGGAAATAGTTTCAGTTTCTGAGGGTCGGTGGTGTAGTCATACCCTCTACATAGGACATCAAATTCAAATAAAAATGCATCAGGATCTTCCATGGTCAACCCATGGAAGGTGGGGATGTTTTGTAAGGGAATGGATTTCATAGGGGCTTTTGCAGCATGATAAACAATGGGGTACTCTAGTGTTGATGTCTGCCTTTGATTCTGGTTTTGATTGTTTGCCATTTGATTAAAGATGTGCCGGTAATCTTCAGGAATTTCTTGTTCTGGAGGAGTAATCCTGGGGAGATTGGGAGGTGAGTGCGGAGGAAACTTTACAACACTTCCCTGATCTAGGATACCAAGTATCTCTGTCTCGATCACTCCGTTAGGGGATTTGGGCTCTGAAGCTTCTATTTGTATTGCACCGCTGGTTTCTCCTTATCCCTCCTGTAAGTTATAATAACCTCCCTCTCTCGAAGGGTTAGTACTATATGATCGAAAATTTGAAGGCTTAGTTCAGATCCTTCCATCTCACTGTGAATCTCAGTGTAGGCTCCAGATGGTGAGGCTGTTACCTGAGGGAGAGTAGTAGGACTTTGAGTGGGAATGATTTTAGGTCCTACAAATGCCTGGGATTTAGCTTTCATAATGATTTTGTCTATATAGGTTGCTCTTCCAAGGATCACCGGTCCCTTGGGTTTTGGGTAATTTTGCGAATGATTTCGATTTGTTTCTATCTTTTTCTTCCTAGTCATAAAACAAGAGCACCTATTCTACCAATCTTTGCACAATTTGCTGAGAAGAGGGCTAGGGAGAAAGCATTTTGCTTGCCGGTACACAGGTTCTTACCTCTCGTTTTTAATACCCAATTCTTCACAACAATGGAGAAAGATGAATAAAGGATATCACTCTTACACTCTCCCCGGCAACAGCGCCAAAAATGGCCAAAAATGTCGGTTCACAAAGGTGGCTTATTATAGGAAACCTATAAACTCCTAATTCATTTGTCAACCCAGGGAAAGTCTTCTTATTTCAAGAGTGTAGGCACAATATATGCAAGTGAGATCGAACAATATTTACTCTATAATGCTTATGAAAAGGATTATCTAATTCTCGAAGTTAAATCATCTCAAAGAGAAGTGAAATGATATAATGTCGCTAACTACTATGTCTAGCTCAGAAGGGGAGAAACCTGAGATTGAACAACATAATAATGAATTGAACAACGATTTGAATGAATTGAACAACAACCTGAATGAATTGAACAACAATCACTTATATAAGTTTTACAATGGAATTCCCTTCTACAAACTAAAAAATTCATATCTTTCTACAATTAATCAATAATTGGACACCTTATTATACTAAGAGAATGATCTAATTCTCAGAAAGAGATAACATTGAACAACAATTACTCTAATATTCATAAAGCGAAATGAAAGCATCTAACAGCGATAAAGCATTACTATAAATCAGAAATCACGAATACTAAACTATTCTGATGAAAGAGAAACTGTAACCTCATGCGTTTCTATTTTATCGAGTGGAAAGGTAATTCAAAAACTACATCAGATAACTGTACATCAATTCTGTAACTAATGCACAGAATGGAAATTAGCGAGGAAACTCCCAGGGGCTGGGCCCAAACTACCAAAATTTCTAACGCAATGAAAAACTAAAAAGATGATTGTTCAAAACATCAAAATTCTTTATTAAATTGAAATATAATACAGGGATACAATTGAACAGTTTTGTCCTGATACGTTGATTATAGAAGGAAAATCCTATTCGACTCCCTATCTAGTCCCCTTGGTCCTTTTTAAAGGCGTTTTCACGCAGTGGGACAGTATTTTCCAAACGACAGCTCGTTGTGCGTGGATGTCATTTGGGTTCTTGAGCTTGGATCTGTCTTTCTGCCTTATGTCAGTTTCTGGGAGTTACTAATATTTTGTGAGTCTTTGTCTATCAGCCATCTTTCATTAATCGTCAGTTCGGTTGCTCTGATTTCCTGTTACACAGAGATATAATAAGTCAAATTCTTGTTATAAAACATTCCTTTTGTCCTTAGCCCAATTGTCCTAATTTTCATAAATATTCTTTCTTTTTATTGTTAAGATGAGGAAGAATCACTAAAAATGTATTATAATTCCATATAATCATAGGGTGAAAACATACCTTAATTCCGACCCAACACCAAGTACAAAAAAATCTGCTCTAAAATGATATTATTCAGAAATAACAATATTGTTGCATAGACAGAACATGAAGCAAATAGACACACACATGCATATACAATCCACACTCTAATTGAGAACAATAATCTCCACAGACACACTCTCCAAATAGCTTTTCAATCACTACACACTACATTGATAATTTTGTTGAATATTATTCTCTAAAGCACACTACAATTCTGAAATTATGAACTCACTAGTTGTGCACTTGCAACTCAAGCACACTCACATACACACACTTTTGAACCAACAAATGAGCTTCTTCCCTTCTCATATTTGTAGATTTGGAAATGGTTAAGTCAATTAATTTTCCAGATAATGGAACCTGCCCAAAACCTTTTCACACTCTTCATAATTGATAGAGATTGGCATCTTGAGCATATCAAACCACTCCTTCCATTGACCTTTTGATAATTTCAAACTTGATCACTTTCTGGAGGTCCCGCATCTCGTCCTGACCTTTTTATGGAAAATTCTGAAAATAAACTCTGTTAAAAAACAATTTAATTTAAAGAGAGCGTGATAAATCTGAAGTGAATTTCATGTGTTTCCTCGGTCACATGCACAAAGTGTTGCCCTGGTTCGCTCCCACAGCATCGACAAGCGAGTGACTATAGACTTTTGTTTGCACCCACAACTCAGTATCCAGGCGATTGGGGATTTACTCTCTCAGTCGCTCCTTCTGCACTAGAAAAAATTGACTAGTAAGCTCTAGTCACTCCCACAAGCCTATCTCCATGCAACTTTGTTATTCCAGTCACTCTAATGAGCATCCAACCATGTGAATGGGGCAGATCATAGCTTCAAACACAATATCCAACCCTCAAATTTTCAACAGAGCTTCATGGGAGTGAAATGGCCTATAAACCATCCCTCTATACTCGTATTGACCTCAAGGACTCAGTTGTATGACTTCAACAAGACATCACACACATCATCAAATGGACCTATAGAACAAGGGTAGCTCATCTTCATATGAGGCCTTGTTACCTCATGACACCTCTCCTACAGAATTATTACAGCATGACAACTCTTTAGCAGGTATACAACATACTTAAGACATGAAATAGAGACTCAAGAGTACATAATTCATCAAGTGACATTAATGGAAACACAAATTGGTCAACATCAACAGGATTCTTACCTGCAATAACCTTTCCAAGAGAGGTTTTCTCGCAACAGTTTCTGCCCACTATGTAAATCATCTAGTGAGGAGGCAGAGCACCTATTCTTGCACCATCATTTTTCATTATCCAAATGGGAGGAGGTCCCCATCACTCTCAAGTTATCTTTGCAGGTGGAAAAATCCTCCATCATATCTTGTCTCATTAGTTTGTCTCATTTTCGTCATGCATTTAGGTCACTTCCTCTATACATTTTTTGGGATATATGGGGCTATAGGAATAAATGCATATTTGACAATATGGCTCTTGATTTTTGTTCTACTTCTCTCATAATTGTGGCTTACTTCATGGAAATTGGCCCTGGGCATGCAATATGTCATAAGTGCACATGGTCATTCAAGCACCTTGATACATACCCCATTGTTTTTTTTACGATGCCTCTATCAAGTTTTGTTTGTGGGTGTGGTTCCATTATCACTCTCAACCCTTCCCAAACTTTCTATTTCTATTCATTTCGTGGTTATGGAACCAATACGAGGGTAGATATTCTAGCATTAAGGGGTGTCATGCATTGTGCATCTTGGCTAGTTTTCGATGAGATATTTATTTTCATGGATTCAAAGACTCTTATTGACTAGGCCATGGGGTATTACTCCCTTTCTATGCTTTCTTTAACTCACTGGTTGGAGAAAATCACATCTTTGAAGGCTCTCTTTAGCTCCATTTCTTTCGGCCACATATTTAAGGAGAAAAATGGACTGGCAAACCAACTTTCTAACATGATGCATCTATTCTACCTGGGATATTTTTTTTGACTGCCTAGTCAACATTTCTATCATCAACTCAGGAGCATGTTGGCTATGTTTCTTTTTTCTCCTTTTTGGCTCTTCTATGTTGGACCCTTCCTCTTCCTTCTAAGGCATCTTCTCTATGTACACTATTTTGATGGAAGAGAAATTATTTTATATTGCTTGGTTGTTATACATGATCGGTTATTTTGTTCTGTTTGTTTGGCCTCATTTATGGGAGGATTGGTCCTAATTTCTATTCTCGCAGGCCATTCCCTCGTTGGTTTTTGTAAATGTCAGCATACAACCTTTAGGTTAGGTAAACTCTTTATTTTTCTAATGGAAGATGATGTTTTATCTATTGAAAAAAATAAAAATAAAGATTGTTTATTATTTTTAAATTACGACATTATCGGTTGTCAACACAATAATTTATATACAAACAATTTGAGTATATATTCCAAAGGTTTAAATGTTGAAACTGATTTCCAATCGATCTATTGCACTTATGTTTCCATAATTCTTAGTAATAGTCTGAACCTTCATCAATCATCCATAATACACCAAACAACTCATTTCATTTTTTTGTACACCGGCTCCTTAGAAAATCCCGAGCATGAAAAATTCACACAATGTTGTTGCTCAGATGGGCATGGAACATCATACGAAAAAAAATATTTGGAGGTAGTTTTAATGTAAAGGGAAAATGTGAAACAATGGAGTGGCATATGATCACATCTTCCTTATCCCTGTACTTCCCATGATTTTTACCTAGTTTTTGGTGTCTCAAGATGCAATGTTGCATTACTCACTGTGACTACGTCATGATTGTTGACGTCAATTGTAATCTATTCATGTGAAAAAAGTGGAACCAACCGTGGGATCAACCTGGATCTAGTTCTTTTTTTGTATCTTTTTTGGAGAGTTGTTAGAAGGGGTAATGGTAGTAAGAACTTACTTCTGATATTATAAAAGAGGTAGAATGTGTAAATGTGGAAAATGTGGCGATAAGTTCAAGGAGAGATGTGATCCATTTCATATGTTGTTAAGGCTACAAAATGGAATTTGTAATATTTATAGAATATGACAAGGGATTGTAGATTTCAAAATATTTTCAAAATTTGATATTTTTGCCAATAGGAACAAAGTCACGTGTCCATCCAATTTTGAAAATATTTCAGAATCTACAATCTAGATAAGAATGAATAAAATTTATAGATGTGAAATATTTCCAAAATATGATACTTTGACACAGAAGAACCAAGTCACTTAAACAAACTCACTTGTCCATCAAATTTTGAAAATATTCCAGTATCTACAATCCATTTAAGAATGACCAAAATTGACAGATGTGTAAACATGAACATCCTTCTCAGGAAGTCTTGATTGGAATATTGAGTAATATGATAATTAAGTCTCTGGTTATGGAAGTCTAAAATTCTAAGCCAATCTTAACTGCTTATTTATTCTTATATTCTACATAAGTAATTCCACTAGAGGACATTGTAAGAATGAGTGTATTTTTATGGGAAGTTGTATGGGGCCATTTTTAAACATTTTCTTGGTTTAGTAAAGTTTGTTTTCACAAAGAAATTTGGTAGTGTTTAGAGGACTCAAATGATACAAATTCATCCAACGTTGTTGCATTCGCGGATAGTGATTAATAATTGTAATTCGTGACTGATAGTTTGACAACTGAGTTATAATAATGTAATATTCTGTTTTTGTGATATGGTCAAATTGGAAGAAATTTTCCCATGGTCTTTTCCTTCGTTTTTCGAGGGAAAATAATAAAATCAGATTTCTAGAGAGTCCATCAAGCATGTTAAATGGGATAGGAGCTAGGCCTTTGGATCATCCTAAGTTATCTATCTATTTTGTCTTTGTTGAGAACTTGGCAAGGCCAGTTCTAGTCTAATCCCATGGACGCAAACTCCTTGAGTGAAAGTTTTTGGTGGATCCAACTGTTGGGGTTCCCATGTTTTGGCTAGATTGGCATGACCAAAAGATGAGACAACATCAGAACCACTTTGGGGCCCGGCCCTCCTGGACCCGGAGAGGGATCTCTTCAATAAATACAAAGAAAGGTATATCTTGGAAAGCTCAAAATGAGATGTTAGGCTAGGTACAAAACACAAAGGGGGTTTTAAAATGATTTGGTTGGTTGGTTGCTGGGTTGGTCATGAGATCATATACTGAGAAAGTAAATGGGAAAAAAGGAACAAAACAACAGGATGTTCAGCAAAGAGGATAGGTCAAGAAAGTGCCATCCATTAGGCTATGGATTCATGAAAGGTAATTACATGCAACAAATAGCCAAAGCTTTCAGAGGGAAAGTCATCTATACTAAAGGATCTTTTCAGATAGATGATGGGATGGAACATTAAGGATTGAAAGTGAGAGAAGGAAAGTAACCCAATTTTTGTCTATAGATTAGGTCAGAGGTCATTAACTCCAGACCTGCTTGGACATACTCAAAGGCAACTTTCAAAGGAGGGACAAAGGGGCAGCTTGTAGATCTAACCAGAGGTCATTTAACTCCAGGTCAGCTTTAGCATGCTCCAAGGGAAAACATAGATTATTTTAACAGAGCCAGGGTCTATAGATCAGAGAAGGACTTTGAACCTTCAATGCTTTGACACCAGCAAGAGATCTTAGAAAGGCCAACTGGTTGCACAAGGATCCTAGTCGACATGGCTAACTCTAATCCCCAGTGTTCCCAAATCTTCCAGCTTAAACCCAACAAGAACAACTAAAGACAGATTCCATTTAATTCATACATCAGCTAGCAGCATAAGGAACTACTACACTGGTTAAATTAGTGTGAAATAAATCCTCAGATAATACATACAGTAGAAAACATTTAAGGCAAGGAGAGTAGAAACATAGGGTACCTAACAAGGGAAATCCTATGCCATATTTCTAATGCGAGCCCAGAAGACCAATGAATAGCATGAAAATGTAATAAAACAGTAAGATCCTGTGCCTGATTAATTGATGCAAGACCAATCACATACACTGAGCTCAATGGTTGTTACAATCCAAACTTCTCCTCCCAGCCTACTACAATACAAACTACTCTGCTACTCTCTCCCAAGACCATTCTAACAGTCAAAATGAAACCCTCTAACTAAAATCGGCAACAACCGAACAACAACCTTTACAATATGTTCTTCAGGATTCTTATAGGAGAAAAGAATAGTAGGATTATATGTAAACTTAAATGCGGCATTAAAAATCTGAAGCAGTAGGAGGGACGAGGCTCCATTCAGTTTAAATTCTGGGCATTTATCTCTGGTACTCGTTGGATGATGGAGTGGTCTTCGTCAGGTTTCCATTTACTCCAGGTATGTCTCTGGTGTACTGAAAAAAATGCAGAACGATGATGCTAGGGTCTACCATACTGTATAAATAATGCACTGGTAGCATAGGACTGTTGTCAGGGCTGAACAATCTCCCTAGAACATGGTATAGAATAAAAACTGCATGGGCACTTTTTCCTTTCACGGGAAAGAACATTCTGTTGATGTGAAACCCTGATAGTATTATTTTCCGTGCATTGGACCTACTGAGCGATCCACGAGGTCTTTAATTATGGTACCTTGCCTTTGAATAATTGGATTAAGGCTTATAATCTGCAATTACAGGCCCTAAACACTCTGTTTTCCCACTGATACTCTTTGTCGCTTTCACGATTTCCTCTGACTACGAAATTTGTGCTTTAATGGCGCCGGAGAGGCTTTGCAGAGCTTGAATCCTGTCCTTCGATGAAATTAATGTTGCAGACACTTTTCCGGACATTTCCCAGTAATATCAAACTCTGAATTTAGCTTCTTCTGCGCACTGTACCACCACAATAGTGAATATGAATCATGGCAGTTTTTTGCCGCCTGTAACCCTACAAAACACGGAAACCTGTTAAGAAAAACACGTATGGAGGTGGTGGATGCAACGGGGATGATGAGAATGGTTGTGCAGGCTAGTGAAACAGTGGAATAATGCAGGATTACGGTCAAAATGTAGTGGGAGGCTCGCAGAGTGGTGACGCAGAGGGAAAATGTAGTTGGGGGGTGGCGAGAGAAGAAATTTAATAAAAAACATTAAAACTTGACTTTTGAATGAATATATATACAGGGACGGGCAAAAGATGTGATGGAACACGTGGAATGGTGACGTGGCAGGAGACGGTCAACGGCGGTCATGCGAATAAATCTGGACCATCCGATCTTTGGAGGAGATCGACGGTTGAAACTGTGTCAGGGGGCGATGGATAGTGGGCCAGGGGTATGGATGCCTTGAGTTATCCCCCACGCAACTTCGCAGAGCGATGACCCTTGGATAGGCGATCGCAGATTGGACGGTGCACGAGAATATCACGCCGGGTTTTCTGTCGAACGATAACGCGCGATGGGGGGGCGGTTTTGAAATAGTGCTGCTGGCACGCATCGTGCGATGAGTGGAATTGCTGTGAAAATGAAATTACCGCTCGTCCTCCAAACGCGGTGCGATGGAAACCGGTGGTTTATGAATAGTGCGCAGGGACCACGGGGGCGGGTAAACTCCGGGCCGTCGGATCAATAGATAAATGAACGGTTGTGATGCGATCTAAGAGATGAACGGGGGATGAACGGGTTGGGCCACGGGCATTGTGGAGCTTGCGATGACCATAAGATCTATACAGATCGACGGTTCAAATTGTGCCCGATGCATATTTGCGCTAAGCGCTTTTTCGGGCTAGCGTGTGGTTTCGGCACCCAGGTCATGTGGAGGGGAAAGGTGCAGGGGCTTGGCCGAAAGGGGCTAGGCCCATATACATGGAGAATATGATTTTTGGCACATTTTCAATGAAATTAAAGGCCAAAAGGGGTAACGATAGAGGGAAGAAAGGGTTATTAAACCACACCAGGGATGTGTGCATGGTTTAGAGGGGATTTTGGGAAGGTTAAGAAGGATTAGGGGAGGGATTTTGGGGGTAAAAAGGGGGATTTTAACAAAGGGAAAAGAGGTTGAAAAGGGATATTTTGCAGGGATACAAGGGGCTAAAGTAGGCCTTTTTGAGCACCATTTTTTGCAATCAGAGAGGCTCTATAATGGGAATCAACAGAGGGGGTTTTATCAAAGGACAAAGGCACAAGGAGACTTCAAGGATGATGTGTTTTCAGAGGAAATGCATTCCTTGAAGGCTCAAAAACATTTTAGCCCCATGTTTGCTTGTAAAAAAATTATAGGGGGGCTAACAGTGGCTCCACATGGGGATGGCTTCTTCTTGAAGGAGTCAAGAATTTAGAAAATAAATCTTTGGTGTAGGCCAGATGCCTGGTACTTGACTCATTATTTTCTTCTCTTGGATCAGCTGCCACAAATTGTGAAGACATCAAATCAGCAGAAACATTCTCAACAATCTACCTACCCAGACTACAATCCTAACATTTTTCTTTAGGGTGCATTTGAACTAGCAGACCCTTTACATCATTTTTATTTTTTACAAACAAGAAAATAAACCTATTCTATTTCTACCCTTATTACTCCATGAGACCAGATTAGACTGTTGGTCTCATAGTTTCTCTACCTAAACTACTACTTGCTAGGATTAAACTGTCTAGCAGATTTCTTCTCTACATTCTACAACAGAAATTGAAAACAGTCAAGCCAAGATTAGACTGTCTGACTTGTTGGACTTTGCAGAAATTAGAACAACTAACTACATGCTCACATACTGGGCTTTATTCAGCTTTTCCTACCTACCCTACTCTAACCAGAATATTTACAAGTCTAGCTTACAAACATTGTCTTCCAATGAAACTAGTCCATCAAGTGATCCCATGACTGGTTCTTTCTGCTCAGCTCCTTGAGCAGGCTAGACAAGCAGGGCAGTTCCCACTCTTTTTTTTCAATAACAGTAGCTTTGAAAAATTTTCTTTCTATCTGCAACATGCTGCTCAAAAAGACCTTTGATCCTTTTTCAAATGTTTGCAGGAAATGAGCATAAGGATCATGAAAATATACCTGGCTATGAATATTTGGCAGGCAGGTTTCAACCAGGATCTCTTCTTCTTCCACTGGATCAAGAAGAAGACTCTCTTGAGAAAGAGAATCTCCCTCATCTTCTTCATTTTTTGAACTGGAGGACTCATCATATATGGAAGTGCTGTCCTCTTGGAGCTCTGATATATTTTTCTTTGGTGGGCTGAGCTCTGTAAAAAGATCTAAGTATTCTTGAGTAATGGTTTGTTCTTTTTCTTCCTCTTTTTCAAGAGAAGGCTCGTTGTTTTCAAACTGCTCAAATATCTCTTCCTTGTTTTCCTCTTCATCTTCTGAGATGAAAGGCTGCTAACCTCCAGTCATATGAAAACCATTACTGATGAGTTGTAATGGAGTGAATCAAATATCTAGAGATCCTTCGACCTCTTCTGCATTCTTAAAACTTTCTTCATCAGTATCATAAATAGCCTGCATTGTCTCATTACTTCCTGGAAGTAAAGGGAACTTATTCTCCTCCCATAATTCTACTAATGATGACCCTCCAATATCATCTTCTGTTTGTAGAACATCATCATCAGATAGGTCAAAAATAGGAGAATCATGATTGTAAGTAATGCTACCAATCAGATATATGGGATTATCAGTAGATTTTTCTTCGCTCTGATTTACATGTGAGCTTTCCAACTCTATAAAAAAAAGCTCATTAGATGAATGGACAAGGATGTCTGATCTGTAAAAAAAATCAGAGGCTAGTTGTCTATTGATGATCTGATCTATTTCTTCTTCTATCACAGGGGAAGATGGTCTTGTGTTCCTTTGTGCAGAAGTGCAGCAGTTCTCTGTTTCCTTTGAAGACTAGATTTGAGGCAGAATGTCATCTGGAGCCTCAACTGCAAGGGATGGTGGATCAACATCTGAGTTTTCAGGAATATCTTGAGGAATGTCTATGATCTCTTGAATTTGTTCTTCCTCAGCTGATTCATCCATATTCTTGTGATAGCTAGGATGCATATGGAAATCTTGAATTGCTATTAATAGATCTTCAGGAGGAATATTAACCAAATCCTCATCAATATCTAATAGATACTGTATGATATTCTGATATTGATCACAAAAATCCCATGATAAGGATGGAGAGCTTCCTTTATAATTCTTGTAAAATACTTGGTGCATGTCCCTTAAAGAAAACAAACTCTGAGGTTCTAACCATTCATACCAGACCCTAGCTTTTCCTTCTAATGTTGCCATGAAAATTTTCATTAGGCAGTCTTCATGCCATTCAACTTTAAATTTCCACACATGTATATGAAACTTGATGAGATGTAGCAAGGGGTCATCAGCGTTTTCACCATGAAAGGTAGGCAGGTTTTTTAACCAAACCACTTTAGGCATTTTGTGTGGGAATCCAGGGATATGCTCCCTACTCATTGGGGCATATCTTCTCTGTATGCGTGGAAGCATGTTTGTAAATCAGAAAGAGGTCACTATATCTTCTCAACCAGTTCAGAGCCTTCTACCAGTGGAGTCATTTGGTCTTTGGATCATAGGGAGTGTGGAGTCGCCAGGTGGATGTATATGACTATTTGAAGCAGGATGTTGTCCACCATCAGCAATTGAATGCCAATCTGACCAGATATTTTGGGTCTTTTGAGTGCCTAAGGACGTTTAAGGTGAAATGCACTCAAGTCCCCAGTGGAGTCGCCATTATGTTGGGGTTCCCATGTTTTTGCCAGATTGGCATGACCAAAAGATGAGACAACATCAGAACCACTTTGGGGCCCTAGGATCTAGCCCTCCTGGACCCGGAGAGGGATCTCTCCAATAAATACAAAGAAAAGCTCAAAATGAGATGTTAGGCTAGGTACGAAACACAAAGGGGGTTTTAAAATGATTTGGTTGGCTGGTTGTTGGGTTGGTCATGAGATCATAGACTGAGAAATTAAATGGGAAAAAAGGAACAAAATAGCAGGATGTTCAGCAAAGAGGATAGGTCAAGAAAGTGCCATCCATTGGGCTATGGAGTCATGAAAGGTAATTACATGCAACAACTAGCCAAAGATTTCAGAGGGCAAGTCATCTATACTAAAGGATCTTTTTAGATAGATGATGGGATGGAACATTAAGGATTGAAAGTGAGAGAAGGAAAGTAACCCAATTTCTGTCTATAGATCAGGTCAGAGGTCATTTAACTCCAGACATGCTTGGAAATACTCAAAGGAAGCTTTCAAAGGAGGGAAAAAGGGGCAGCTTGTAGATCTGACCAGAGGTCATTTAACTTCAGGTCAGCTTTAGCATGCTTCAAGGGAAAACATAGATTAGTTTACAGAGCCAGGGTCTATAGATCAAAGAAGGACTTTGAACCTTCAATGCTTTGACACCAGCAAGATATCTTAGAAATGCCAGCTGGTTGCACAAGGATCCTAGTGGACAGGGCTAACTCTAATCCCCAGTGTTCCCAAATATTTCAGCTTAAACCCAACAAGAACAACTAAAGACAGATTCCATTTAATTCATACATCAACTAGCAACATAAGGAACTACTCAACTGGTTAAATTAGTGTGAAATCAATCCTCAGATAATGCATACAGTAGAAAAAATTTAAGGCAAGGAGAGAAGAAACATAGGGTACCTAACAAGGGTAAATCCTATGCCATATTTCTGATGCGAGCCCAGAAGACCAATGAACAGCATAAAAATGTAATAAAACAGTAAGATAAGAAAAACATCACCAATATTAATAGACCAAGATCCTGTGAAATGTGCCTGATTAATTGATGCAAGACCAGTCACATACACTGAGCTCAATGGTTGTTACAATCCACACTTCTCCTCCCAGCCTACTACAATACAAACTACTCTGCTACTCTCTCCCAAGACCGTTCTAACAGTCAAAATGAAACCCTCTAACTACAATCAGCAACAACCGAACAACAACCTTTACAATATGTTCTTTAGGATTCTTATAGGAGAAAAGAATAATAGGAGTAGATGTAAACTTAAATGCGGCATTAAAACTCTGAAGCAGTAGGAGGGCCGAGGCTCCATTCAGTTTAAATTCTGGTCATTTATATCTGGTACTCGTTGGATGATGGAGTGGTCTTCGTCAGGTTTCCATTTACTCCAGGTATGTCTCTGGTGTACTGAACAAAATGCATAACGATGATGCTAGGGTCTGCCATACTGTATAACTAATGCACTGGTAGCATAGGACTGTTGTCAGGGCTGAAAAATCTCCCTAGAACATGGTATAGAATAAAAACTGCATGGGCACTTTGTCCTTTCATGAGAAAGAACATTCTTCTGATGTGAAACCCTGATAGTATTATTTTCCATGCATTGGACCTACTGAGCGATCCACGGGGTCTTTAATTCTGGTACCTTGCCTTTGAATAATTGGATTAAGGCTTATAATCTGCAATTACAGGCCTTAAACACTATGTTTTCCCACTGATACTCTTTGCCGCTTTCATGATTTCCTCTGACTGCGAAATCTGTGCTTTAATGGCGCCGGAGAGGTTTTGCAGAGCTTTAATCCTGTCCTTCAATGAAATTAATGTTGCAGACACCTTTCTGGACATTTCCCTGTAATATCAGACTCTGAATTCAGCTTCTTCTCCGCACTGTACCACCACAATAGTGAATATGAATCATGGCGGTTTTTTGCCGCTTGTAACCTTGCAAAACACGGAAACCTGTTAAGAAAAACACGTATGGGGGTGGTGGATGCAACGGGGATGATGAGAATGGTCATGCAGGCTGGTGAAACGGTGGAATAATGCAGGATTACGGTGAAAATGAAATGGGAGGCTCGCAGAGTGGTGACGCAGAGGGAAAATGAAGTTGGGGGGTGGCGAGAGCAGAAATTTAATAAAAAACATTAAAACTTGACTTTTGAATGAATATATATACAGGGACGGACGAAAGATGTGATGGAACACGTGGAATGGTGAGGTGGGGGGAGACGGTCAACGGCGGTCGTGCGAATAAATTTGGACCGTCAGATCTCTAGAGGAGATCGACGGCTGAAACTACATCGAGGGACAGTGGGCCAGGGGTACGGATGCCTTGAGTTATCCCCCGCACAACTTCGCAGAGCAATGACCGTTGGATGGGCGATCGCAGATCGGATGGTGCACGAGCATATCGCGCCGATTTTTCTGTCGAACGATAACGCCCGATTGGGGGGGCGGTTTTGAAATAGTGTCGCTACCACGCGTCGTGCAATGAGTGGAATCACTGTGAAAATGAAATTACTGTCCGTCCTCCAAACACAGTGCGATGGAAACCAGTGGTTTATGAACAATGCGCAGGGACCACCGGGGTGGGTAAACTCCGGGCCGTCGGATCAGCAAATAAATGAATGGCTATGATGCGATCTGAGCGATGAACGGGGGATGAATGGGTTGGGCCACGAGCACTGTGGAGCTTGCGATGATCATCTGATATATACAGATCGACGGTTCAAATTGCGCCCGATGCATATTTGCGCTAAGCGCTTTTTCGGGCTAGCGCGTGGTTTCGGCACCAAGATCACGTGGAGGGGAAAGGTGCAGGGGCTTGGCCGAAAGGGGCTAGGCCCATATACATGGAGAATATGATTTTTGGCACATTTTCAATGAAATTAAAGGCCAAAAGGGGTAATGATAGAGGGAAGAAGGGGTTATTAAACCACACCATGGATGTGTGTATGGTTTAGAGGGGATTTTGGGAAGGTTGAGAAGGATTAGGGGAGGGATTTTGGGGGTAAAAAGGGGGAGTTTAACAAAGGGAAAAGAGGTTAAAAAGGGATATTTTGCAGGGATACAAGGGGCTAAAGTAGGCCTTTTGGAGCACCATTTTTTGCAATCAGAGAGG
This sequence comes from Pinus albicaulis, assembly GCA_034641835.2. Taxonomy (NCBI): domain Eukaryota; kingdom Viridiplantae; phylum Streptophyta; class Pinopsida; order Pinales; family Pinaceae; genus Pinus; species Pinus albicaulis. Next base: position 1,023,119,045 of record CM076581.1, read on the forward strand.
CTTTATAATGGGAATCAGCAGAGGGGATTTTATCAAAGGACAAAGGCACAAGGAGACTTCAAGGATGATGTGTTTTCAGAGGAAATGCATTCCTTGAAGGCTCAAAAACATTTTAGCCCCTTGTTTTCTTGTCAAAAATTTATAGGGGGGCTAACACCAACCAAGTTCCATAAGTGTGCTTCAGATTTCAATTGGTTGAGTGTATTGATGAGTAGCCTTGCATTCCATTGGCAAGGGATTCTATGTTAATCATTCTAACATGTATTATTTTCAATTATTAATTAAATAAAGTGGTTTCATATTCATATCCCTTTGTGTTTTTGTTCCTACTAAGAGTTTATTTTTTTAATAAGAACATTAAAGTGTGTAAATCTATTAAAATTTTTAACATTTGGGATCATACAATGGTATCAGAGTTTTTCTTCCTACTAGCCTGAGGGTCTAAGAGAAACTAGTATTCCATGATCCTACATAGTCACCCTATCTAGAATCTCAACAGCTTCGATGGCTCTTTGTAGCTACCCTAATTGGCTTATCACTGTTAAATTTTATTTTGGTGTTTGAGACGCCATTGTGATTACTATTTCTATAGTTATTTTTATAAAGGAAAAATTATTAATTGGAACACGAGCTGATCAGAGCTATACGAATGACGGAGTTCCCAATTTGAGACTTGCACAACGAATCATGGTCATATCAAGAACTTAGTACCTCAGTGGAGACTGATTTCATCATAAATTTGACACGCTTGTGAAATTTTTTGGGAGAGTTGGACCCTACCCAACAGTCACACTCAGCAATTTCATAGCGGAAATGGGTGGAGTGTTTCCTTGGGGATAAAACAACTCTATTGGTTCCACATCAAGAGTTGAGCCAAGGTGCAATGGGAGAGAAGGGTGTGGGTGAGCAGGAGCTTCAGGACCATATTTGTTGAAATTCAACAAGAAAATGTGGCCGTTTAATTTATTCTTTCCCTTAAATAAATTGGACGATAAATTGTAATTTCATCTCATTACAACTTGTATCAGTTAACTAAGTCATGGAGAATCAGTTAGCTCAATAATTTTGAGTTGAAGGTCAAAGGTGAGGCATGTAGAGTGATTCTATTATTTTGGGGGTCTAGTTGGAGTTAATGCACTAGTGTGGTGTGAGTGTAATGAGTTAACTCAAATTAATTGAGTTAAAATTAGTTTAACTAGTTATAACTGAGTGATGAGATATTGAGAGTTCCAGTGAATTAATTTATACTAATTCACAAGTAGTGATCAATCAGATAACTAATGATTCGCTATTAATAGTTCCATGCATGTCAGTTCTGATGACGACCCAGTTGAGACAGAGGTTAAAGGGAAGATAACTATAAGTTGTATTATTAGAAAATTTCTCTGGTGCAGTTATAAAGTTAGAGGAAGGCCATGATGGATTTTGCAATCACGGAAGGTTGGAATTCCTATTTAATAGGGATTTATTTCTCTAGGAATTGTGTAAGAAAGGTAGGCTGGAGGAAGGCAAGGAATTGGCTAAGTGTTTTTCCAATTTTGCCCAGATCAGTGTGAGATGATTAGTAGAGTGCAGCAGATTCTCGTGAGCAATAATGCATTGTATTGTTTCAAGATTCCTTGACTTATTATACAATAGAGATAGAGGGGTTTTGAGATGTTGCTTTCCCCAGAAATATCTTATGTTGTGTGATTTATTTACTTCTTTCTCTTACTTACATGTGATTGAGTGATCATGCTTTATATTCCTCCAATATAGTATAAGGATTCAGTATCTTGTTTTAGTACATTACATGATCAGATTGAATCCATTGGCATAAATTCTACAATATTCCTATGTGCAAAGTTGGGTAGCCATAACCCTTCATACATCGGGATTCCAAGGCTGACGGATCATACTCTCGCTGCACCGAGTTTATATCACACCGTCGAGGAGCCGAAGGGGTGAGCACATATTGGTTTTTCATAGAATCAACAGTCATATCACCACCAAGGGATGTAGCTATGGAATCACTGTCATGGAGGAATTACTGTAGAATCACCAATCAACTTTATAGTCAACCAAGGAGTGAAGTTTGGACACTTACATTACTCATGTAATTTGAGTAAATATCACAGTGCCGAAAATTCCCAGTGCTTGGAGACCACCAAATCATAAATCTAATGTCATGAGAACAACGACCACAATTTCCAAGGATAAGGGTAGTTTGGCAGGGTTATTGTCATCATCAGGAGAGACAACACATGGGTTATCTTGTTATGCAGCAAAAAGGATTTTGAATGTAAGATGTGGGCAGGATTTCCAACTGGTGGTTCCATACAACCAACGCGCCAATACGGGTTGGTTGAGAGACCATTGTGCTAGTCATGGTTGTCCACCCAACGCAAAGTGAGTTGTGCAAGTACATGGATTCAGAGGTCATTTCTCGAAGATCTGGGGATTCAAGGCTTTGAACTTATTTTAAGGATGCCAAGGTTTATTTATTTAAAAGTCCATATTAATCTCAAAGGCCAAACTTCATCATTTAAGAGGGTCGAATATCATCTGGTTCGTTAGGCTTGAAATACCAGAATTGAAGATTCATCGTAGAGGTTGAGTTCACATAATTTTTTAGGATGGTTGAATTCTCTTCCTTCCAAACCAAATTTCATTAAACAATTTATCATCCCAGGAGGGCCGAATTCCATATTTAACTGAGTTGGTGTTCCTTGAAGATCAATCTTCCTAGGATTAATTTGAATTTAATGGGGATCGATTTATGCTTCAGGAGATCCACTCAATTGAGGTTTTGTTTATTATTTATTTACAGGTTTAATACTTTTATGATAAGATTTGGATAATCTAAGGGACTAAATTATTTTAGCAGAAGAGGGTTGGAATGCTTGATAAAATTATGATCTGTTGGAGGTTGAATCTTTGTATAATTTACACCAATAGTGACCAAGTTTTGAGAGATGAATTCTCTTATATAGAAGAGGCCAAGTTACTTATTCTCCACTTCAAAGGGAATGTTTATTGTATCCATTTAAGAAGCCAAAATGTATTAGTCCACAGCAGTATAAAATTCTCTAAAGGCTGCATCAATTATTGGTTAGCATTTAAGGTGCAATATCTTTAGGTAAGAGGTCGAATAATACCTTGGCCAAACTTTGGATGGAATTTTCAAAATTATACTGTCAAAGTGAACTATGTACCAAGAGAGGAATTTATTGAATTTACTCAATAGGGATGCGTTAGAGTATTTACCATTATTGTGAAGGAAGAAAAATATCCCCAAGTTCTTTCAAGGATTGCACAGATTTATCAAAGGCACCTATTGTTTTTTCTGGAAATTTCCATCGACTTCTTGGCATGACAATTGTTGTTACATCAGGATTGGAATAATTTATCAAGGAGGTCATGTTAGGTTCTATAATTTTCTCATTGATATGTTCCAGGGTTATGCCTCTAATATTCTCTTATAACCATCGAATAATCATATTTAATAATTTCATATTTCACCCCATGAACTGGGAAATGGTTATTTCTTAATGGAAGTACCTCATTAGAGTGCATGCAATATGTTTTATTAACAAATTGTTTTCTGCATTCACTTGGTACTAGTCTTGGAATCAACTTGGTGCATTTGAAAAAATTTCCTCATCAAGGGTTTAACTCTCTCATAGTCCTGAGGAAGAAATTAAGGATTAATTATCAACACCAGGGCGAAGTAAAAAATTCATTATCTTCAACAACCTTATTGGGTTGTCCTGTGCAAAAATTGTGGTTTGAATCTACTCGCACTTATAGTTCAGGATCGAATCTTCAGCGGTCTTGTAATCATACTAGACCTAGGTTTCCTTGAAAAGAAGTCACACGTAGTTGCTTTCATTCTTCATTGTATATTGAAATATATGTACAAGTCATAAATTTTGGGCAGTGTGTATGTATCAAAAATTCATTTACACCAACTATTGTTACACTGGATTATTATTTTCTCTGCTATTACTTGCATGTGTTCAATTTCCTTATGGAGGTTGAAGATTTATCATTTGTTTTCTTTCAAGCCCAGTATAGATCGATTTCTCAAGAGGGTGTAAATCAATTTTATTGAAGAAATCCAAGGAGAGAGAAGGCTAATCCATAATGTCATCACATTAGTTTTGGAAATTCCTGAAGAATCAACATGGTAATACATCAGCTAGTCCTTTGGGCTAAAATAATTTTGTGGGTCAAAAATGGAAATAGCTTACAAATCATAAGCAAGAGCAGAACAATAGGACTTTCTCTAAGAATTTACATGTTATCCTTCAATAATCAAAGGATATCTAGAAGAAAGGTGTAATAATTAAGTGTCTCTTCACACTTGGATCTGAATTACAATGAACATATTCAGGAATAGACCTTCATGGCTTGGAGGTGTTAGCACAATTCTTTGCTAAGTCATGAGTCTATTTTAAATTTTTGTTTTTAGGACAAAAATTTGTAAATTTAAAAAAAAAATCAAATGCAACCAAAATTTCTAGTAGCGTCTATTTTATCCCTTTTCGGACAGTATATTTAATTTTTTTTTGTGCCTGTTTTTCTTTAACCCGATGCTACCAGAAATTTCGGTAACTTCCCCTGTTTTAAAAAAAATAAAACAAAGTGTGTTTGCTTTGTGTTAAGCCACGTGTTCCTATTATAAAATATGTTTCAAATATTTATCATGATTTAGGTCATATGATAGGAAAGGTTTACTATCAGTAATGTCGAGTTGATTCATGGTTATACATGTAGCAACTAGGTGTCAATCCGTAGTTAAGCACAGCCTACCATTGTCTGTCCTGTCTTTTAGCTGTGTCACTTCATCCACTTGTCAAATTACATTATTTTTGTTAAAATAGATCATGGATCTGTAGTTTTAATGCAATGACTGTTTGGTTGATCACGCATAGACACTGCCGGAAATTTAGGCCTGTAATAACAATACAGTGGAGGTGACTTCTAGTTACATCTCCGCTCATCTCCAGCCACCTGTAGCATACCTTCTGAAACTCCACATATAACTGAAGATCATAATCACTATCATAGGGTGTATGCTATTGTCTAAGATACTTTAATGCAAAATCTCTTGCATGGGAAGGTGAACCAACGTATCTGTTTTAAACCACCGAAAATAAAGGAAGAGTATCATTTTTGAGTTTAACTGTTGGTGAACGAGATTTTCCAGTGAGCATCTTGAGGGGATTATTAGATTTCAAACAAGATCTCGTAGAAGACACAACAACACCTATTAGGTGAGCTCCTCTAGCCTTGACACCTATCAGATTTCAGCAGACAAACTTATTTATTACTGGAGATGAATAAGAAAGGAGGAAAGCTAAAACGAATTTAACTCCAAGGAGTTGGCCTATTTAATGCTAATCCAAATGTGAGAAGGTTGTTTATTCAAGTAGCATGGTATCCACTATGTTCAATACTCGGAAGCTCTCATTTAGGAGTAGCTCACACTCTTTCAATGGATAGGAAGCAACCATCTATGGTCTCATATTGCAATTATCAGCAGATTCAATTGTTGAAGCTTTCAACCTTCCACGGGAAGGAGAAAAATGTTTTAAAGGCCAAGCCATCATTGGAGGATACCTTGATAATTTCCTTAAATATGGACACAGAGATCCCAACTGGGCTAAAGTAATTCCCAACAGTTACCTCAAGAGTGAATGGGCTGAGACTGTTAATCTCATCAAAATTTACCTCACTTGTTAGAGAAGGTATATTGTAGTTTTTCTTTATCATATGAGATTTATGTTTCATATGGAAGGTATGAAGACCCTCAAATTTCCATTCTTTCTAATAAAGAGCTTGAAAAAGATGTCAACTAGGATTCAAACACACATAGTTGCATCAGAATACAGCTTGTATCATCAAGATATTATTAAGGTGTTAGTTGAGGAAGAAATCAGGAGAAGAAATAAATCATGGGACCATTTTCTATTTTACATGGCCGACCAACCTGCACCTACACCAGATGTTCCAGCTCAACCACCTTCAGCTTCACACCAACACCCTCAGCCTACCAAGAGAACAAAGAGAAAGGCTAAGAAGGATAATATCCATAAAAAGTGTTAGGTCCCTATATTACTAGTATAGTCCCTTATTGTTGTTAGTGTAACCCCCTTATTGTTATTATTGTACCCTTGTAACCCCCATTTTTTAATTATTGTGCCCTTAAATTATTATTGTTAGGTCGGCTAGGATTACATTGTGGCCCACTAGGATTACATTATGGCCCCATGGACTCCTATATATAGAAAGGAGGTTTTGTAAATTGTATCATCCAAGAATTGTTCATTTATGTAATGCATTGGAGGTTGCCCCCTCGAAGTGGCTTATTTCTAAGGCTTTTATATCTCTTTTCTTCTATTTTTGGAGCTGGTTACTCAACATTTGGTATCAAAGCTTGGGATTCTAGGGTTTCACTTCTCCAAACAGGTCATCGTGGCAGTTTCGCTATAACTTGTTTTCTACGAAGTTTCAGAAGATGAAATTTTTAGGGTGCGAAACTGAAATCCTGAGGAAGATTTTCTAAAAATTTCAGAGCTTGGATCACAATATTTTCGGAGATATCATCTGTGGAAGTTAGGTCTTTTTTCAAGCTCCTAAACAGGTCATCATGGAATTTGCGCTATAATGTTTTTTCTACGAAGGTTCAGAATCTGAAATTCATATGGTGCGAAGCTGAAATCCTGAGGAAATTCGTCAAAACATTTCAGAGCTTGGTTCGCAATATTTTTGGAGATATGATCTGTGGAAGGTAGTGCTTTTTCAGGCTCCTGAATTTCATCTCAAAGAGGTGATCGTGGGAAAATTTCAATAACTCTCTCTCTGGGCAGTGGATTTGAGTGCCGTAAAAAGTGGTCGCAATTACTTGGACTGTAGTTTCTTTGCTATCAATTTCAGAGACAAAGAACGAAAAAGTGACACGTGGCAAGTCCTACAAGTTTGCTCTACTGAACCAGTCCAGAATTAGGTCATTGTGGGAGATTGGACACAACTTTGTCTTGGGGAATCCAAATTAGATCAGACCTATGGAATTTGAAAGAAGCTTTAGAGGGCTACTACAGGGCTGAATTTTAGATATTGAATATTTTTAATTACAGAGATAATTCAATTTCAATATCGAGCTCCTCAAAGCAAGTAAAAGTTGTGTATTCTTTTTCCGAATTGCATAAGTCTTGTTTGAAGAATCAAGTTGAATTGATTCCAAGGGCATATTGTAGAATAGTTATCCTTACTTCCAAAAGAGCGAAATTGAACGTATGATTGCAGAAATGTTAGAGGCGGGTATAATTCAACCTAGTCAAATTTCTTTCTCTGCTCCTATAGTATTGGTACACAAGAAGGATGGATCATGGCGAATGTGTCCGGATTATAGGGAGCTCAATAAGCTCACCATTAAAGACAAATTTCCCATTCCTGTGATTGATGAATTATTGGATGAATTACATGGAGCAATTTATTTTACCAAGTTGGATCTTCGTTCAGGATATCATCAAATTAGAATGAAGACTGAAGATATTCCAAAAACAGCATTTCGAACTCATGAGGGTCAATATGAATTTTTGGTCATGCCTTTTGGCCTTACCAATGCACCTTCTACATTTCAAGGGTTGATGAATTCCATTTTCAAACCCTTCCTTAGAAAATTTGTGCTAGTATTTTTGGATGATATACTAATCTATAGCAGGTCTTGGAAGGATCATGTTGAACATGTTGACAGGGTGCTCAAACTATTGCAGGAGAAACAATTATATGCAAAAACATCCAAATGTTTCTTTGGAGTACAAGAGGTGGAATATCTGGTTCATATTATATCTCACGAGGGTGTTAAAGTAGACCCTAACAAAATTAAAGCCATTAAGGAATGGAAAGTCCCCAAGACAATAAAGCAGTTGCAAGGATTTCTCGGGTTAACAAGCTATTATCGCAAGTTTGTTAAGAATTATGGGAGAATAGCAGCACCTCTAACAACATTATTGAAGAAAGATGCATTTTCATGGACTCCTTAAGCAACTAAGGCCTTTGAACATCTTAAAGAGGCAATGTGCCTAGCACCGGTCTTAGCTACGCCAGACTTCACAAAAACCTTTATTGTGGAATGTGATGCCTCATGAAATGGAATTGGTGCAGTTTTAATGCAGGAAGGAAGACCCATTGCTTTTGAAAGTCGTACAATCAAAGGAAAATATTTACAAAAACCTATTTATGAGAAGGAAATGTTAGCAATACTGCATGCACTAAAGAAATGGCGAACTTACCTAATGGGAAGACACTTTAAGGTAAAAACTGATCATAATAGTCTTAAACACTTTTTGGAACAAAGACTATCGTCAGAAGAGCAACAAAAATGGGTCACAAAGATGTTGGGTTATGACTTTGAAATAATCTACAAAAAAGGAAAGCTTAATGTTGTTGTAGATGCACTCTCAAGAAAGAATGAAGAGGTGGAAGCATTGCTTTGTGCCATTTCTATTATCCAATCAGATTGGATAACCGAAGCAAGAGATGAATGGAAGAAGGACAAAGATGTATGGACACTCATTCAAAAGTTGCAGCAAGATCCTAGTACATCTGATACATTTAGTTGGAAAAATGATTCCTTATGGTACAAAGATCGCTTATATCTTTGTAAGAATTCCCAATTGAAACAAAAGATTCTTCTGGAATTGCACACTTCTCCTTTAGGAGGACACTCAGGATTTTTAAAAACTTACCACAGGGTGAAGAAAGATTTTTTTGGGATGGCCTTAAATCTGATATTCAAAAGTTTGTGGCAGAATGTTTGGTTTGCCAGCAGAATAAAGTGGAGACAATTAAGACCCCGGGACTTCTACAACCTTTATCCATTCCAAGTCAACGTTGGGAGGAGATTTCAATGGATTTTATCACAGGTTTACCGAAGTCCGAAGGCAAGAATGTCATCATCATGGTGGTAGTTGATAGACTTACCAAGTATGCACACTTTTTTGCATTATCTCATCCATTTAAAGCAAGTACAGTTGCTACTACATTTGTGGACAAAATTCAAAAGCTACATGGAAGCCCAAGGGTTATTGTGAGCGACAGAGATCCCATTTTTACGGGAAATTTTTGGATGGAGTTATTTTCTTGTTTGGGTACTCAATTAGCTCATAGCTCATCTTATCATCCTCAATCTGATGGTCAAATAGAGATAGTAAATAAATGTTTGGAAGGATATCTTCGTTGTTTTGTATCTGATAAACAAACACAATGGGTCAAGTGGTTACCTCTCGCTGAATGGTGGTATAACACTTCCTTCTATACTGCAGCAAAAATGACCCCATTTATGGCACTTATGGATATCATCCACCATCGATCACATCATCTTTAAGGGAAAATTTGAAGGTTCAAGCAGTGGAAGATCACATCGAGCATCAGCAAGAAGTTCTCCAACTCTTAAAGGATAACCCGAATTTGGCACAAAATCGAATGAAACAACAGGCAGATCAACATCGCAGCGAGAGAAGTTTTGATGTAGGAGATTGGGTATTTTTACGGCTACAACCATACAAACAAATGTCCCTCAAGCAAGCTAAGAAGGATAATAAATTATCGCCAAAGTACTATGGTCCTTACAAGGTGTCGCAAAAGATTGGTACTATGGCATACAAATTGGAGCTTCCTGCTTCTTCGCGAGTACATCCAGTTTTCCATGTTTCATGCTTAAAGAAGGTTATAGGAGAAAATCTTCCAGTTCAAACAATATTGCCAGAACTCGATGAGGAAGGAAAAATCATATTGGAACCAGAAGCGGTCATGGAAACAAGAACTCGACAACTACGGAATCGATCAATTTCAGAGTATCTCATCAAGTGGAAGAACTTACCCACTAAAGATTCTACATGGGAGGATGAGAATTTTATACAAAAGCACCCAGAGCTACTCAAGCATTGAGGACAACACTTTTTTTGAAGGAGAGGGGCATGTTAGGTCCCTATATTACTAGTATAGTCCCTTATTGTTGTTAGTGTAACCCCCTTATTGTTATTATTGTACCCTTGTAATCCCCATTTTGTTATTATTGTGCCCTTAAATTATTATTGCTAGGTCAGCTAGGATTACATTGTGGCCCACTAAGATTACATTATGGCCCCATGGACTCCTATATATAGAAAGGAGGTTTTGTAAATTGTATCATCCAAGAATTGTTCATTTATGTAATGCATTGGAGGTTTCCCCCTCGAAGTGGCTTATTTCTAAGGCGTTGATATCTCTTTTCTTCTATTTTTGGAGCTGGTTACTCAACAAAAAGGCTAAAGGAAAAAAAGATAAGGCTCCTTCAATCAAGGTTGAGAAGAATTTTGAGAAATGAGAAGGCTCATCAACCAATAAGCCTAAATCCATGAATATCGTGCCTCCCATTTCTCCTTTTCTTAATGTTTATATCATAGCTCGGAGAGGAAGGTCTGCAATTGCAAAAAAATCCAAAACATGGGTGCTACCGAAAGTTTCGAAGGAATAAATTCAATAGAAAATTCATAAGGAATATCATACCACTAAGTCTAATGAAGAGCTCCTAAAAGATGCAGGGTATGAAATCAGCAGCAAAAGAAGAAAGAGGATGTCAAACCTGTTGTTGGTAGAAGAAAAAGACACACTAGAGACAACAACAAGTCTAGGCTCAAATCTAAGGCCCTGCATAATCCAAGTTTGCTGATAGAATTCATAGATATAGAAGGAAAATATGAAGGGTCACAAACTAATGATTCCAAGAAGAAAAAAAAAAGCAAAGCCCCTTTAGACCAGTATACAGAATCCTCAAAAATAAGAAAAATTAAAAAGGGTTCAAAGGAGAAAAGGACGATTGTCAAAGAAGCAACCACCGGGACCATAAGATCAAAATCAATTGTTGAAAAAAAATTAGACTTGGACAAGCTTGCAGAAGCAGCATCCCATATGGAAGAAAGGTAAAATGGTTTCCTAATAAAACACCTTTTTTCTTACTAAGAACATTTTTGAATAGAAGCTCAAGTTTCAAAGTGTAGAAGTCTGCACAGGTTTTTCAACTGTTTATTGTGGATTTTTTAAAAAGAAACAGAGCACTACTGGAAATTTCAGTAGCATTATAGTTTTTGCGCAGTTACATTTTTTTGCCGGAATTTCCGGTAGCGCTTGTTTTAAATGATTTTTGACAACTTTCGGCAAATTTTCCGTGCAATTTCAAGAAATAGAAGGACTCATAACAATATGGATATAACAAGTGATGGTTAATAAGTGGTTATAAGGTTGTTGAAGGTCATATTTAATGAAGATGCATGGTTATTAAAGAAGCAAATTCATGAGGAGACAAATCAGTAGAAAAAGGGGTAGCATGTCAGCATACTCAACAGTACAGTCCAAAGTGTCTTCTCTTCTCTCATCTACATCTATCATGTTAGGTAGATTTCGATGGGATATATATTTAATGTTCTATAAGACATATGTGATGTGAGGAAGAGTGGTTCCTTCTTTTTAGGAGAGATGGACTTGGTGCCTCTCTCTCTCTCTCTCTCTCTCTCTCTCTCTCTCTCTCTCTCTATATATATATATATATATATCATTTGTAAATATCATTTCATGGTTGGAGGTTGGTCTACCTGAAGACTTAATATAATAAAGAAAACTCCCTTTTTCACTTCATGTTGGAGGATTTTGTGATTCAAATAATATCTAATGTACAGTGTGTTTCTCTCATTGTTTATTTCTTCTAATTTATGAGTTGTAGTAGCTAATAAAGTATGAGTAAGATAATTATTAGAGGATTTAATGGTTAATTATCCGTTGTTTAGTCTTATGTAAATCATATGTGTGTTGTAGAGAATTTTAGTGAAGGTTTCATGAAGGATTTATGAAATTATTTATACATGTATGCTACTTTCTAAATGTTGTTTACTTTACATAAAACAGAGTTTATGTAAAGAGCCACTATTGTAGCTGTGTGACTGATTTAGGATATGCATATTTCCTAGAGTAAGTACCAACTATCTATCTCCTTTCATTTGCTACAATCTTCTCCCTATACTACCAATTTACCTATACAATTTATACTTGCCGCAACTTTCCAAATGCATGAAAGTCTTAAATAATAAAAAATCATTTCAAAATATTTAATAATCCATCCCGCCACTCAAAACCTTTTAAATTTGAAATGAACTATGATATGTAAGGCTTACTCCTTTTGCAGTCAAGGAGTGACTCCTTGCGCTAACATATTTGGCGTCGTTTCTGGGGAGGTGAATTGAATTTTATCCATGGGTGAATGAAAAAGCTATAAGTCTGGTTCTGAGGTGTACTGTTTCAGCTGTCTTTTTAGACTGCTTTACACCTGGCGACTCCATTGTTGAATTTCTAGCTCCTAGAAGGGCTAGAACCTGGGCTAACCCATATTCCCCTTTGAGAATCCCATTCCCTCACCCTGAAAAGCTAATCAAGAAAATAGTAAATGAAAGTTTGTTTCCTCTACTAATTTTTTCTCAAAGGCAGTCTCTAAAGAAGTCCTGCAAAATCTGTCCCCTGAGTTTGCAGAAAATTCTATACCTCCCTTGTTTTCTAGCCAACAAATAGTATCTACATCAAAATTCGGTGCTTCATCATCTGTTTTTCACAATCCACCAATTTTTGTTCCAAAAATCCCAACAACTCATACCATGGAAGGTCCAAACCCACTCCCTAACTGAATGGATGCAATTGTTGCTGTAAGGTATGCCCCTTTGGTTTTACCTCAACCTATGAATGCATTACCTGGAGGATATTATCTCAAATACATGCCTAAATTTAGAGGTGAGGGAGAGGTAACAACTAAATAACACCTTGCTTAGTTTTATGCCTATGCTGACAATATGAATATTAAGCATGAAGATTACTAGATGAGAGTTTTTGTTCAAAGCCTTGAGAGTGATGTTAGGAAATGGTTCAAATCTTTGAAAGCTAGTAAAATCACTATAATTAGAACCCTAGATGATACATTTTTAATGAAATGGGGTGATAAGAAAGATTTTATGTATTATATCATTGAATTTGATGCAATAAAAAAAAAAAAGGAGAATCAGTTTCTGATTTTTCTAAAAGATTCAACAAGATGTATAGAAAAATACCTATTGAAATCAAGCCTACTAAAGCTTCAGGAAAAATAACTTATGCTGGTGTCGTTGATCCTGATTTATGTTTATTATTGAGATAAATAATATATACAACACTAACACAAACGTAAGATAATGCACTGGAGGTAGAATCTAATGTATTAGCAAGGCTTAGAGGAGGGATTGACAGCGAAAAAAGGAGTAAAAAAGTGGAAGTTTCATCTTCAGAAATTTCTGACATATATCCTAAGTTAGATGATCTAACCAAGATGGTCAAGTCATTGACCGCTAATATTTCCAAGCTCAAGATGGAAGCAAGAACAGCTACTACTAGAAATGTTTCATTTGATTAGCCTATTAGGCAGTAGTTTAGAAGACCTAATGCTTATCAAATTTTTCAGAGAGAAAGAAGATATGTTGATGATCAAAAAGTGCAGCCCCCTCTGTATAATGTTATATTTGAAGATGAAGAGGAATCTGAAGGGTTAGAGAAAGGTGTTGATATCAATTTTCTAAGAGATAAAGAAGGGTTGATTCATCTTACACAAGTAGATTATGAATATTTCATGTCATATACTCAGAATAATGAAGTGAGTTATAATCATTCCATGATTGCAACTAATCATCAAAGTAGATACAATCTCAGATCAAATAATATTGATGATAACTCCAAGCTCGTTGCACAACCCAAGAAAAATAAGGATGCAGTTAAAATTCCAGCAGAAAAGCAAGTGGTTGAACCAAGCAGGTTGGATGTTTCGGTAGAAGTTAACCCTCCTTCACTTGAGGTAAAAATTTCTCACAAGATTCCCCATGTTTTCAATTTTGAGAATGAGATAGAAAAGATAAAGATTCTTGTTCCTATTGTATAACTCATGAATATTGATGATTTCAAAAAGACTTTTATGAAAGCTCTTCAGCCTCCACCTACCGAAGTATCCTCAGATTTTGAAACCTTCAAGATGACAAGCCCACTATTATTGTAGGTCCATTGGTAGAAGACAGAGATGACTCTACCCCTCCTTTCTACCTATCTCTGAATATTCATAATAAAATCTTGCATAATTTCCTAATCGAATCTAGAGCCTCACATAATTTAATGCCCAAGGTAGTCATGGATGAACTAGGTCTTGAAGTAACTAGAGAGTACCAAGATCTCTACTCTTTTGATTCCAGTAAAGTCCAATGTCTTGGTGTCATCAAAGACCTTGCAGTAAGACTCTTTCAGTTACCCATGAGAGGGATAGTGATGGATATTTTTGTAGATGACATTCCTCCTAGATTTGGCATGTTACTTTTTAGGTCATGGATTAGAAGGTTAGGAGAAACTTTGCAAATGGATTTCACTTATGCTATTGTCCCTGTTTTTGGAGGAGAACAAAGAACACTTTATAGAGAGGCTCAACTGGCATATATCATTATTGACAACAAATATCCCACAAATCATCCAATTTATGCAAGAACAACTGATGTTGGTTCAAGCATTTTTGCATATGGATAATTCTACCTTACCTGTAGAAATTTTTAGATTTTGAAGCCTGTTGAAAAACAGATCAGTCATGAAGGTTCTAAGTTGTGGAAAATGTATTTTTATCATTCATGTTATAAAGAAGGAGCTGGTGCAGGAATAGTTCTCATTTCCCCTTTGAAAGAGGGCTCTACTTTTTCTTTCAAACTTGAATTTGAAGAACCTAACAATGTGGTTGAATATGAAGCTCTGTTGATTGGTTTAAAAACAACAAAAGACATGAATATTTCAGAAATTTGTGTTTTTGGAGATGTTGAACTTATTATTCAGTAAATCAGAAATGTTTACCAAACTAAGCATCCCAGACTCAGAGATTACCGTAATGCAGTATGGATCATTGTAGAAGACTCATTCCTAGCCTTTAACATTTCTTTTGTTCCAAGGTAAGTAATATTTTGGTTGATTCACCTACTATTCCAGCAAGCTCATTCAAGATTCCAATACTTGTAAAGCTGAAATATGAAGTGGAAGTTAGGTTCAGACCTATCATTCCTGATAATGTCAAGCATTGGAAATTTTTTGAGGATGACCAAGAGATTAGAAGATTCATTGAAGCTATTGAATAATTTGTTGTCCTAAACATTGATTGGGATGAAGATCTTATTAAGAATGATGTTGATTACCAAGACACCAAAAATCTAAAAAGAAATATATTGTTGATCAACCTATCATCCATATTCCTACCAATCATATTCCCAAGAGTTTAATCCCACTTGAGAAGATCTTTGATCACAATGGTGTTTTTGTTAAACAACATTTAGCTGAAACAAAAGCAAAATTGGAAGATTTCAATTTGGGAACAAAAACAAAACCAAGGTATGTTAAGTTGTCAAAAACTGTATCAGAAGAAAGAAATACTAAATACCACAAGTTGTTTTGTGAATTTTTGATGTTTTTGCCTAGAAATATGAGGATCTTAAGACATATGATATAAATATCATTGAGCATAGGATACCATTGAAAGATGGTACTAATCCATTCCTGCAAAAATTAAGACAAATCAATCCATTATTGTTACCATTGATGGAGAAGGAAGTGAAGAAACTTTTGGATGCCAAAATCATCATTCCATTGAGATACTCATATTGGGCTGCTAATCTAGTTCTAATAAGAAAGAAGAGTGGTGAAGTCAGATTATGTATAGATTTCAGGAATCTTAACAAATGCTCCAAGAAAGATAATTACCCATTGCCAAAGATGGAGCATATTCATCAAAAGTTAACTGGATCAAACAGAATTTCCATGTTATATGGGTTCTCTGGGTACAACCAAGCATCTGTTTGGCTGGAAGATCGAGAGAAGACAACATTCACTACTCCTTGGGTAACATTCATGTATGCAAAAATTCCATTTGGGCTTATGATTTCTGGAGCTACTTTTCAGTGTGCTATGGACTTTGCATTCATTGGAGAAAAAGATAAATTCTTGGTCATCTATTTGGATGGTATTACTGTATTTTTAGCTTCAGATCAAGAACACCTTCAGCACTTGAGACAAGTATTTTTTAAATGCAGAAAATATGGTATATCATTGAATCCAAAGAAGTCTCATATTTCCCTTAAAGAAGGTAAGATGTTGGGTCACATAGTTTCTAAAGATGGATTGAAAATTGATCCAAAAAGAGTGATTGCAATTCAGGACTTAACACTTCCATGATCCAAAAAAGAGATCCAATATTTCCTTGGTAAGATCAATTTCTTAAGAAGGTGCATTCCCAATTTTGCTGAAGCAGATTACTTGCATGCTGAAGAAGGACAAAGAATTCAAGTGGACATTTGAATCCAGAAATTCATTTGAGCTGATCAAAAAAGCTATCATTGAAGCACCTCAGTTGGTAAGCCCTGAATACTCAAAGCCTTTCTTGATATTTTCATTTTCCTCTCAAGATACTATTGTTGTTGTTTTGTTACAAAAATATGCAGAAGATAAGGAACCTCCCATATCATTTTTTAGCAGAGCTCTTAGAGATGCAAAATTGAAGTATGAAATGTTGGAAAATCATGCTTATGCATTAGTGAAAGCTCTGAAGGTTTTTAGAGTTTATATTCTTCATGCTCAAACTATTGTCTATTTACCTTCATCTGTTATTAGAGAGATATTACTTCAACCTCATATTGATGGAAAAAGAATTAAGTGGGTGACTAAAGTTCTTGATTTTGATTTAGAGATAAAGCCTACCAAATTAATCAAAGTTCAAGGATTAGCCAAGCTACTAGTTGAAGAAAAATTGTAAAATTTTGGGCTTGAATTCCATGGATGACAACCTTGAAAGACAAATTTTAGAACCTATAGACAGCATGGCAGTATATTTAAAGCTTTCTGAGTGTATATGGTATAATGATATCATTTATTTTCTGCAGCATTTTAAACCTCCTCCAAATTTTGATAAAATCATAGTAAGATATTTGAAGTTGAAAACTGTTAAATTTTGCATCAAGGATAACTCCTTATATTGGAAAGATCCTAAAGGAGTTTTTTTTAGGTGAATTGACCCATATGAGTCCAAAAATTTATGTTTGATATGCATATTATTGTGTGTGGAGTTCATCACTACTGGAGAATTACTGCATACAAAATACTGAGAGCTGGTTATTTTTGGCCTAGCTTATTTTCTGATGTATGTGTAGAGGTGAGAGCATGTGAAATATGTCATAAGTTCACTGGTAAGAAACATTTGAAGTCTTTGCCTCTCAAGCCCATATTTGTTTCTGCACCTTTCCAGCAATAGGGATTGGATTTCATTGGAGAAATTCATCCACCTTCAAGTGGACAACATCATTGGATTCTTGTTGCAATTGATTACTTCACCAAATGGATTGAAGCAATACCTACCAGGAATGTTACTCATAAATTTATCATTAGCTTTCTGGAGGGAATCATAACCAGATTTGGATGTCCATCAAGGCTAGTAGCAGATAATGCAACTGCTTTCAAAGCTACACCATTGGTAAATTTATGTGAAGATTATGGTATTCAGCTTACTTACTCTACAACTTACTATCCACAAGGGAATGGTTTAGCTTAATCATCTAACAAACGTTTGGTAAGGATCATCACCAAGCTATTGGAGCAAAACAAGAAAGCTTGGGATTCAAAATTGAAATTTTTTTTATGGGCTGACAGGGTGACAATCAAAAACTCTATTAATACGTCACCTTTTCAAATGTTTTATGGAACTAATGCTATTTTTCGAGTCCAATTAGCCATTCATGTAGCTAAATTTCTGCAAGATCACAAAGCTGAGCCAAATAAAATGACCATAAGAATTTATGATATCATAGAAGTGCAGCAAAAGTGAGAACAACAAAACGATTTGGTGAGAAAATATTAGCAAGTTGTAAAGCAAGTTTTTGATAAAGCGACTAAAAAGGAATATTTTCAGATTGGAGATCTAGTGTTGAAATGGTATGCACAACATCAAGATCCAAGTAAGCATTCCAAATTTGATGCTTTATGGCTTAGTCTTTTAGAATCTCCAATATTTTGCAGAACAATATTTTTGAGTTGCAACATCTTGATGGGAGAGAACTGTTTGGAGGCCCATTCAGTGGGCGTTTTCTCAAGAAATTATTTTACTAAGGCTGTTGGTGTTCTAAGTCTACTATAAATACCAGTGTGTTTCATAATAATACTCAATATCCCAATGACAAGGCACTAAAACAGCAAAAGATTATTAGAGACTTGCAGGGAGAGCTCTATCCCCTGTGGAGCCAATGTTAGCATAGTCCTTTGCTAAGTCATGAGTTTATTTATTTTATTTTTTTAGGATAAAACTTTGTAAATTTCAAAGAAAAATTGAACATTGCCGAAATTTCCGGTAGTGTCTGTTTTAGCCCTTTTTCGAACAGTCTATTTAATTTTGTTTTTTGTTTGTTTTCGTTTAACCCAATGCTACCAGAAATTTTGGTAACTTCCCTTGTTTTAAAAAAAATAAAAAATAAAGCGCATATGCTTTATGTTAATCCATGTGTTTGCGTTATAAAATATGTTTCAAATATTTTATCATGAGTTAGGTCACGTGATAGGAAAGGTTTACGGATAGTAATGTCGAGTTGATTCATGATTATGCGTGTATCAGCTAGGTGTCAATCCGCAGTTAAGCACAACCTACCATTGTCTGTCTTGTCTGTCAGCTGAGTCACTTCATCCACTTGTAAAAGTACGTGATTTTTGTTAAAATAGATCATGGATCTTTAGTTTTAATGCAATGACCATTTGGTTGATCACGCATAGACGCTGCCAAAAATTGTAATAAAGATACAGTGCAGGTGACTACCAGTTACAGCTCCGCTCATCTCCAGCCACCTGTAGCATACCATCTGAAACTCTACATCCAACTGAAAATCATAATGACTATCATAGGGTGTATTCTACAGTCTAAGATACTTACCATAATGAAAAATATATTGCATGTGAAGGTGAACAAATGTATTTGTTTTAAACCACCAAAAAGAAAGGAAGGCTATCAGTTTTGAGTTTAAATGTTGGTGAACGAAATTTTCCAATGAGTAGCTTGAGAAGGGAGTCTTGGATCTCAGACAAGATCTCTTAGAAGACACATCAACACCTATTAGGTGATCTCCTCTAGCCTTACCACCTATCATATTTCAGCAGACAAACTTCTTTATTACTGAAGATGAATAAGAAAGGAGGAAAGCTAAAAATAATTGAACCCCAAGGAGTTGACCTAGTTGATGCTAATCCAAATGTGAGAAGGTTGTTTATTCAAACATGATGGTATCCATTTTGTTTAAGACTGTGATGCTCTCATTTGGGAGTAGCTCAGGATTTTGCACACTCTTTCAATGGACAGGAAGAAACCATCTATGGTCTCATATTGCAAGTATTGGCAGATTCAATTGTTGAAGCTTTCAACCTTCCACGGGAAGGATAAAAATGGTTTAAAGGCCAAGTCATCACTGGATTAGACCTTAACATTTTCCTTAAATATGGACATAGATATCCCAACTAGGCTAAAGTAACTCCCAACAATTACCTCAAGAGTGAATGGGTAAGATTGTTAAGCTCATCAAAATTTACCTCACTTGTGAGAGGAGGTATAATGTAGTTTTTATTTATCATATGAGATTTACGTTTAATGTTTTAGGTATGAAGACCCTCAACTTGCCATTTTTTCTACTAAAAATCTTGAAAAATATGTCAACTAGGATTCAAACACACAGTTGCATCAGAATACAACTTGTATCATCAAGCTCTTATTAAAGTGTTAGTTGAGGAAGAACTCAGGAGAATAAATAAATCATGGTACCATTTTCTATTTTACAGTGCAGGCCAACCTGCACCTACACCATATGTTCCATCTCAACCATCTTCAGCTTCACAGCAACACCCTCAGCCTTCCAAGAGAACAAAGAGAAAGACTAAGAAGGAGAATATCCATAAAAATGCTAAAGGCGAAAAAGAGAAGAATCCTTCAATCAAGGTTGAGAATAAGTTGGATAAAGGAGAAGCCTCATCAACCAATAAACCTAAATCCATGAAGATGGTGCCTCCCACTTCTCCTTTTCCTAATGTTTATAAATTCTACCAGAGCTTGAAGAGGAAGGTATGCAACTGTATAAAAATCCAAAACACAGGTGCTACCAGAAGTTTCGGAAGCAGACATTCAATAGAAAATTCATAAGGAATATTAGCCCACTAAGTCTTATGAAGAGCTCCTAAAAGATGCAGGGTATGAAATCAGCAACAAAAGAAGTAAAGATGATGCCAAACATGTTGTTGGTAGCAGAAAAAGACACACCAGAGACAGCAAAAAGTTTAAGCTCAAATATAAGGCCCTACATAATCCTAGTTTGATGACAAAGGTCATAGATGTAGAAGGAAAATCTGAAGGGTTACAAACTAATAAGTCCAAGAAGAAAGACAAAATTAAATCCCCTTTAGACCAACAAATATAATCCTCAAAAAGGAGAAAAATTCAAAAGGATTCAAAGGAGAAAAAGACCATTATCAAAGAATCAGCCGCCAAGACCACAAGACCAAAATCCATTGTTGACAACAAATCAAACTTGGACAAGCTTGCAGAAGCAACAACCCATATGGAATAAAGGTAAAATGGTTTCCTAATAAAACACCTATTTGCTTACTAAGAAAATTTTTGAACAATAGTTCAAGTTTCAAAGTGTATAAGTCTGAACAGGTTTTTCAAGTGTTTGATGTGAATTTTTGAAAAAGAAAAAGAGCGCTACTGAAAATTTTGGTAGCATTACAGTTTTTGCGCAGTTACATGTTTTTACTGGAATTTCTAGTAGCGCTTGTTTTAAATGATTTTTGACAACTGTCAGCAAATTTTCCAAGCAAGCTCAGGAAATATGAGGAATCATAATGATATGGATATAACAAGTGATGGTGGATAAGTGGTTATGAGGTTGTTGAAGGTCATATTTAATGAAGACACATGGCTATTAAAGAACCAAAGTCATGAGGAGAAAAATCAGCAAAAAAAAGGGGCAACATGTCAGCATACTCAGCAGTATAGTCCAAACTATCTTCTCTTCTCTCATCTACATCTGTCCTATTAGTTAGATTTCAATGTGATATATCCTTAATGTCCTATAACACCTATGTAATGTGAGGAAGAGTGGTTCCTTATTTTTAAGAGAGATGGAGATGGTGCCTCTCTCTATATATATATCATTTGTAAATACCATTTCATGGTTGGATGTTGGTCTACCTGAAGATTTAATATAGTAAAGAAAACTTCTTTTTTCACTCCATGCTGGAGGATTTTGTGATTCAAGTACTATCTAATGTATGGTGTGTTTCTCTCATTGTTTATTTATTTTGATTTATGAGTTGCAGCAGGTAGTAAAGTATGAGTAAGAGAATTATTAGAGGATCTAATAGTTAATTATCAGTTGTTTAGTCTTCTACAAATCATATGTATGTTGTAGAGCATGTTAGTGAAGGTTTCATGAAGGATTTATGAAATTCTATATACATGTATGCTACTTTCTAAAAGTTGTTTACTTTACATAAAACATAGTTTATGTAAAGAACCACTATTGTAGCAGTGTCGCTGATTTAGGATATGCATATTTCTTAGAGTAAGTACCAAATATCTATCTCCTTCAATTTGTTATAATCTACTCTCTATACTGAAAATTTACCCATACAATTTATACTTGTCGCAGCTTGCCAAATGCTTGAAAGTCTTAAAGAATAAAAATCATTTCAAAATATTTAAGAAGCCATCCCAACACTCAAAACCTTTTAAATTTGAAATGAAATATGATGTGTAATTCTTACTCCTTTTGCAGTCAAGGAGTGACTCCTTGCACTAACAAGAGGAACTAGAGACATTTTAATCCAGGGTGGGACAACTAGAATGGAAGAAACGGTTGGGCTCTCAAGCCATCCAAACTTGTGCTGATACAACTCAAACTCTTGGAGCATCCTTGTGAAGAATTCAGGCTCACAGTTTCCTCTTATCTCGGCAGAATTCTAGCTTTAACATCAACTCTATTGCTTTACAATAATTATATCATGAGGGATATTATATTACAGGTGATAGTAGAATCCCTTCAAGGTTAGAATAACATCATACTTCTTACCTTTCAAGAGAGACACAAAATCTTAGTACTCATAGCAGAGTTCAGCTTTGGCACATTCATGCTGAATATGGAATGTGAGGACTTAATCTTTTAGGTGTTCTAGAACTTTTATACCACCATTACATTAGCTCATCCAGATTGTGTCAAAACAAGCATGCAAAATATTATGTCCTTGTTTTTAGAAGGTGTTAGGTTCCTATATTATTAGTATAGTCCCTTATTTTTATCAGTGTAACCCCCTTATTTTTATTATTGTACCCCTGTAACCCCCATATTGTTATTATTGTACCCTTAAATTATTATTGTTAGGTCGGCTAGGATTACACTGTGGCCCCATGGACTCCTATATATAGAAAGGAGGTTTTTTAATTTGTATCATCCAATAATTGTTCATTCATGTAATGTATTGGAGGTTTCCCCCTCGAAGTGGCTTATTTATAAGGCGTTGATATCTTTTTTCTTCTATTTTTGGAGCTAGTTTCACAACATTTGGTATCATAGCTTTGGATTCTAGGGTTTTGCTACTCCAAACAGGTCATCGTGGAATTTTCACTATAACTTTTTTTCTACGAAGGTTCAGAATCTGAAATTTTTAGAGAGTGAATCCTAAATCCTGAGGAACATCATTTCAAAATTTCAGAGCTTGGTTCACAATATTTTCGGATATATGATATGTGGCAGTTAGGGATTTTTGCAGGCTCCTCAATTTCACTTAAAAATGTCATAGCGGTATTTTCACTATAACTTTTGTTATATGAAAGTTAAAAAGTTGAAATTTTTATAGCGCAAATCTGAAATCCTGAGGAACGTTGTCGCAAAATTTTAGATTTTGGTTCGCAACATTTTCGGAGATATGGTCTGTGGAAGTTAGGTCTTGTTCAGGCTCCTGAATTTCATCTCAAAGAGGTGATCGTGGGAAAATCTTCATAACTCTCTCTCTGAGCATCGGATTGGAATTATGTAAAAAGTGACTGGAAGTGCACAGACTGTAGTTTCCTATCTCTAAATTTCAGAGTCAAAGGAGAAAACAGTGACACATGGCAAGTCGTACAAATTTTCTCAACTGAACCAGTCCATAATTAGGTCATTGTGGGCGATTGGACGTAACTTTGTCTTGAATAATCCAAATCAAGTTAGGCCTATGGCATTTGAAAGAAGCTTCAGAGGACTACTACAGGGAAAAATTTCAGATATTGAGGATCTGCAAGTATATAGATAAGTCAATTTCAATATTGAGCTCCTCAAAAGCAAGTAAAAGGTGTGTATTTTTTTCTGAATTGCATAAGTCTTGTTGAATTGATTCCAAGGGCATATTGTAGAATAGATATCAGCATTGGATTTTAAAATGGCCCCGAAAAATAATTCAACACCCATTAAGCCTTTAGAAGGCTCTACTATGACTCATGAAGATGAAGAATGGCAACATGACATATCAAAATTACAAGAGCAAGTGCAACAAATTTCGCTCTCGCAAAGAGCAACAAAAAATGACATGGAAGTTTTGAAGAAAGGTGTGGAAACTAAGATGGATGGTTTAAAGAAAGGCATGGAATCGAAGATGGATGGTTTGAAGAATGGCATGGAAGCTAAGATGGATGGCATGGAAGTTGGCATGGAATCTAAGATGGATGACATGGAAGCTAAGATGGAAAACATGAAGAATGATCTAAAAGTAGACATGGAAGGTTTGACAAAGTTGATACAAGAAATGTTTCCTAATGATGAAAATATAGTAGAGGAAACTCATGATGAGAACAAAATAAATGTTAATCGTGATTTCATAAACTCTAACGTTGGAGGGAAGAACCACCATATTCCAAAAATGGATATGAGGAAGTTTGATGGAAAGGATCCTGTAACATGGATACTACAGATGGAGCAATATTTTGATCTCCATAATGTGAAAAACACACAAAATGTATGCATTGCAACTTTACATTTAGAACAAAATACATTTGTATGGTATCGATGGCTTTGCTCCCGTAAAAAAATTGTCACTTGGTCAATTTTTATGGAGGAAATGATAGCACATTATGAGGATACAAAGATAAACACCTTCTTTAGCCAATTGATAAATCTCAAACAAAAGGGTTTAGTGGGGGAGCACATTGAGGACTTCCAAAAATTGAATATAAGGGTAACTGATATTCTAGAGGAACAAAGGATTGATCTCTTCATAGGTACTTTAAAGGATAACATCCAACATGAAGTTCGCGTTTTGGAACATGATTCATTGGAGAAGGCATTCAGGTTGGCAAGAAAAATTGAATGTAAAATTATGGCGACAAGGAAGCCTACCACTCACTTCTATAAAGATGGAAGTGTTGCTACTCCTAGATTTCCACAACCTACAAGGTTGACACCACAACAATTGGAAGAAAAAAGAGCAAAAGGGATTTGCTACAGTTGTGATAGAAAATACACTAAAGGTCATAAGTATGTTGAGAATAAATTATTTTACAGAGATTGTGAAGAGGAAGAAGAAAATGAACAAAAATCTTCAAAAGAAGAGGACATACACCAGGAACCAGCCCTAGAAGAGGAAGAAATGAGTCTGACCATATCGTGTAATGCACTGGAAGGAATTACCACTCCTCAAACTCTCAAGATAGAAGGACATATCAAGAAGAAAAAGGTAATAGTGTTGATTGATTCAGGTAGTACCCATAATTTTATTGATTGTAAGGTAGCCAAGGAGTTGAATTGTTTCCTATACCCAAGACCAGAATGTCAAGTGATGGTTGCAAATGGAGGAACTATAAATTAGTTTGTAAAATGCCATAATATCAAGCTAACCATGGGGGAATATGTATTTAATATTCCAATGCTTTTCATTCCTATGGGAGGTGCTGATGTTGTACTAGGAGTACAATGGTTACAATCTTTGGGGATGGTAGCTTTTAATTTTCAAGAAATTTTCTTGAATTTTTTTTCAAAAGGAAAGGAAGTCGAATTACGGGGTATTGCAAGGAAGCTGGGAAAGATAATAAGCTCTAATGTCATGACAAAGCTTCTAAATAAAGAACAAAGAAGCGTAATTGCACAATTATGCTCACTAGAAGTTCCAACATCAAAATCATCTATTTCTGTAGATCTCCAAAAATTCTTGGACAATCATTCCAAGGTGTTTGAAACTCCCAAAGGAATCCCAACTATTCGTGATAATGATCATGCTATTCATTTGATTCCAGGAAGTGTTCCTCCAAACATCAGGCCTTATAGATATCCTTATGTCCAAAAGAGCGAAACTTAACGTATGGTTACAGAAATGTTAGAGGCAGGTATAATTCAACCTAGTCAAAGTTCTTTCTCTGCTCCTATAGCATTGGTACACAAGAAGGATGGATCATGGCGCATGTTTCTAGATTATAGGGAGCTCAATAAGCTCACCATTAAAGATAAATTTCCCATTCCTATGATTGATGAATTATTGGATGAATTACATGGAGTAATGTATTTTACCAAGTTGGATCTTCATTCAGAATATCATCAAATTAGAATGAAGACTGAAGATATTCCAAAAACAACATTTCGAACTCATGAGGGTCATTATGAATTTTTGTTCATGCCTTTTGGCCTTACCAATGCACCTTCTACATTTCAAGGGTTGATTAATTCCATTTTCAAACCCTTCCTTAGAAATTTTGTGCTAGTATTTTTTGATGATATACTATTCTACAGCAGGTCTTGGAAGGATCATGTTCAAGATGTTGATAGGGTGCTCAAACTATTGCAAGAGAAACAATTATATGCAAAAACACCCAAATGTTTCTTTGGAGTACAAGAGGTGGAATATCTGGGTCATATTGTATCTCACAAGGGTGTTAAGGTAGACCCTAACAAAATTAAAGTCATTAAGGAATGGAAAGTCCCCACAACCATAAAGCAGTTGCGAGGATTTCTCGGGTTAATAGGGTATTATCGCAAGTTTGTTAAGAATTATGGGAGAATAGCAGCACCTCTAACAACATTATTGAAGAAAGATGCATTTTCATGGACTCCTGAAGCAACTAAGGCCCTTGAACATCTTAAAGAGGCAATGTGCCTAGCACCGGTCTTAGCTACGCCAGACTTCACAAAAACCTTTATTGTGGAATGTGATGCCTCAGGAAATGGAATTGGTGCAGTTTTAATGCAGGAAGGAAGACCCATTGCTTTTGAAAGTCGTCCAATCAAAGGAAAGTATTTACAGAAACCTATTTATGAGAAGGAAATGTTAGCAATACTGCATGCACTACAGAAATGGCGAACTTACCTAATGGGAAGACACTTCAAGGTAAAAACTGATCATGATAGTCTTAAACACTTTTTGGAACAAAGACTATCTTCAGAAGAGCAGCAAAAATGTGTCGCAAAGATGTTGGGATATGACTTTGACATAATCTACAAAAAAGGGAAGCTCAATGTTGTTGCAGATGCACTCTCAAGAAAGAATGAAGAGGTGGAAGCATTGCTTTGTGCCATTTCTATTATCCAACCAGATTGGATAACCGAAGCAAGAGATGAATGGAAGAAGGAAAAAGATGTATGGACACTCATTCAAAAGTTGCAGCAAGATCCTAGTACATCTGATACATTTAGTTGGAAAAATGATTCCTTATGGTACAAAGATCGCTTATATCTTTGTAAGAATTCCCAACTAAAACAAAAGATTCTTTTGGAATTGCACACTTCTCCTTTAGGAGGACACTCAAGATTTTTTAAAAATTACCACAGGGTGAAGAAAGAATTCTTTTGGGATGGCCTTAAATCTGATATTCAAAAGTTTGTGGCAGAATTTTTGGTTTGCCAGCAGAATAAAGTTGAGAAAATTAAGACCCCAGGTCTTCTACAACCTTTATCCATTCCAAGTCAACGTTGGGAGGAGATTTCAATGGATTTTATTACAGGTTTACCCAAGTCCGAAGGAAAGAGTGTCATCATGGTGGTAGTTGATAGACTTACCAAGTATGCACACTTTTGTGCATAATCTCATCCATTTAAATAAAGTACAGTTTCTACTACATTTATGGACACAATTCAAAAGCTACATGGAAACCCAAGGGTTATTGTGAGCAACAAAGATCCCATTTTTACTGGAAATTTTTGGACGGAGTTATTTTCTTGTTTGGGTACTCAATTAGCTCATAGCTCATCTTATCATCCTCAATCCGATGGTCAAAATGAGATAGTAAATAAATATTTGGAAGGATATCTTCGTTTTTTTGTATCTAATAAACAAACACAATGGATCAAGTGGTTACCTCTCGCTGAATGGTGGTATAACACTTCCTTCCATACTGCAGCAAAAATGAACCCATTTATGGCACTTTATGGATATCATCCACCATCCATCACATCATCTTTAAGAGAAAATTCGAAGGTTCAAGCAGTGGAAGATCACATCGAGCATCAACAAGAAGTTCTCAAACTCTTAAAGGATAACCTGAATTTGGCACAAAATCGAATGAAACAACAGGCAGATCAACATCGCAGCGAGAGAAGTTTTGATGTAGGAGACTAGGTATTTTTACGGCTACAACCATACAAACAAATGTCCCTCAAGCAAGCTAAGAAGGATAATAAATTATCACCAAAGTACTATGGTTCTTACAAGGTGTTGCAAAAGATTGGTACTATGAAATACAAATTGGAGCTTCCTGCGTCTTCATGAGTGCATCCATTTTTCCATGTTTCATGCTTAAAGAAGGTTATAGGTGAAAATCTTCCAGTTCAAACAATATTGCCAGAACTTGATGAGGAAGGAAAAATCATATTGGAACCTGAAGCGGTCACGAAAGAAAGAACTTGATAGCTACGAAATCGATTAATTTCAGAGTATCTCATCAAGTGGAAGAACTTACCCACTGAAGATTCTACATGGAAGGATGAGAATTTTATCCAAAAGCACCCAGAGCTACTCAATCGTTGAGGACAACACTTTTTTGAAGGAGAGGGGCATGTTAAGTCCCTATATTACTAGTATAGTCCCTTATTGTTGTTAGTGTAACCCCCTTATTGTTATTATTGTACCCCTGTAACCCCCATATTGTTATTATTGTGCCCTTCAATTATTATAGTTAGGTCAGCTAGGATTACATTGTGGCCCCACTAGGATTACATTGTGGCCCCATGGACTCCTGTATATAGAAAGGAGGTTTTGTAATTTGTATCATCCAAGAATTTTTCATTCATGTAATGTATTGGAGGTTGCCCCCTCGAAGTGGCTTATTTATAAGGCATTGATATCTCTTTTCTTCTATTTTTGGAGTTGGTTTCACAACAGAAGGATATGTCGACATATGCAAGATACCAAGATCCAAATTGTTGACCATTTGGAGAAAGGAACTAATTATAGCACTAGCTGCCTATGATGTAGTTGATAAGTTGGTCATGCACAACATAAACTTGCTTAGAATGGTGATGACTAAGAATGATATTAAAATGATTGATGGAGGAAGCAAGAACAAAGGTAGTAAAACTTGTGGCAAGAATGAACTAAGAAGGAGAGGACTATGCTTTACCTACAAGGGACCTTGGGAACTTGACCATTCATGTCTAGGTGGGAGGAAGGAGTCAACAAGGACAGAACAAGAGGACATTGCTTCAGATCATGGGGAGTCTTCTAAATTTGGGTTTATTAATTTTCAGGATGGTGAGCGGAAACACAATGTTTTTCAGAGATACTTGCAGGACATGTCAATGATAATCATCTAGCTTGACAAAGTACATGGGGAAAGGAAGGAGGAAATTCTTCCTAACGATGTGGTAGACTCTTGTAGAACTGAGTCCATAAATCTCTAAGAGGACATCCATTAAGAGTATGAGAAATCAAGTGTAAATAAGAGTCAACCAATGCATCCATGTTTGACAATCAGAGAGGAAGGACAAAAAATTGGCCCCGCAGGTGGAGAAGGCTAGGAAGAAGACATTCAAAGAGACTTAAGTGAGGTGCCAGTAGTGGTAAACCAACATGATGAGCATGATAATAAGGAGAAACATGACAAATATAGTATGCAAGATAAGCCATTTCTAGAGAGTCGGTCAAAGGTTCAAACTGGAGCTATGATAGTTGAGCATCCAGTGCAGACATATACAAAGGAATTAAGTAGGGCACCAGAATTTCAAGTAGAGTACTTTCGAGAAAATATCATGTATTTCATGACAAATCTTATGATTTTGAAGCCAATATTATGGACAGTATGAGGCACTATCTGACAGGAGAATAGGAAAATTGAGGAGCTTATAGGAGTATTTTTCGAATCAACAGCTAAGTTGTTTAGTGTTGAGGAACAACTCAAGTCCCTCACAAGGTAGAAATAGGAGTACAATTGGGAGTTCCATAGTAGACCACTATAGTAGTACATAGATAAAGATTGCAACACTACCAACCCAATTTTATACATTGGGGAGAGTATGACAAATTTCTTCAAATGGATTATGTTGGGTGACCAAGTGGAGAAGCATAAGTTGAGCATCAGGAAACACCATCATAGTAGACTTATTCCATGTGTAGGGATTCATGCATTATAACCTTCCGATAGGATGGATTGGAAAGAGATTATGAGTTGGAAATCTATTGATGGGATGATTCCTAGGAGGATACCCACAGCCAAGGGAATATTGAAGCTCACACCCTTAGGAAAGGGCAGTGATGGAGGGTTGAGATTGTATCATAACCCATAGGTCTCGGGACTTAGGTTCCATTGGGATCCACGTGAACCTATTGAGGGCAGGATTGGTTTGAGGATAGTTTTGGATCCAGGTATCGAAGGATACATTATGGATTATTTAGCATTACGACATGGAATAACACACTGGTTTGTATGGGATCCGGGTATCAGTATACATAATCTTTTGACGTGGATAGAAGTGCATTGATTGAGGGAAATCAATATTTGGGCGGGAGGATTTGTAGTATTCCCTTTTCTTGATATGGTCAAAATGGATGGAATTTACCCATGGGATCTTCCCATGGTATTTGCCTTCATTTTTCAATGGAAAATAATAAAATAAGATTCCTAGAGAATCCATCTAGTCTATTAAAGGGGATATGAGCTAAGCCTTTGGATCATCCTAAGTTATCTATCTATTTTTTCTTTGTTTATAACTTGGCAAGGTCAGTTCTAGTTCGATCCCAATGACAAAAACCTCTTAGGGATTTCTTCTAGTGGAATCAACCAGGGTCCACAAGTGTGCTTCAAAGTTCAGTTGGTTGATATAAAGTATAAATTAAGTGTTTAACTCACTTTCGCAGCAATAAACAGAGACAATAATACCATAACATAAACACAAGACTTCAAAATTATGAAGGATTTCACCCCTCTTGGGATACATCTCCTGGTCCATCTTCCAAGTTGTGCCTCTATCATTATGTGCTCAAAATATGTGTTTACATGGATTTTTTGTGCTCAGAATGCAAAAACAATGTCTCCAATGGCTCAAGAATAGTAAAAAACGTCTATTTGAGCACTTTATGCACTCAAATTGGTCAAAATATAACTCAGTTATGCTCTAGAAAAAAATTTCTGCTAACTGTCCTACAAAATGCACCTGCCTACTATCCATCCTAAAAATTTCACAATTTTTGGCATTGTGGAGCGACATATTCACCCCGCACTAGCGATATTCACCTCAGTTCAGGTGCAAATTGTCGCCTCTTTTAATTGTGTGGTGTCCCCCACGAGCCGAGAAATCGAGGCCACATGGCTTATTTAACGTCATCCAATGTGGGGATGTTCAAACCACCGCACCAAAATCTTAACCCCGTCGGAACTGTGATTTGGTTAATACATTTCAGTTAACATTTAAAATCTTGTGCCGAAGCCTTTACGCTAAATATACACCATTAATATGGTTGAATGTAGTGTGGGTTTCGTAACCACTAGATTTCCAATGGCAAGTCACAACTATAGTAGCACAATGGTTTGGTTATATAACTGGAGTGCAGTTCAAACATTCCGCACCAATTCTTAACCTACTTTGTTACCATAGTTTGGTTGTTGACTGTGGTATCGTTTGGTGGTTCTGACAGCGGTTTGAACTGCCATGGGACTGTGGTAATTTTTTTTAATCCGTGGTGTCGGGTTTAGGGTTAACTTCATGCCCTTAGCTACCCTAACCTGCGATCTTGTGGGTTGGGGTGGACCGAGGGCCAAGGTTTAACCCTGGCCTTGTCCCTCAAATTTCATTTCTATAAGGTTTGAATACGATATGTAGATTATGTATTGTAAGCACTACCCGTTGTGGAGCAGTAATACCACATGCTACTAGTTAGTAGGTCCTATGTTCGAATCCTGCCAAGCCCATTCCCACAAACAAAATTTTACACCAATGTTGGGAGGCCACGTGGTGGCCACCCATTGGCCCACATGGCCTCTTCTCATTCAACCACTTCAACGAACCAAAAACCAATAAAAACCACAAAAATTATACTAATCATATGAAGACAATTGGTGAAGCATCATCGGCCCAAAAATACACATTCAATTTTCCATTCACCTGCCTAGTCAACGTACGGATTGCTTATTATGTGTACCTACAACTCAACTTTAAAATTTTAGTTGTTTATCAAAACATTCAAAACACCATATCGGGAGCATACGATATCGACTTTGATCGATTCAAATTGCGTTGGATTCAAGGAGACTAGATATTCATTTTGACGCCAGTTTCAAGAACTTTCGAACACTTTGAATTTTGAGCACTTTACTAATCCAATGGATTATTCCTCCACACTGGAAGCTTTTTGACCTCCAAAAGATCATTTTCAGTCAACAAACATATGAGGGTACAATTCCCTTACCCTTCCAATCTAAATCCATTTGGCTTTTCTTCTATTTTTATTTTTGATCCTCACATGAATGTATTTCACTTTCCCGTGTTTTGAAGTCCTTTTTTTTGTCAAAGATGATATCTTGCTGCAATTTTTCAATATATTCAAAAAATAAAACTTCCCTTGAAGGAATTTGAACATTCCCTCCTTGATCTTCAATCAAAGGATACTTATACAATTTCAAGTTCATTTCACCTTGAACATTGTAGTCAAAATGATGGTTAGCATGTCTAGCCTTCAACTTAGCTTGACTCTTTACCAAATGTGATCACCATCGCCATGCACCATCCTTCTTCAATGCCAAAACATTATGAAACCCACAAGAATACGTCTTAGAACCAATGTCCTCTTTGTTAAATAGCTTTTGCATCTGCTTTTTGATCCCTGCATTCTTTAACACTGGCATATTGTTCATACCAATGTTCAACAATGATGCATCCGGCTGCAATTTCACTTCATGTTGTTTTCCTCTTTGAGGAGGCAAGATGTTAGACTCTTGAAACATCTTATCACATGGATTAGTGACATCAATTAAATCATATTTAAAACTTGATTCATATCCTTGAAAGGCTTTAGATTCCTCAACATATTTGTGTTTTAACATTAACATTGCAAAATTCCGACTAGCATTAACAAGCCTCTTCATTTGTCCAGCATTCACAAGAGATAAACTCAATTTCATGTTATGTGCTCTAACAATGTGCTCAATAATATTTTTAAACAAATGATATTTTTTCTGATGGTGATGAAAAATGGCTCTCCTATCATATAGATATGGGCTTCCCAAAACAATACCACAGATGTCAAGTGGTACTACATCAAGTTCTACCTCATCAATGAAGTTTGCAGTGATGGAAAATCTAAGTATGCATTTTCTTGTCACTTGCAATTTTGCATTATCACGTACCCAACCTAAAGGATAAGGTTTAGGATGAGAAATGGTTTCCAAATTCAATTTGTTGACAATGTCTTATGAAATGAGGTTTTCTTGTGATCCACTATCAAACAAAGTATCTATTTTGGTATGTTTTGAAACAAATCTAATGTGGAAAATCCTTATTCTTGTTTTTTCATATTGAGTTTCATTGAGGCTATTTGAAGAACTGGTACTTGCAATGGAGTCTTTACCTCTCAATCCCATGGTTGTGATCTTTGTTTCATCCCTGGAATTAGAACCTAAATCTTGGTGTATAGTTACAATAGCATTTTATTTCTCCTTGTTGTTAAACTTTTTGGGTCTCATCTCAAGATGAATTTTCCAACAATGGTCTTCATGGCCTTCTTTGGAATAGTGTTTACATGTGATTTTTTTTCTCTCCTTCTTGATGGAGGCATTATTCTTCCCTTTTCCTTTGAATTTCCCCTTTCTTTTGTCTCCAGACTCGAATGAATTCTCACTATTTTCTTCAGAAGAATTCTTCCCTCTTGCTTCTAGATGTTTTTCCTGTACACAAACCTCATCTAGATTTGTAGGGTTAAACATGAGAATAGTGTGTCTCAAGTATCTATGTAAACCTCTAATGTATTGGAGTAAAGTGCCTTGAGAGGATAAATCTATACCCAAAATCAAAGCTCTCCTTTTAAACCCTTAGGTATAACTTTGCACACTTTGACCCTTTAATTGCCTAATTTTTTTCCAATCCATTATAACTTAATTTCTACATGTATGCTAAAGGATAAAATTGTCTTCTTAATGTAAAAACAAAATCACTCCAAGAGGATAAAACCTTACCATGTTTCTTCATGTTCTCTTGAGTTTTGGCTTCCCACCAAATGAGTGTTGCACTTTCCAATATTAATGAAGCAAGCTGGATCTTGGTCTCATCATCTTTGATCCTTTGTATCCTGCAATACACTTCAATCTGACGAACCCAATTATCTAATATCTCATCATTTACCTCTCCATTATACATAGGAAATTCAAACTCTATGTCTAGTTTCAAAATGGAGTTTTACCAATGTCCCTTTGGAGAAAGTGGAGGTGTTTGTGAAGGGGTTGATGTAGAAGATGATGGTGGTGAAGATGAAGGTGAAGAGAAAGGTGGAGGTAGAGGTGGTTTATCACCATTTACATCATTCCATTTTGGAGGCTTGTCTCCATTTCCCTTTGGAGGGTTTGAGCTCTCACCATACAATATTGAGTTCCTTTCCTCATAAAGAACTTTCACCATCTCAGTCATGTCAAAGAATTTTTTCCTGAAAGCCTTCTCATCGCCAGTCATATTGTCAGGCTCTCCTTGATGTGCTATGACTAGTGAGTCCTTTGGTGAAACTTAAGGTGAAACTTGTGGTGGGGATTGTGGAAAATGTGCTCTCCTTGAACCAACTTGAGGAATTTCTCCCACGATTTTTCTTTCTCCTCTTTTGAGCTTCAATCTTGTAAGCAAAATAAAACACTTGCAACATAATTAAACCCTCAATACAATCAAAGAACGAAAACTCTGATACCAAATTGATCTGTATTATGAAAACTTGAGGGTTTGGTGAAATTTTACAAGTGAAATTTTATGTCTTTTATGCAATTAAACAAGTTGCAATAGCACAAAAATTAAGTGTTTAACTCAGTTTTGTAGCAATAAACAGAGCCAATAATAGCATAACAGAAACACAAGACAACAAAATGATGAAGGAGTTCACCCCTCCTGGGCTGCATCTCCTGGTCCAGCTTCCAATGTTTGGCCTCTTTCATTATGTGCTCAAAATATGTGTTTACATGGATTTGCAGTGCTCATAATGCAAAAAAAAAAAATCTCCAGTGGCTCCTCAACAGTAAAAAGCCCCTCGCTAGGCTCTTTCTGCACTCAAATTGGTAAAAACCTGACTGAGTTATGCTCTAGAACAAATTATTTGCTAACTCTCCTACAATCCACACCCACCTGCTATCCATCCTACAAATTCTGAAATTTTCGGCGTCGTGGAGCGAAAAATTTACCCTTTACCGGTGAGATTCGTGTCGGTTCGGGTGAAAATTGTGGCCTCTTTTAATTGTGTGGTGACCCCCACGAACCAATAGATTGGGACCACATGGGTTATTTAACTCGGCTGGAATTATGGTTTGGTGTTGTGGTTTGGTTAATACTAGTCGGTTAACATTTAAAATCCTGTGTCAAAGCCTTTGCCCTAACCATATGCCATTACCATAGTTGAATGTAGTGTGGGTTTCGGAACTGCCGAAGTTCCAACTGTAAGTCATAACTATAGTAGCACAATGGTTTAGTTATATAACATCGTGCGCCAATTCTTAACCCGTTATGTTACCATAGTTTGGTTTTTTACTATGGTATCGTTTGGTGGTTCCGTCGGAGGTTTGAACTGCTAACTAACTGTGGTAATGTTTTTTGATTCAAGGTGTTGGGGTTGGGGTTAACCCCATGCCCTTGGCTGCCCTGACCTATGGTCTCGTGGGTTGGGGTGGATACGATATGCAGACTATGTATTGTAAGCACCACCCATGGTGGAGTGGTAAGACCACGCACTGCTAGTCAGTAGATCCAGTGTTCGAATCTTGCCAAGCCCATTCGACCCACAAACAAAATTTTACGCCAATTTTGGGAGGCCACGTGGCAGCCATCCATTGGCCCACGTGGCCTCTTCTCATTCGACCACTTCAATGAACCAAAAACCAATCAAAAACCACAAAAATTCGACCAATCATATGAAGACACTCGACGAAGCATCATTGGCCCAAAAACGTGCATTCAACTATCCAAACACTTGCCTAGTCAGTGTACGGATCGCTGACTATGGGTACCTGCAACCCAACT
This sequence comes from Pinus albicaulis, assembly GCA_034641835.2. Classification (NCBI taxonomy): domain Eukaryota; kingdom Viridiplantae; phylum Streptophyta; class Pinopsida; order Pinales; family Pinaceae; genus Pinus; species Pinus albicaulis. The sequence goes on from CM076581.1 coordinate 1,023,154,825, forward strand.
TTAAAATGTTAGTTGTTTAGCAAAATGGTCAAAACATTATATGAGGAGCATACAATATCAGTTTTGAATGATTCGAATTGTGTTGGATTCAGGGCGATGAGATCTTCATTTGACGCTGGTTTCGAGCACTTTCGAACACTTTATTAATCCACTAGATCATTGGTTGAGTCTATTGATGAGTAGCCTTGCATGACATTGGCAAAGGATTCTATGTTAATCATTCTGGCATGTATTATTTGCAATTATTAATTAAATAAAATGGTTGTGTTTTCAAATCCCTTTGTATTTCCATTCTTACGAAAAGTTGATTTTTTAAACAGAACAATTAAAGTGTGCTAGATCTATTAAAAATTTTAACATTGAGATCTTAAAAAAAAAATTCTTACCCTCTATTTTAAAAAATAAAAAAATTAAATATTTGAAATTGTGTCGTTAAAATAGTAATATATAAAGCTTTAAATAATAATATTCAAAGCTTTAAAGATATTGAGATGGTGAAGCATGCTAATCGTATAAAGCTTTAAATAATAATATTCAAAGCTTTAAATAATAATATTCAAAGCTTTAAAGATATTGAGATGGTGAAGCATGCCAATCGTTTAAGGATTTGAAATTATCGCACCAATCACATTCATTGTCACGCTCATCTTAACTTGTTTTTTCACAAACTTCATTGTCACCCAACAAACCTAGGAGGTTGGGAGCGTGAAGATAGCTCCCCATCATCTTGAGATTAAGTTTATCATATGATTTGAGATATGGAACTAAAAGGTTGAAAAAGTTGGTTTCCAAAGTGTGTTATGAGGCAATGATATTCTATTTTATAAGAAATGTTTTATGAGGTAATGAAATTCTACATTATAAAACTCTCGTAGAATTTTTTGGATGAATTTTTTGGATGGATATTCTTATGGATATCTCTTTGGACAAGCATGTGATTGTTTGTGGTAATTAACACACATTGATTGGTTATTTTGTTTGTTAGATTTTATTGGACTTTACTTTTAAGGCTTGAAGTGAGACAGTTCAAGAGGTTTGTGGCTAACTTTACACAATTACTCATACCTTGATAATATTGTTTTTAAAAAGAATGACTTTTTAAAGTAGTTATAATATATTATAATATATTAGAGTAAAAGAATTTCAATCAACTAAGTTGGTTAGATATGTTGGTTTTGTGTTTTTTTTTTCATATAATTCTTGAGTTTATTTTTGTAATTTTGGAATTATTGGAATGTGACTTGTTTTGTGTTTTGGTATTTTTTTTATATAATTTTTGAATTTATTTTTGTAATTTTGAAACGAGTAGTTTTTAGTGCTATTTTTTGAAGATTTTTATGGTGGTTTTTTTTGTGTAATTTCTTTAAAATCTGGTAGGAATTCATTGAAAAGAGAAGTTTGATTGCTAATCTTGCACAATTTAACTGCCCTAAGGGTTTTTGAGGGTGTTGGATCCATATATAGAATCAAAAAAACCAGTTTAAATAACAAAAACCAAGATTTTACCTCAAATTTTTCACCGGATTCCGACACTGAAACTCCAAAAAGTCACACTAAAGACAACTCCATTTTGAAATTATTGAAATACCTATGAGTTTCTTTTGGGAAATTTTATAGTGTATCTCAACATTTGTGGGAATTGTATCTATACCATGAGTCATATTAGTTCTTTAATCCCATGCACTCTAAAAAGAAAGTTGGTCTTTCTTTTAAAGAAAAAATTTTGCAATTTTGTATACATTTTAGTTTAGGGTAGGTTTTTAGAGTTTGTGAAAGATGTAAACTTTTCTAAGAGTTAAATCAGATGTCAAAGTCTTATTCATGAGAATCGTGACTTTTTACTAATTTACAAACTTAATTTTTTATCTAAATTAATGAAACAGCACAACTTCAATATATATATATATATATATATATATAGAGTTTTAGTTAAATTATATATAATTATAATGTTACACAATTATAATATTAAATTTAAATAAATTTTTAAACTTAAATGTACTGGAAATCAATTTCAAGAAAATATATTGATAGCCATTCTAAGTAACTTTTTCTTACACAAGATGTAAAAGGGTTACAAACTTAATTTTGTATCTAAATTAATGGAGCAGCGTAACTTTTATATATATAGTTTTAGTTAAATTATATATAATTATAATTATAATGTTACACAATTATAATATTAAATTTAAATAAATTTTTGAACTCAAATGTAATGAAAATCAAATCCAAGAAAATATATTGATAGCCATTCTAAATAACCTTCTCTTACACGAGATGAAAAAGGTTTGTCATAAATCACTTTTGCTAAGCTTGAAATAGCGTTAAAGACTTAGAAACACTAAAGCACAACTTGAAATAGCTTTAAATACTTAGAAACACTAAAGCACTTCAAAGAATGTACTTTTGGAGATTACGCTCAATCTCAAGCACATTACATTGAACTTAACAAGATCCATGACCCTTGAGCACATTACATTGAACTTAAATAGATCCTTGATCCTTGACCTGAAATAGATCTTTGATCCTTGATATTTGAAACACCTTAAAGATTGTATTTTTCAAGATTACACACAATTATAAGCATAAGTACCAAAAAAAATTATAATTTTACCAAATTTACATTATATGTTGGTTTAGTTAATTAATTGAGATATAATGATTATCTTATATGTATTATTAAGAAATATAGTTAGTAGTATAATTAATGTTAGATTATATGTAGTTTTTTCTTTTGTGTAGAGGAATGGATAATTAGATTAGGCTTATGTGATAGTGGTCAATTCAAATTGTTATAACCTTTAGGTATCACCACCTGAGTGAAAAACAACCTTCATTATTTATATTACTTTAAATATTACAAAATTTTCAATTATATTATATGTAATTATTATAATTTTAATTTAGTGTAAAAATAAATATATTTCATGATTTTTTTTTAATTAATAATAATAATAATAATAATAATAGGGGTGGTAGGAGTGGGAGGGGCATTACACAACTTCGAAGAACAAATGGAATATACCTTCACCCGCGGTCTAGGTTGAGCAACAAACAACCAGGTGGAATATAATTTTAATTTAGTGGAAAAATAAATATACTTCATGAAAAAAATTAATAATTTTACTATATAATAATAATAATAGGGGTGGCACGAGCGAGAGGGACATTACAAAGCTTTAAAAAAAAAAAGGAATATACTTTCGCTTGCAGTCTAGGTTAAGCAACAAACAATTGGGTGGAGTTTTGGGCATTATGGAAAGGTTTAGAACTCCTAAGGGATAAGGGAATCAAAAGTTTGATGATTCTAGGGGGACTCGATGATGGTAATTAGGTATGTCACAAAAGTGACTTCAAGACTGCTCCCTAATTTCCCTCTAATTATCTGTAGAATAGATTTGTTCGTGGCGCAATTTGAAAAAATCAATTTCATCCATGTCCTCAGATGCCTTAATACGAAGGTGAGCACGCTAGAAAATCACGGTACATGCCTAGAATAGGGAGTAATAATATTATAGGGTGGTGAAAGGAGTCTCACATTGATCCCTTAACCCAACTCAATAAATGAAAATCTTTGGGATTTTGAATGAATCACATTCTTTAATAGTAGAATCAATGAGAACCAAAGCTATGAGCTAGTTGGAATTACTTCGTCACAAGAATGAAAGTTTGGGAAGAAAATTTAGAGCTATATATGGCCACCACATGTTGCATTGCATGCACAATGGAATATACACCTGGATTGACAGCAAGAGAAGGTGGCTCATATTAAAAGCTTGGCGGTCCTCTCAATCCTATCACATATGAGAGATGGAGTTCACCGAAGAAAATCCCATTAATGTTTGTAAGAACTCTCGTTGCATGAAGCTCAACTCATCACTCAGGGAATTAGAACTGACGACTCTCTCTTAGATGGAATTAATATTAGTAGATGAGGATCCTATGGCCGGGAGGAAGGGGAGATAATAAATACAGGATGACAACTTGAGATAGAGTGCAACTGGTTGTTCGCAAAGTGGAGAATTTTGATGTGGAAGTTGTTGCTGATAGAGATTATAGAAATTCCATATAGATTCAACTAATCTTATAATATGCTAAAACAAAATACTTGAATCTATTTTACAAATTGTGGAAACCAATTACAATCGTACAATAACATGAACAAGAAAGAGAGAATTTAAATCGCACAACACAAAGATTTATCTAGGGAAAGCCTTAGCTAAAAACCTCGTTATCTGTATATTGCATTAATTCAAGAATATGAAACAATACAATGTTTCTCTCAGGCCCGAGAGCTCTCTACACTATCTCTTACTATCTCACTCTTATCCAAGCATGTTTTGTACTATACTTAACCAATTTCTTGCTTCTGTCTAGACAACCTTTCTTACACATTCCTGAGAGAAATCGAGCCCCTATTAATTAGGAAATTCCCAATAATTGATTGTGAAATACATGCAAGGCATCCTTCTGACCTCATGCATGACCTATACAATTTTCTACTTATACAACTAATAGTACACTTCCCTTTAACTCCAATATCAACTGGGTCTTCCTTAGAACTAACATGCAAAAACTATTTATATCGAATATTCAGTTATCCGATTGATCACTTCATGTGAATTAAAACATATTTAATTCACTAGACCTCTCACTAGCTCATCCATCAGTTAGAACTATTTAAACTGATTTTAGTTCAAATAGTTAAGTTAAAATTATTACAACTCAAAATAAATTGCAACTGGACCCCCTTAAAAATTAGAGTGAACTCTACATTCCTCCAGTTTGACCCTCAACTCGAATTGGTTGAGCTAACTAAGTATTCCTAACTCAATTAACTCGTACAAGTTGTCATGTCATGTGGAATTTCAATTTCCTTCTAATTAAGGGAAAATTAAATTAAAATCCATTTTGATGCCATTTTCAAGATTTCTTGTTTCCATTTTCAACACTCCCTCTCAACAAGCAAGGAATTTAACTCTATCCCGATCTGGTACCTTTCGAATGTTCTGCATGCAACACTTCTCTCTAGTTTTGTTGCTACTGCAACTTCTAAAACTGAAAAACATTCAAGCTAAATCAGTATGATGCATCTATCACCAGAGTCTATGGCTGCTAGTAGCTACTGCACTGTCAACTAAAAAATTTGCATTGCTGCTGACTCTGCACTGCTACCAACTCTAGTCTACACTCCTCAATATCTGACTGCTGCTAAACTCTGCATCTGTCACTCTAACATCTGACTGCATCAACCGTGATTGTTCCATTCTTCTATTGTGTACTTTGGGCTCCCGTATCAAGGTAATGATCCATGAGATTAAACATAACAATGGATCTTGCCCAAATTTTTGCACTCTTGGGACTATGACTTCACATCGCCCCACCTCTCACCTAGAGGTATGATTGCATGTGCTCCTTCTGCCCACTTGGCTCGAAATTTCCCCCTACTGGAGGTCTTTTCTTGATTTTATTCCTCCACTCAGTCTCCTCTCTGCTTCTCCAATTGTAGTTGGTCCATAACTTTCCAAGGCTTCTTTAGAGGTTGCATGTTGAGAGGTAATTCATGCTCCCTCTCAACCACCAAGTCTTTAAAATTTTCCTTTCTCCTCAAATATTTTCATATATCTTCGACCTCGATAGCATACAGGTTCTTGACTCACACACTGATTTGTTTCACCTGCCCTATGGCGATGTGTCTAAGGAAAACCTTTCCTTTTCTAAACATCACAGCATAGCCATGATCTTCCAATACCACTACAGAAACAAGATTCTTCTTTAGTCTTGGAACAAACAATATATATGTGAGTCTGAGAGGGGGATCAAAATCTCTCTGAAAATTAACAGTACCAATATCGGTCATGCTATAACTCCCATCATCTCCAAACCCTATGTTTTGTTTGAGGTCTTTCTCCTCCAAGTCACTAAAGAGATCTCTATTCCCCATCATATGGAACGAGGCACTGTTGTCGAGATACCACATGCATCCCATTAAAGTGTTAGCCATGCATGAAATGAGAGTGAATTAATTTTCAAACTGTGAAGTTAGAGCTTCGCCTATTGCTGCTACTACAGGCTGCTTCTTGCTTTCCTTCTCTAGAAATTTCGTGGCATAGTGCCCAAACTCGAGACAGTGAAAACACTTAATGTTGGAAAATTACTTCTTCTTTCCCTCTTCTCCTTGGGACTTCTTTCCTTTGTATTTATTTCTTTTTCCTACTAATGAAAAATATTCTTCTTTGTCTCTGGAAGAGGTCCCATCTCTGGTGTTTCGTCAAATCTCTTCTTGCACCAAGTCAGACCACAACTGCTCCCACTCTGGTAGCTTCTCCCTCCCATTTACCGAATCTTGGTAGTTGTTCCATCTCTTGGGAAGGTATAGAAGTGCTAGGCTCACAAGATCATCCCCAGTAATGGTAACACCAACACTTCCAAGCTCATCTCAACATTGAGTGAACTTCGTGAATTATTTTGTTATTGCCTTGCTCTCCTCCGTCTTCTTTTTTTTGAGCTTGTCTTTCACCGCCAGCTTCTTGGGGTCATTGTTGTTCTGAAACAAATTTGTTAAGGCCTTCCACATAGCATATGGAGTTTCCTTTCCATGGAGGTTCAATACAATATCATCTTGAACTCCTTCTAATAGAATCCTTATCTCCTTTGCTACATTCTTCTTGCATTAATATTTTGAGCATCTGCTATTGTGGGGCTGGGAATATCATTTTCTAGAATTCCTTTAGTTCGTTGTCCTCCAACACTTCCTCCATCCCGTATTTCCAAGATATGTACAATTAGAACTACCCTCAAGGTCAAATTCGAGTCTTGGACCACAAAAAGACATCTTGATCTATTGCTGGTCCTGAAGAATAAATCTGCAAAATTGATTCACTTGTTCAAAACAAACTTGTATTCTTCTCTTCTTTAGTGATTCCTTCTCTGATACCATGTATAAATTCCACATAGTTTCAACTAATCTTGTAATATGCTAAAACAAAATACTTGAATCTATTCTACAAATTGTGAAAACGAATTACGATCACACAATCACATGAACAAGAAAGAGAAAGAATTTCAATTGCACAACACAAATATTTATCTAGGAAACCCTCAGCTAAAAAACCCGCTATGTGTATATTGCATTAAGTCAAGAATATAAAAAAATACAATGCTTTTCTCAGGCTTGAGAGCTCTCTGCACTATCTTTGAATGTCTCACTCTGATCCAAGCAAGTTTGGTCCTATACTTAACCAATTTCTTGCCTCTGTCTAACCAACCTTGCTCACACATTCATGAGGGAAATTGAGCCCGTATTAATTAGGAAATTCCCAATAATTGATTGTGCAATACATCCAAGGCATCATGATGACTTCATGCATGATCTGTATAATTTTCTAATTATACAATTGATAGTATACTTCCCTTTAATTCCAATCTCAACTGGGTCTTCGTTAGAACTGGCATGCAACAACTATTTATAGTGAATATTTAGTTATCTGATTGATCACTGCATGTGAATTAAATTATATTTAATTCACTGGACCTCTCACTAGCTCATCCATCAGTTAGAACTATTTAAACTAATTTTAACTCAAATAATTAAGTTAAACAATTACAACTCAAAATAAACTGCAATTGGACCCCCTAAAACTTAGAGTGAACTAAACATGCCTCCAATTTGACCCTCAACTAGAATCGACTGAGCTAACTAAGTCATCCTAACTCATTTAACTCGTACATGCTATCATGTGATGTGGAATTACAATTTCCTTCTAATTTAATTAAGGGAAAATTAAATTATAACCCCTTTTGATGTAATTTTCAACAGAGATGGTGGATAGGGATACAACCGAAGACTTCAAACGATGGAGAAAGGCGTCAAAGAAAGTTTTTAAGAATATTTTAGGGATGTGTGAAATGCTAGATGGGGTACTGGAACTACTGGAAAAGGAGAAGGCTAACATGAAAAAGGTGATAGAGCGTAAATTAGTATGGCTTAGTGCAAGAACGAAGCGACGTCTGATACGAATGGAGTCAAATTTATTGATGTTGAAGACAAGAAGCCATGCAGTGGATTGGGAAAGTGATGATGAGAAACATCAAGACTCGTTGGAACCAGAGTTGAATATGCATATATAAGCACATTCCAAAGCAGAAGGCGAAACTAATGCAACCCTTAGAAAGTAGGTACCACAGGAGGAAAATCTTGACATGGACTAGAGAAGAAGGCCCATGACAATAGGAAAAATAGAAAATGAATACTCTGAAATTTTTATATAGTTGATGAAAAACTTGAATGTAAATGGAATTGGCCATGTTTTTCTAGCTATATAATATAATACAAAATATCCGCTATATTTTAAATAATAATAATGATGATTTATTTTTGCTTATTAATTGGTTTAAGAAACCAAAAAAACCTATATAATTATTTGTAATAAGAAAAGTAATGAATAGTTAGTTATATGCATTTCATTAATAATGAAATTTAAAAAAAGTATTTTTTAATTATGACCACTCCCTTAGAAAAGGATAATGCACATTACTTTACATATCATAGATTTGTCAAGTGAACTACTATCAAAGGGAATCACATTATATGTAATTATCGTAATTTTAATGAATAAGCTTTTAATTATTTATTATTATTGAATTGGTTAAAGTAAATTTTCCAAGTTAAAAACAAAAGAATTATTAATTTTATTATGTATTGAAGATGATAATAATAATTTACTTTTGCTTATGAATTGGTTTAGAAAATATTTATTAAAAAAAATCTAATATTTATTAAAAAAACAATGAATACTTAAAATTTAATATTTATGTTTTTTATTTTGGTAGAAAAAAAAATCATTTAATTTTGAATTTTAAAAGGTCTATGAGGTGTAGCTTAATTAGTAATCTCATTGTACTATAGTCATTGTAAAGAAAGAAATTCAATGTTCAATTCGGTGTGGGTTAGATCACTCAAAAAAAAATTGAATTTAAAAAAAAAATTATGATGTTTATTAATTTTTTTGAAAAAAAAAAATATTAAATTGAATATTTTGAAAATTTAAAAATAAATTTTAATTTTTTAAAATGTCATTTTTTTAAAGTCATTGATGACTATTTTTATGTAGTTGTAAATTGAATTATGAGATATAAAAATGATATTAAAAGATAAAAAAATTTAAAAAAAGTCTATATTCTCACAATGTCATAATTTTGTATAACATAATGGATAACTCCCCACCATTTTAAATTTTCTAATTTTAAAGGAATTATGTTAAAGCTCTCACATAGTAAAATGTTAATAACTATAAACTTTATATATTTCTATAATTTTAATAAAATTCGTTCATTTTTCTATCAATTTGGAGTTAATAAAATTTTTAAAAGTGTTTTAAATATTAATTTCATATATATATATGAACTATGCAAATATTCAGATAGATAGACCATTGTACTTCCATGCCTAAATAGTAGAGCAATTGATATGCATCACTTTTGCTATCAATAACTTCGTTGTCAACTACTTTTTACTCTTTGCATAAGAGGCAGGTACTACAATGTTGCATATTAAAAAAAATTATAAATATAATAATTATTAAAAAAAAAAAGGTTATTTATATTTATGAGTTAATTATGAAACTTAAAAAGTATTATTTTTTATTGGTTTACAATTAAAAAAATTAGTTTAATTTGTTCATAGCTAATTGCTTGTCACTTAATATTTGTTTTTTTGTTGGTTAATTCAAAACAAGTATTTGAACCAACACACAGGGCATAGAATAAGCAATGATGGGGTGTACTATTAAGTCACTCTGCGATGTGAAGGTCACTGGCTCGAAAATTTGTGGGAAAAATCTATCCATGTTAAGGGCTAGTGTGGCCCAACCTAAGTTTGATCCTTGAGTAATTTTGATGACTTTCTCATTGCCATGTAACGGTTTCGCTTGGCCAGGTTAGAGGCAGCTTTTGAAAGGCATGTCAATGCCTCCACTTGGCATCTTATATCCAACGTATAACATGACGTTAATTCACAAATCATGTTCATAGGATGTGAGGGTCATCACATTAAGTTTGTGGCACATGGAAGTGATGCATCTGGGTTTTCAATTATCACAACATTCCATCTGACTACGGTTGCAAGTATGGAAATGCAACGAGAGGTTGGGCGATTGAATATGACCAAGATCCCCTCTAGCAGTCAATTGCGGAGTATTAATGAGACATCATTCAGAGCATTGGGATGGAGGAGCCCGGGAAGTAGGAAAAATTTTGGCTTTTTGAAGGAGCATGTTCTCACCATGACTTCACGCTCCTTATAATGAGACATTGGTTAGTTATTTTTCACTTTAGTTTGTCTGCAACCACAAGGCGGCAGACTCACTTTATTGAATCAGGCTGGTGACTTATGTATTATTATCGTCCTGGGTACGTTCTGGCCATCTCTGAATCGTTTCGTTGTTTCATTTTCTTACGTTCATTATTGTATCTCAGTGAAATTATAGGAAATTATTAAGGTGTTTGGTTCCATAGTTGTTGGTTTCTCCAATTTCGCACTGTCGTTAGCCATCTCTCACGAAGTTATCAGGCTATAAGCCTCGGTCACCAATGTTCTTTACATGCTTCTTACATAATTCCTCGTCTAGTCCATATTTTGAGTTGGTGGTTACTTTTCCCTCTGCGGACCTTCAAACTATCCAGCCATATGTTATCTCCTTTAACTACCCCATTCTAATTGTCAGAGTCTGGGATAGTGGAACCTTTTCAGTTTAGTTCTAATGATTTCTCGAATTTCATATTCCATGTGACAGTTCGATAGCTCCACAAATTTACTCTCTTTGTTGGCTTGGTTTATAGTCATTATGGTTCCTATTATGTCTTTGGTACATAGACGATGTAAGTTTTGGTGTAACACTTGTTCACCCTCCTCTTCACACCACTCATCACGCAGTCCTTCAGGTCAAAACATTTTGTATTAGGCTTGTATTGAAATCTATTTAGGTCATTAGGTTGTCCAAGTCTCTCCTTGTTACGATCTCTTGCAGGTTTTGTTCGCATACGTCACCATGTCAAGGTATGATCAGTTGACTTGGAGGCACACCAGGGGTATCCTCTTCCAGGAAGCGTCACCTCTTTTTTTTGGAATCAACATCAAATTTCTTCGACTTGGTTCCTTTCGAAGTTTGAAAGGAAATACACACTCTTGAGGCAAAGGAATTTGGGGAACGCGTGTACCATTCAGATTCAGAAGTTGTTTGTAGGGGAAATACAAATTGGGTTCTTGACCCAGGTAAATTGAGGAAGATACAAATATACTTACTCCACTCAATTTCAACTCACAGGCATATGTGAACCTTCTCCACATGGTATTTCATGATAAACAGGTAACCAATTACAAGTTGTTTGCTGGGAAGGAAGACATAAAGAGGATTCTACGAGATATTCACTATGACATCGATGAAATAGTTTTATGTCTCAACAAAATGAAACGTTGCATCATTTCAGATTCAAATACTAACTCATAGCAATCTCAAAATGGTGAGGCGGTCATCAATGTTATTCCACTCAACATGGAAAATGCACTTCCTTCCCCAAACCTCCCGGTGATTATACTAGATAATTGAATTTACCATTGTTTTTGTTTTTTCTGGTCTTTAGTCTATCTAGCATTATAGTCAGCTCCTATATGTGTGTGTGTGTGTGTGTGTTCATTATTCACTGTTAAGTCTTAATTTAAATCTCCTAATACCAGTGTGTCAAGTGTTGATTAGTAGTAAACTCTCGAATTTTTCTTTTCATCTGAAAGGCAACTATGGTGCTTTGAAGATTAAAATTTATGCCTACTTTTGTCAGAAAAGCTATTAGTCCTCAACTAGGTCAACATGGTCCTCAAGGAACATCATATATAAATCTAATCTCTTCTTGAAATATTAATAGAAATCACGGGATGGATATTACACACAAAAAATACAATTTTTAATGTGTAAACATGCATTGTAAAGTTTGACTTTTTCTAGACATAATTTTTGATGTGTTTAACATGCATTGTAAGTTTATTTCCATGGATTTTATCATAGGTTTGTCAAGGAAAACTAGTCAACATGATGCCATTATGGTCATGGTGGACAGGTTGAGTAAGACAACTCACTTTGTGGTTGTCAAGTCCACTCACACAACAAGTGATATTGCCCAATTTTTCATGAAGGAGATAGTGAGATTACATGGTCTACCTAAGAAAATTATATCTGATAGGGATGCAAAGTTTACCTCTAAATTTTGGAAGGAGTTTTTTGTTGGTTTGGGGGAAAAAATGGCTTTTAGTATAGCATACCATCCTTAGATAGATGGGAAAACTGAGAGGATAAACAAAGTGTTGGATGACATGCTCAAGATGTATGTTATGCACCAACCAAGGAAGTGGGAAGAGTTTCTTCCACTGGTGAATTTTACTAATAACAATGGATACTAACAGTCACTAAATATGATTCCATTTGAGGCTCTTTATGATAGGAAGTGAAAGACTCCTATCAATTGGAGTGATCTAGTGAACAGGGTGCATTTCAGGCCCGATATACTAAAGGAGACGGAGCAGAAAATAATTTCCATCAAGCAGTAATTAAAGATAACTCATGAAAGAAAAAAGAGCTATGCAGACCAACAAAGAGTGCACAAATAATTTAAAGTGGGAGATCATGTGTATCTTTTTATCAGACCAAAGAAAATCTCATTGAGAATTGGGTTTTGTTCCAAGTTGGCACCATGATTTTTTGGATCATTTCAAGTTTTAGAGAGAATAGAACTAGTGGCATATAGATTGGCCTTGTCACCTACAATAATGGTTCATAATGTTTTCCATGTTTCTCTACTTAAAATATATGTGCAAGATGTTAATCATGTGACTTATTAGTTTGTTCTATAGGCATAACTAGAGGGAGAATTCTAGTTGGAACCTCTATGCATTCTAGATCAGAGGTAGAACGCACTTTGAAAATGAGTAATCAAGTTAAGGTGCACTGGAGACATTTTGGACTAGAGGAAGCCACATGGGAGATGGTTGGAGAAATAAGGGTGTCATACCCATTTTTGTTTGTTGGTTAATTAAATGTGAATATGATCGTAAATAAATAGAAATAGTTATATGTATAAGGCTCGCAATGATTTTTATGCTTGGTATAGAGCATGGTTATATTTGTGTTTGGGTATAAAACATTGGGGATGGTGTTTCTCTAAGGGGATGGGTTCTGTGACAACCCTGTAGCTAATCCCTCTTGTAAATATTACTATGAATTGTAATTAATTTCAATAATGTCGAAATGTAACACACTAACTAGATAAGAGGTGGATACAGATTCAAAGGACTGGGGAGGAGGATTTGATTGTAAACCCATTCCTTGCATTTATTTCATCACCGAAATCCATGTTGGCTTGATGGCACTAATGTGCAACTATTTACTAAGAATGGGCCTCCTGAGAAGAGGAAAAGTTTGCAGAGGAAGTTGAGGAAGAAAGGTCCCGACAAGGACTCTGGAGGCATGCATGTTCTAGGGAGGAAATGTTTTGGGGAGAGTGAGGACGAAGCAGAAGAAGGTAAAGAGGGGTTTGGTAGTTGTTATGGGTCTGCATGGAAAACTCGATTTCTCTCTACACTATGTTTTGTTCTTATGCTTTTGGATGGGTTCTCTATGTTGTTGCAGGCACTAATTTTGTGTATATATGATTCCCTATTAAGGCCTACGTGTGTGTCTATTTGTTGCTGCTAGAGAGATCTTTGTAGTTTTGATATTTACGTGGTTGTTGGGATGATAAAACCTGTGAAGTATTTCTTGCTGACAAACCATCTAAGCAGTGGCTTGCCTAGGGGGTGATAAAGCATTGGGAAATTTGTTGGGTTGAGAAACCACTGGCTAGGTCGAGGCATCCTAGTATTAGTGGGATTGATAAACACTAAGTGTATCCTTGGGGCTGAATACGCTGGTGCTAGTACCCTCTGATAAACTACTACATATTTTTGCTCTTATCCCTAAATTAACTAATCCAACTGATAAACTTCCAATTCTACATACACATCCTTCTCCAAAATTGAACTGAGGCTCTTTGTGCTTTGCTTGAATCCTTATGGTTGTCTTGTTGTTGGTTGAGAGTCACTATGGGGTTGCAGTTGGGATTTATTGGAAAATTACCTTAGAAATAGACTTTGCCTATTATCATTGATCGATTGGTTGAGAACTCCTGAACAATTTACCTCATTAGACTCTGAATCTCACTCAGGAGTGGTTGACTGTAAGAAATAATAGTAGTGTAGTCATCCTACGGTTGGGTGGAGAGTTGACATCCCTTCCTAAATTATAGTCATCAAGTTACTAAGATAAGTGGTTACTTGTATTATCATACTTAACTATGCAATGTGAGTGTTATATATATATATATATATATTGTTGATGAGGAATGTACGATTCCTGTGTATTTCAATGAAAGGTATGAATGTTTACTCTCATGACATAGGGCCTTAAGGGTCCTTGTTTAATTGTTATACTCTTAGTGATTCCAAGACTTATTTATTGTCTAAGGGTCTAGATGTGTTGATATGGTGGATGAAATTCCATGGCCTAAACATTATGACTTAACAAAGAACATATATGAAGGTCGGCAAGATCCGTGGATAACACAGGGAACTAGTTTAATGTCCACTTGAGACTGGTTTGGAGTGAGTCATGTGAGCAAAAGGAATGGAGGAGCGACCTCCATGTATGGGCACCAATGTGCTTGTTTTTGTTGTTACTGAGGTGAGTTAGAGGTAGATTGATAAAAGCCACTAAGTACTAGGGGCCACATAACGAGGTGTTTCTTGTCATCCAATGCACATATTCTTTTCATGCCATGGGCTTGAGAGGCATGGGAGGTTGTAGTAAGTGGCATGGCAACAGACGTCGCGAGAAGATTTTTTTCATTAGTTGACGAGTGGTTTCATATCGTGTCATGCCCCATGGCGAGATGGGAACTCTTGGTTGTAGGTCAAGTAATATGAGGTGAGAGACAAAAGAGTTATCTATTAGTTGACGGTAAGGTTCTCGTCACACCGCGAGCTTATAGAGTGGTGGCCTTATGTTATTCCAATGGGAAGGTGGGGTGCGATGATGTGGAAAAGCCATATGAGGGCTCCACATTGGAGACTATAGAAAGTGTTATAATGAAAAAGTGTCACATTACATGAGGGTTTGGGCTCAGGTGGGGTCCAGGACGGATTCTACGTGACATAGTGACATGGATGGAACGATGATGTGGCACATTCCAGGTGTGAGACATGGCATGCAGGAAGATCCTATTTGGACAACTATGTGGCCTGTAAATCAATGACACATGACACCTTTGGAGGAGGTCACATAACAACATGATGTCATCATGGGTCACAAACCTTGAGAGGTTCAAAGTTTGAATTTTCCTAGTCGTGGAGGCTATGATTAACAATGGATGAGGGATGGAAAATTCCACTCAATAGTTGGTGAAGAAAAATCTATCACATCACATCATGAGGGAATCATATAACTTTACTAGTTGGGGAAGGTGTGGGGCACAGTGATGTCGCAGAAGTACGATGGGGGTTGAGGGTGACGTGGAAGAGCCGCATAGACAAATCAGGGGGTTCCATGTGGTAGTACTTGGTAACATGGCAAGGGTTGTTAGTCAAACTTCAAATGGTCATAAATTTTGATCCAAGTGTCGAATTTCAATAAAATTTACACTTTTGGAAATCTCTACATGAGTTGAATACAATGGTGCATCCCGAAGTTAATTCCACTAATTTTGGGAGAAGAAGAAATTGTGTAACCCCATTTCCATAATGAGACCATGGAGGTTGGGTTAGGGAAAAATAACACATCCCGTTCAACTTGGAGAATGTAAGGGGTGGGACAAACGTTACATTCATTTACATGTGTACATAAGTAGTTTTTTTTTTTAATACCATGTTATGTACTTATTTATTTTTTATTTTATTTTTATATCATGTTATGTACTTATTTATTTATAATTATTGTCACTTAACATTATTTGACAACATCACCTCAATACTAAGCTATAAAACCACACCTAGTGGTGCAATGAAGTATAAATAGAGTCTAATTTTTTTTTTGTTAGTTGCCAGATAATAAAAAACACATTTTTTTAAAATTTCATTGTCAACTCATAATCATAAATAAGTATTCATTACTTTTCTTATTTCAAACTAATTAAGTAGGCTGTTTTTCTTTTATTTTTCAAAACCAATTTATAATCAAAGTGAATATTTATTTTTATTATTCTTATCATATGGTAAAATTAATAAATTTTGTTTTATTTTTAATTCTAATTAAATTTCACCACAATAGG
The DNA here is from genome assembly GCA_034641835.2 of Pinus albicaulis. NCBI lineage: Eukaryota > Viridiplantae > Streptophyta > Pinopsida > Pinales > Pinaceae > Pinus > Pinus albicaulis. Next base: position 1,023,171,172 of record CM076581.1, read on the forward strand.
GGTGAGCGAACCAAGAAGTACCGGGGGGTGGTGGACACCAGCGACCCACATGTGTTTGATTTCATTAATAAGCTAGTGTCGTAGCGCCTTCCTCACATGTAGAAGTGTGTGAAGGAATATGCACAAAGTGTGAATGCATTGGTCTATTTAATGGTGCCTTTAGTTTTGATGGAGAGTGTAGTATCCTTGTGTTGTGGCGAATTCTATTAGTCGGTGGAAGGTTTAGGAGGTAGGTATGGGATGGATTAGATCGATAACTCGGTGTATTGACAAAGTATTCATGGTGGTGAGTTTGGGAAGTAGTAGCTAGTATATGTTTGTAAGGGAAATTAATGACGTGATTTCAAGTGGTGAAGGGGGAGAGATGTCAACTGAGTTGATCCACATTTGGGATCCTGAGATAGCAACCCACAAGTGAGTTTCTTTAGCAAGCTTCACCAATAGGTGATCCTATGACGACCTTGGTCACTCAGTGGTGCATGCACACTCTAGCTGTTGAGACTCTCCTGTTAGCAGCAAGGTTACTCTACAAGAACATTCCCTGCTTTTTTTCTTCAATTTGAATCCAAGTAGTGGTGGTGGCATTACCTTCGAAAGAAGGTCCTAGGTTAAGGCTCTAGCATGTCGTAATTGGGTGGGTGGTGGTGGTGTGAGGACTCTGGTGTGGAGATTAGAGGATGTGGCATGGGGTAATTCCAACATGTGAAGCTCTCGACCTACCTTGAATCACTCATTTATATATGTTGTTGAGCCCCTTTGGCTTCTTCTTAGATGAAGTGGGAAGGGGGCATCTTGGGAGTGTTAGGTCCTGAGCTAGTTGGTTTCATTTTTGTGTTGCAGTGTTTGGAGGTGTTTTGTGTTATGGTTTTGGGAGAAGGATCTTTGGCCAGGTGACTCTCTTGGGAAGCAAGCCATGCTCCACCAGAGGGGTCACTTTAGGAGAGGAGTAGGTCAACAAGGCTAGTTTGATAGCCACGTTGGCGGGGAGTGTGACCTTGGGGAGGCCATGGACCCTGGTCATGTGTTGTTTCTAGGTTCTGTTGAGTTGTCGCCTCCCCTAGACCATTTACCCTTGTTGGAGAGACTCAATGATAATAGACATGAGGATAGTAATGTTGTCATAGAATTCATGAATCTGTTGTAAACTCATCAATGGAGGATGACGGACCATCTGAATACCATGGTTTGGAGGAAAAAAAGACTTCTGGAAAAACTGGATTGAGTGGAAGTTCATCTGGCATACATGGAAACTCATGTCCATTGCTCATTCAAACCACCTTCCTCACCTGATAATGCACCTAAGAATCCTACTCGTGTTCATTCCTTGGATCCTAGATGATAATCAACTATTTCGTGGTGTTATCAATTTACTGGTCATACTACCCTATTGCTCTTTTCATGTTTCGGTTGTATTGGGATTTTGACATACATGTTGGTTTCTTTCTCCTAGCCAAGACATCTGGTAGGAGTGAGGCAAGAAGAATTTTGCAAAGATGTGCCCAACAGTGTAATATTTTCCTGAATTAATATAAGAATTTAGACTCACAAAAAAATTCTAAATAAATTTCAGTGTATATTAATGGTGACATTTAAGGGGCATTCTTTCATCTCTTGTATGCCTCCATCTCTCAGGTGTAGGGCCCTAGGAAATCAATACACAACTCCGTAGCCATATTAGGCCTTATTCAATCCCTGTATGGGGTGAGGTAGGAAGAGACAAATGAGAGGTTGGAAGGCCAACCATCTCACCAAGCAATTATGGAAAGGGGCTTGTCACGTTGCCACCTCCATGCATAACATAGCTCAATTAAACACTCTAGCTCTCCCCATGATAAAGCATTATTGCAACAAGTCATCAATGCCTTGCTTCCACTATTGTCATGTACCCAAGAATTTTTGGGATTGGGTCCCACATGGGTTTATGATGGTACTAAATATGTTTCATGGTTTCCTTAATGGGCACTTGCCTCCTGCATCCAAAGTTGTTTGGATGGGAAACTTTATCTACACATCCATCAGGAAATCCTAGTTTATCTTTCAAATTCCATAAATGGTTCCTATTTTTCACCCACTGATACATTTGTTTGTCTTGACTTGCCATTTTAGTTTCCCATTCATGAGAATATAGGAAAGATTGGGCATGTTTCTCCATTGAAAGTCAACTGGTAGAAGGTATATGCACCAACATTGTCTTTGCATCTTCTTTCTGAAGACCCTAGTTCTTCCTCCATCAATTTGCTTAGGTATCTGCCTCAATTTCAATTATAAGTTGAAGCCATGTCACATCAGTGTGCCCATTGTTAATAAGGTGTTCAATACTACAAAGCAAGGGGAGGGGCGAAAGCCTGTTTTTGAGTCAAATCCTCAATTCAATATTTATAGGAGCATACTCCACCAATTATCCAAAGCACATCCTAGACATGGGCCACAATCAAGGGAAGCAAAATCAATACTTGCACACAACTGACTTGTAGTGGAACATGAAGGCCCTATTGGGGAAGGTGATGTTGGACATAAATGAGGCCAAATATGAGATATTGTTCATGCTTAACGAACTTCAAGTTTAAATGAAGAATGTAGACCATAGAATAGAGAGGTTTGAGGCACATTTAGGCCTCCCACCCAATCTAGGGAGCTCTAAACAACAATTCCAGGAGCCCATTGAGGTGAAACCCTCTGACTCCACTTAACCTTTATCCGTTTCAATAGGTTTTCTCTTTCATCTTTAGCTTGTAAGTCTGATTATGTTAACTAGTTAAATGTCATCAATTTTTGGAAAAAAACCTTATGAATACTTTGGATTTAATCTTGGATTTCAAGCTTTATTAATTAAGAACTTCATGCACTACTACTAATCTCTTTTTCCTACTAGGAAACCAAAATCTTCCTATTTATTTGGTTTCTAAATTATCAATGAAAATTTAAATATATTAGCATGTAAATTTTCACAGTTGAAAACTTGGCCAAACATAAGATTTCTAAAAAAACTATATATTTTCGTTTTTTTCATTGTTTAAAATTTTAATGATCATTTCTCAATTTTTAAATAAAGAAATTAGCCTCCCAACGTAATAATAATTGAAATACAAATAATTTGAATATATACTTACTCCAAAGGTTAAAATTGATATACTAACAAAAATTTATATAATACTTCCAATCGATATATTGCACTTCTGTGGCCAGTAATTTTGAGTGACATTCTTAACCTTCTTCCATAATCCACAATACACCAAATGTCACATTTCATGTTTTCGTAAACTAGCTCATGAGAAAAGCCCGAACATGAAAAATTCATAAAATGTTGTTTGGAACATCATATGGAAACAATTATTTGGAATCAGTTTTAATGTAAGGGGTAAATGTGAAAGAATAGAGTGGCTCATGATCAAATCTTCCTTCTCCCGGCACCTGCAGGCTGCCATGACTGCTGACTGGTTTGTGGTTTGTCAAATTGCAATGTTGCATTATTCACTGTCACTGCGCTATGGTTGCCGAGATTACTTGTACTCCAGCGAAGTGCAAAGAGTGGAACCTGCAGTGGGATCAACCTGGCTCTAGTTCCTGTTGTATGTCAGTTTTGGAGAACTGTTAGAAGGGATAATGGCAGTAACAGCTTATTTTCGATATTACAAAGAGAGGTAGAATGTGTAAATGTGGAAACTCTGTGGGGATAAGTTCAGCGAGAGATGTGATCCATGTCATAGGTTGTTGAGGCTATAAAACTGAATTGACATTTAATTGTAGATTTGGGAATATTTCCAGAATCTGATAATCTGATATTGTAGATTTCGAAATATTTCCAGAATCTGATACTCCGACAGATTTTGAAAAACTTCAAAATATGCAATGCAGATAAAAATGGCCAGAATTCACGGATCTGTAAACATGGGCTGCCTTCTGATGACTAACTATAACAAAGACTTGATTGTTGTATCGAATAATATGATAATTATGTCTTCGGTTATGGAAGCCTGAACTTCTAAGCCAATCTTAAATTGCTTATTTCTGCTTTCTAGTCTACATAAGTTATTTCAGTAGAGGCAGTTGTAAGAATCAGTGGTACTCTTATGGGCAGTTGTATGGGGCCAATTTTTTTAAAATTGATCTGGTTTAATAAAGTTTGATTTCGCAGAAAATTTTGGTAGTGTTTAGAGGTTTCAAATGATAGAGAGTAATCCCACATTGCTGCCAATTATCCCAGCTACCCTGAAGTTCACTGATACATGCATAGGGATCCAGACACTTTGATTGAACCAAGCAGAGCACAAAACTCCAAATTCGACTCTAGGTAGGAATGCATATCCTTCTCAATGGACCAAAATTGCTTTGACATCATTTTTTTTTTTTCGCCAAGATTTTTAACAGGATATTTCTCTCCATGCACCAAAAAAAATTTGACATCGTGTTTTTCATAACCAGAGCTAGGACTAACCCCAATATTGGATGGAAGAAAGATCTTTAACATCATATTTCTTTGAAATCATGTTTTCCACAACTGGGACCAACCCAATGTTGAATAGAAAAAGGATTTTTAACATCATATTTCTCTCTGTTAACATCATACTTCTCTCTATTAGTAATAATTTGTCAAATAATTTGTCAAGTAACAACAGTTTATTATCTGACAATATTTCGGTCCAATGCATGACTCAGATAGCATACTTACAAATGTGTATAAAAGTTGAGAACCATACAGAGTTCCTATGAGGTACTAGGAGAAGCAAGAAGAGATTCTGATATCTCTTGAATCTTAAATTAAATATTAATGACCTGAAAAACAGCTTTGCTATGTTCCGATAAAGTAGCATTTGCTAAGGATCTGTGTAAAATTGGTTGTCCTCAAAAAAATTAAACAGCAGCTCTGCTAATTTATAATAAAGTAGCAATCTCTAAGGAACTGCTTAAAAATGGTTGTCCTAATGGAAACTAGCACCCTATTGTTGCATTTGACACTTGTACCATATACCCTCCCCCTGGACTTAGAGCCCTTTTCGTGGCATTCTTTAATAAACGGTGGGGCATTGATTATACGGAAAATAGTTCAATACATGCTGAAAAAGTTGTGGGGACAGTTGGAGCTCCTTACAAATTAAGGGCCTTCTCCTGGTTAATAATCTACCAAGGTCTTTTGGTCATAGAAACTTGCAAATTTTAATTTCACAAGCCTTCTTATCTCCAATGACAGAAAACATAATCCGTTAAGCATTTCTTTGAGAATGTAGGGTGGCCCAAAAAAATAAAAAAATGGCTACTTACTAGGTTCTAAAGTATATTCCTTGGCCAGTTCCAGTGGAAAAGTGCCCAGTAGGGCGACTACAGCTTTGTAATCAAAAGTAACATGTATTGCTTATGTATAATATAAGTAACATTTAAAAGCAATAGCATCCACTGGAACAAAATTAAGGGAACACATGTAAAGCTTCAATATCTCAAGTCTCTGTCATACTTCAAAACAAAATATCATTCAAATTAAGGGAACACATGTAAAGCTTCAATATCTCAAGTCTCTGTCATACTTCAAAACAAAATATCATTCTTTCAATAAAGTGTGCAGTAACAAGATAAACAAAAAATGCTATTCTCCAATGTTCTATTCATCCTCAAACAAAACTCTACATATAATAAGCTCAAGTTCGCAGCATTTAGTGCTGAGTTCTGATCACGATCTGTGGAAAACATATTAGAAATCTGTAATATCCTTAACTAATCTTCTCTCAAACATCAGGACTATCCTCAGTCATTATAGCAAATATAAATGCATATGGCTTTCTACTGTAATTGGCATCTCAGCCATCAAAATAAAGCAGAAGAGCATATGCCTTGAATATGCCAAAACTCCCATCCAATCTGCCTCTGCTCTTTCGAACTTCTAGATTTCTATGCCATTAACTATAGGATTGTAAATTATTAAGATATTCATGTGCATTGGTAAGTTTTTGGGCTCCATCCCTGTACAGGGCCTGTGAAAATTTACAGGGAAATTGAACTTAAAAATGGACAGTTCTCGTGCCTCTCTTATACCGTAGCGTCCGTACTGGTTAAGAAAATTTTGCCGCTGTACTTGACCAAGATGGTGAAGAACCGGGAAATGTTTCCATTTGTTCATCCATCAAGATCTGTTGGTAACGGCATTCCACGCTGCAGAATGCTTTGTCACCTCTGCAATAATCAGCAAACAGAGAACAAGAAAATTTTCAAACGCGAGTTTTACAGATGGACATAAACAAAACCTTGTTGCGCTTTTGAACACACAATCCATGAAATTATACTAGTTCTCTCATTATCAAGATTCTAGATGAATTGAATGGTTTTTGTGATACAACAGTGCAAAATTGAAAAAGAATCATTGGCCTGGCTAGTGGGGAAAGCTATAATCAATTCAATGTGATTCTCCAAACTTTAAAGCATCCTATAACAGAAAAGCCATGGTATGATCATTACAACGGACCTGTACATGTAGATGTCCTTCCCATGGCTCAATTGCCGTTTGCAGAGATAGCAAGCACTGAGAAAATTGGCAACAGGGGACACTGGAACATTTGCATAGCTTCGAGGTTGCGGCCCAACATTCCATATTTCCTGTTCTTCTTGTTTTCGAACAGGGTATTGCACAATTTCATTCTCCATGCCGCAATACGTATGTATGACTTTTGAGCCAGATTTTGGCCCATGGGATGTGACACAAGTATAGCTCTCTGAATGCTCCATTCCAGTCTGGGAGCTGGGATTTGGAAATCCATGTGGGGAACCAATCATTATGGTATTGCTTTGCTTTTTGGGAGAGCTCAGCTGGGGATTTAACCTGTTTGAAGGCCAACGAGTGAACCCAACTCCAGAAAATATCTTGATATCCACTGGAGGTGTTGGGCTTTTGCACCCCTCTGAATCTGAGGACCCCTTTGGATTGAAACCTATGAAGATACTAGGGGCAATGAAGAACTTGTGCTTGTCTTCGGCCCAGCCTCTGGGGGATGATGACTCGGATGTAAAATCAGGCATCAGATGAAACTTTATTGGGGTTTTCTGAACAGGCCTAGAGCTTTTCCCCAAGTACCCTCGCTTCTCCCTGATTCTACTGAGCTTCCTGAGCACACTTTCTTCAATTATGAAGTCATTAAACCCAAAAACTTCCGTGTACACCAATCCTCCTACACAATTGCCTGTAACTTCGGGTATACGCTTTCCACAAAAGAGTAGGAGTAGATCTCCTTGGAACTTGTGACAGATATAGCGCAATACAGAGAACCCACAAGCCCACTAACTAAATGGAGTTACTTTTTTAAACTACGGCAAAATTTTTCTTGGGACCTTGAAGTGTTCAACAGACACTAGAACTTCTTGGACCTTACGGCATGTACGGTGCTCCCCAAGACTAAAACACCATGTTCGGACCTTTCAACAGGCACAAGAACTTCATGTACGGTGCTCACGAAGACTCAAACACTCTGTACCTTGAGATATATAGGCAATGAATATATCCTGATCAGGGAATGGATTTGTACATAGAATGCATTATCAATGGCCCTTTTGAGATTGTGTTCCCTATGCTCCAGATGCCCAAGTCTAACCAATCTACTGCTCTTCTTCCCCAACAATGGCTACGTACATCTCAATTGGACCATCCAAAAAATATGTGTCATGTCACCTTTCTATGGTTGGAGGCCAGTTACCCAATAACTTCAGCCATGTAATGGACCCAATCGAGGATTTTTTTGCTGGGTTTCATAAAATAAACAAAATAAGAATTTTTTTTATATCTAATCAATGCAGTGGAATCTCTATATACAAATTTGCTAAATTGGCTACAAAACGAGGATCAAAACTCATGAAAGCTTATGACTTCTCCCATGTATTACCAGAAACAGAAATGGGAAATGAAACGAGAAAGGCCAAGTATGAGAAACAGAGTCTGGGGTTTAGTATTATATATATATATATATATATATATATATATATATATATATATATATATATTTAGTTTCAATTTTCAATATAATTTCAACTAAACTGCCCAAATTTTATTAAAAGAGTAAATAATTTGACACCATGATGTTGAGGAAATTGATTATTAAATATATGTATTTTTATTCTTCCTAGTCAATTAAGTGTATAGTGTATATATTTTTATGCTTTTTGAGTTTTCTGTTCATTATGGTTTTGTAGGGAAAATCCAAATGAATATATATATATCTCAAGACCAAGATACATCATTTGGAGAGAAACAATAAATAGAATCTGCAATTCACTGTGAAGTGCTTAAACCATATATGGAATTATGTTTAAGCTATGAATTTTAACAATATACATGTTAAATGGAAGCAAATCAACTATCAAAGAAAATATAATAATACAAAAATGATCAACTTTCTCTCGACTTGACATAGGCCTCTAGACTATTAAATGAATATATGCATGAAAGCTACAAGAAAGAGTGAAAACACACAACTAAGAAAAACTTGTAAACTTTTCATATGCCAGAGAAAAACAGACATGTTTAATGTTCCCTTATGATATTAATGGAGAGACATTGCCAACGTTCTTATATCTGAGATTACGAGAGGACAAAGAAAACTAGTATCTTACCCTTCTTCTTTCACCGAAGAGAGAGACTGGCTTCTTATATTAGTGGTCCAACGAGTAGAGCAAGCACCTATCATTATACCTTTAGTTTTATTGGTCCAACGTCAACTATGAGAACGACCATAGAAAACGATGTATCCGTCCCATCTCTATTTCTTGTACGTTTTTTCCCGGGAACGGTAACAACCGTCCCTTTCTAGTAACATAGGTTCTCCCTCGTTTTAGATGGGCATCTTTAAAACTAGTTATTGACAATATTTAAATTCCATGCATACTTTCAAAAGCTTGTTTTTTATCATTACCACAGCTGAGAGACCATCAGAGAAAATAATATAAAACTCATCCACATCAATGTACACCCAAAACAACCACCACATCATCAAAATGTTGTAAACAATCCTCCAATTGTGCCCCCAAAACTACTACAAAACCACCAAATTTTACTTCCTAAAATGATCTCCAAAACCCCTTTTTCAATGAATGTTACAACCTCTTTCCTCGTTGGCAAAACAACATAAACCTCTATGAGAATTCTTGATCAATGCCACACAACATCTGCTCTATTTTAACAACAAAAACCCCTCTTGGAATGTTAGAACAATGACTCGCCTGCCCCTATGTGGAAAAGTACATATGCCTACCTCGAAGAATATTGAAGTATCCAGATATGGTAACCTAGTCTGAGCTACATCCACATACCTAAATTTTGTAGGTGCAACTCTTTAAATTCGTTAAGTCCCACATGTCATTGATTTAGCATCGACCAAATTTGAAGTACATATATATACATTTTTTTTTAAATAGTAGAAAAATCTATCATAATTCAGTGGTCAAAAACAACAATGGGGGCCGTCATCACTGGCTGTAGGTTGGTTGTTATCCATAATGTAGGTTGACTCATCACTCTTATTTAAGGAAAACCACACCATTTGTAATTATCCATTGGTGATCCGTAAGGGGTAGGCCTTCACTATGCCTCTTGATGTTGGACTCTTAGGCCTTCACTATGCCTCTTGATGTTGGACTCTTAACCTACTTCCTTAAAAATGAGACCCATAAAACACACACACACACACACCAACACACATATATATTTTCTCAAATGCTATTGAAGGAAAACCATGCCACATGTTCGCTACTATCCATAATATAGGTTGACTCATCACTCTTATTTATGGAAAACCACACCATCTGTAATTATCCATTGGTGATCCCTAAGGGGTAGGGCTTTCACTATGCCTCTTGATGTTGGAGTGTTAACCTATTTCAAATCTAATAATTTCACGTATGTGTATTTCTTTCTTCTTCGATTAAATTTTTCATCTATTTGTATTTACAAGAAAACATTTCACTCCTCTCTCCTCACCTAAATTCATTGAGACTAGAGAGGCATTCTACAACCCAATGTAATGCAGATGCTTAATTCTGTTAGTGTTCATATAGAATAAAACATTTCCCTCTCCTCTCCCCACTTACATGTATGCCTTAGTAAAGTACCTTTTAATAATTATTATTTTAATATTTTTATTAGTCATTATAGAGAAGAGGAATACATCAAAATTTTATTGATTTGTTCAATTAATTATAAAATTTACTATGAAAATTGATGTTATTATGTGTGTGAGCGAATGAGATTGCTTAACTTGTTATTTTAAGATAAAATTTATTATTAAATTAAAATTAATTTAATAAAAAAATATATTAAATAACTAATTATTATTATAATCAATTTGAATACTTATGTTTTCTAGGTGTTTTAAGTGTGATTTTTTGAAAAAATTTATAACTTATCTTACAATCTGATTTGTCTAGAATTTGAGAGATTTATTGAAATCATAAATTTAATGTGTGAATTATAAACAATCAAAATACCAAAAAATATTTCAAAATGCTAAATCCATATAAAAAATAGATCAATAATTCATCAAATTTTTACGCCAAATTACAATCAAAACTAAAACTCAAAAAAATCACACTTTAAAACAATGCCATTAAATTTTTAAATCTAAAAAAAGAGTTGAATTTTCTTCATCTGATATATAAAAAATAAAAATAAACAATCCTTCATTGAAGTCATCAAAGACAAACGTAATTGTTAATGTTTTTCCATATTATATTATATAAACACACCCCACCTTTAAAACCGCCTTTATCACTCACCTCATAACCCATGGTTGTTAACTTCAACCTTAGTCCGGCCTTAGGTTATTGAATTGAAAGTTGACATCAGTGAAATGGTCAAATAACCAAGAATGCACATTTAAGCTATTTTAATCCGTAAGAGAAATGTAACTGCTGATATTTTTTAATATTATATTATACAAACACACCCCACCATCCGAAAAAACGTCTTTATCACTAACCTCATAACTCATGGTTGTTAACTTCAACCTTAATCATGATTTAAATTATTAAATTGAAGGTTGACATCAATGAAGTGGTAAAATTTCATGGAAGTAATAAGCTAAAAATACATATTTAGGCTATTTTTATTCCTGGTTCATTGTTTTCATTGTTAGGTCCATAGTGGAAGCGTTTAATTTATTTGAGCATGTCAATACCATAGTGGCTTTATGAAGTGACTTATCTGATGTTAATATTTAACGTTTAATATTTATTCTATATGAAGATTAGAGGCGTATTAATATGAAATAATATATAATTCAAGGATATGAGAATATACAATCACAGATGACTTTGATTATCAAAATGTCTAGATTTATTATATTTTAGTGATGATACATTATATACATGGAAGGATTATATTTCACATATAGAGTATGGCATAGTATCAATATTATATTCTAATTTCATTTATAAATGTGATAGTCTCTATGCAAGTGAGTTATATAACATCTTTATGAGAGAAAACCATATTTTCCTTGCTTGTCGCTTAAAGTCAAGTGAGAGGACATCTATCTTTCACCCATTGTATTAGTAAAATGTAATGTATTAATGTGTATTTGATAAGTAATATATATGTAATGTATTAATGTGCATTTTATATATATATATATATATATATATAATAAAAAACGTTAAAAAGTAAAATTTTGTTTATCTAATGTGTTTATATTTTTTAAAGTTTTAAGTTGATTTAAACAATTTTAATATCGAGTATGAGGGGTTTCCGCAGTGCATTATATTAGATATCATTTTTGGGATTCAACTGCGTTAATTTAGTCATTCATCTATGACCATTTCCATGAGAGGTAGTCGTAACTGACTAATTTCTCATGATTTTTGAATAGTCCACTTAGCACTAATTGCATAGGGTGATGCTCATCCCGGAGTTCTCGGGATGGGTGACCTCCTCGTGGAAGTCCTGGTTACCTGCAAGCCCTGGTGATGATTGACGTTATGTGATTCATTTCACTCGTTTCAATCCCACTTATTCACCCTTATGAGCATCACTCGATGCAATGAGTGTTAAGTGGACTATTCAAAAATCATGAGAAATTAGTCAGTTACGACTACCTCTCATGGAAATGGTCATAGATGAATGACTAAATTAACGCAGTTGAATCCCAAAAATGATATCTAATTTTAATATCCTTAAAAGTATAAAAAAATGTTAGGAATGTTGTATTATATGGGATTATTAATTATAATAGTGTTAATTTTTTTTTTTTTTAATATTTATTAGAAAAAGAGGCTGCTTTGAATATTCACTGAAATTTTTTTCTATATTAAATTAAAATTGATTCCTAACATATTGTATGTTTGCACCTTACTTAAATATCCTTGTAATGACATGTGTATGGAGTGTGATTTTATCTACTCCAATCCCAATCTAATCTAATTTTTGTGAATATAAATACACTTCAAAAGTGAAAGGTTGTTTAATTGAAATGTAATACTTGAAATTGTTTTTTATATTAAATTGAAGTTGATTCCTAACATATTGTATCCTTGCACCTTACTTAAATATCCTTATAATGACATGTGTATGGAGTGTGATTTTATCTACTCCAATCCCAATCTAATCCAATCTTTGTGAATATAAATACATTTCAAAAATGAAAGGTTGTTTAATTGAAATGTAATACTTGATTGTGTTGAAAAAAAAATGTTATTTAAATGGGATATTTATATGATTTTAATATATTTTTAGAAAAGAAAAAATGTAATTCATATCATTTTTATTTCTTATTTTATATTTTAATATAATAATAAAAATTAATAAAATTTAATTGATAAACATTTTAATTATTAAATATAATAAATTTCACATTAATATGCCTCTAATATTCAAATAATATAAAAAATAAGCATTAAATTTTAACATCAAAGGTCACTTCAAGAAACCACTATAGTAGTGACATGCTGAAATTAAACACTTGGACTCTGGGCTGAAAATGAAAACAATGATCAGTAGATAAAAATAGCCTAAATATGCATTTTTAGCTAACAACTTTCCTAAAATTTTACAACTTAACACATGTCAACCTTCAATTTGATAATATAAGCATGATTAAGGTTGAAGTTAACAACCATGGGTTATGAGGTTAAAGATAAGGGCGTTTTTTTGGTTGGTGGGGTGCGTTTGTATAATATTTACAAAAGTGTCAGAGCTTAAATATGTATTCTTCGTTTACCACTTCCATAAAATTTTACCATTTCACTGATGTCAACGTCCAATTCAATAATTTAAACCTTGATTAATGTTGAAGAGTGATAAGGGTTTTTTTTGTTTTTTTTAATTGGTGGTGTGTGTTTATATATTATAATATGAAAAAAAAATAGTAATTACTTTTCTAGCTGTTTTTAATGTTATTTATTGAAAATTTTTAGATTCAATTTGTTTAGAATTTGTCAAGAATTCATTGAAATCACAGGTTTGATGGGTAAACTCTGAATAATGAAAGTGGTCTAGGAGTTTTTCAGGGTGGTGAATCTATATATGCAGTAAAAAAACTAGTTTAAATAACACAAATCAAAATTTCACTTCAAATTTTTCCTCTGTATTCCGACCACAAAATCCACCTGAAATTTCAAAAAGTCCCATTAAAGACAACTCCATTACATTTATCTTCTATGATTTCAATGAAGGATTGTTTTTTTTCTATAGAGATTAAATGGAAGACATCTTACATCATTTTTCTTAAATTTAAAAATATAATTATTTAAGCTAATTATAATAATAGTTAGTTATTTAATATTATTTTTTATTCGAGTAATATTAATTTTATAATAAATTTTATTATAAATAATAAATTTTAATTAATTAAGCAATGTCAATCATATATATAGATATATTAATCTCAATTTTCATAATAAATTTTATAATTAATTGAACAAATCACTAAAATATTTATATATTATTTTTCTTTATAATTATTGATAAAAAGATTAAAATAATAATTGTTAAAAAATACTTTATGAATGCATAAATGTAAGTGGGAAGAGTGGAGTGTTATAGGCCATTTTGTTACACTTAGTCAAAAGGCCCCAAACCCGGATCTCTCATCATTTGTTCCACTTTGCATCAACCACCTACAAGGCCAAAAGAAAAACTATTCCCAAAAGTTTTAAAAATCCTAGATTACATTGACTCAAAACCCTAATTTAAGACTCCATCACATTTAGCTTCATTTCAATCTACGATGGTGCATGTGCCCACATGCAACTTGCGGTCAGTGCAGGTTGCCTTTACTAAAAATGTGATGACACCTAGAAATGAGGGAAAATAAAATAGAATTTCGAAGCTTCCTTCTCTAGAAGCTTCAGGAGTTTATTCATCCATTTTATGTTGAATATGATCTTCAATTCCTACTAATGAGGCTTTATCCCTTACCTCATGGAACTTCTCTCCTTTTAAAGTGGATCTAGCCCTAGTATGGTGGATCTAAGACTTCCTCATTTTCCCTATAAAAGCAGTGCATGTTATAGAGCCTTGGTTGGCTTTTGGAGACTATGATTCTACCCTGATGTTGTCCATTTGACTTTGGAGGTCCATAATCCATCCGTATGGATTGGTGAGATTGAAGGCTTTATCATTATGGAAAATAAAAGACGAGAAGGTTGGGAGAGATTCACAACATCAAGGCCTCAACAAGGGTTGTAATATTTCCTTTTTATCATTAATACGAAGTGCATTGTTTCTCCCATACATCATGTCTTTGATTATACATGTGTAGAATAAGGTTCTTTGATCTCTTATTTAGAGTTATTTGAATATATCATGTTGTATATCTTGATCTCTTTACTTGTCATGGTTAGTTTGTAGGTTTTTCTTTCAGAGTTAAAACTAGAGTTGGAGTGAGCGGGTGAAGAGAAGAAGGAAGCTTGCATTGAACATCAGGTAGGTCTTCTTCTTATACTTTGAATATCTCTATGGAAAGATAGTGTATTTTTTTTGTTGTTTCTAGGCTAAGCCACTGAACCTAGGGAGATCGCTTTTGTCCGGAGAAGAGATTTGTCCAAAAACAACTTGGTGACTCCACTAGTGATTGAGTTGTTCTTTAGTGGTTTTCTTTGCCATGGCCTTTTATGACCTTCATAGGCGACCTTTTTTGTCTTGATCGAACCATGATTTGACTTTAGAAAACTTGATTTAAAGCTTTATTAGGGCTATTTCCTCGCTTTTTTTGAAAATAAGCCCCATCACACTTGTCCTTGTGTGACAGTCTGACTCATTGTCATTTTCCTATTTATTAAGTGTAATACATTGCAGTTTTCCTTCTGGTAAATTGTGATGAAACAGTGACAATGCATTGCAATTTAGTTTTTCTGTTGATTAAGTGTCAACCATCACAATTGTGTTTATAGCTTACCTAAAATGATACCTGGAAACAACAAAAATTAGGGCTCCCCTGTATTTCTTTGAAATTTGTCGTGTTTGGTGTAGTTTTCTAAGTCTATGTTTTGTCTATTTCTCTGTAAAGCCATCATTTATTTTAAGAATTAAAGTTTGACTGCTCTTTGGTAGGAAATTGTGTTTCATTGTCAATTGAAGCTTTTTACAATTTGGCTTGATTATTGATTCCTTCAAATACATTTTGTACTTCTGTGGTTAGTTGTTAAATTGTTATTTTTCAATAATCTAGTCATATCTTGAGTTTTCTTTTCATTACAAAAGTTCAAAAAATACAAAATTCTTGTTGATTAGGGCTTTGAATTTGTGAAATTGGAATAGTGGCTTTGAAGGACTTGTTTGGAATACTTTTTTATGCATCGTTGAATTGAAACTTCTTCCTTTTCTCTAGTAATTATTTCATTGAATTGAAAAGAGTTCTCTCATATTAGATGATCCAAAAGGATATTCACATGTGAAAGGGCTTTGCGCCATGTTGATTTGAAGTTGGTGACAAAGTGATTAAGTGGGTGAAATTATGATTAATGCTTTTCATGAGATTCTCATGCATTTAATTATGCATTTTATGAGCCTTTGGTAAACCCATGCATTATTATTCATTTTTGATATAAATGATTAATATTTATGAGAGAAAATTTGTCTCACATATTATTCATTTAATGTAATTATGGAAATTGGTTTTTATGTGAGAAACCACCTCACAACAATTTTCTATTTTTCTCAAATTGTAGGTTGAGAGAATCAAGGGCATGGTTGAAGAGTCTTTAGGTGGTTTTGAGACTTTTCCCAATTATGAGCCTGAGATAGTTGGAGATCCTACTTTTATGCATCTTATTTTCCCTTCCTTGTAATTAGGTCCTAAAATTGTGGGTCTTGTAATCAATGCTCTTTGTTGGAGAGTGAGAGGGGAAAAACTATATATATTCTTATGTGAGCCGTGTAAAAGGAAGAAGGAAAGGTGTAAGAAAGGAGATAATGCTTAGCTATTGAGAGCCAAGTGCTTAGTTAATGATCAGCCATAGTTTTTGAATGTAAGCGAGCTTTGAGAGCTTACTTTGAAGAAGGAATATAGAATATATGCATTCCAATTGAATCAGATCCGCAGATGTAGCCCCATAGAGATGGGGGGGTGAACTCCGTTACCAACATCGGTTGTCTCTCTCTTATTTACTTGCATTTGCTTTCTTGATATTTTAAGTTCATTTAATTATTTTTATGTGTTTTATGCATATAATAGATGAACTAATGTGCTCAATTAAACCTATATAAGCCACAGTTAATTAAAAGATCCTCATACCGTAAACGATGGTTAAATTAGTACTTGACTCGTGATTGGATCAAGTTTGGTATCAGAGCAGGTGATTGCTTTGCAATATGGGAAAAGGAGTGAAGCACGCTGAAAGAATGCAAGAGTTGTAAGAGATAAATGACAACATTCAAGCCGAAAATGAAAAATTGTGAATGCTGTTGCAGGTAGCTAAAAAGGATAAACAGGAGCTTCAACAGATGCTACGAGCCAAAGAGGAATTATTGGCTAAGTTGCAGAAGGTTGAAAATATGGATGCTGCATCTCAAACCTAGGTATATGATGCTACTTCATGTTATGATCTCTCTCAATATGAAACTAATGTTGGCATGAAAATCCTCATGAAGATGGGGTATAGAGGAGGTAGAATTTGCATAAATGGAAAAGGAGTCACCCAGCCATTAGAGGTTGTACCAAGAAAACCATTTGCAGGCTTGGGTTATGGACAAGAAGAGAAAGGAGAACGATCGAAGGTAGCTGAAGCAAAAGCCATCTCTTCATCACCCGATTCCAAGAAGGGATTCAAACTACTTAGTCCCCATTAGTTCAAGGACAAGTCAAGAAGGTATAAAAGTCATTCAAATTCTTCTTTTACATATAAGAAAAATGATTTCTTCCATAGATTTTCTAACCGTGATGTAGTTAAGCATCATACAAAGAAAGTGTGGGCTAAGAAGACATATGTGTCCACAAGAAGCAAGCCCAAGAAGAATGAGAACATTCTAAGTCATCCTATCATGAAGACACGGTTGAATGGGAAATGACATAATTTCTGCAGTTTATGCAAGATCAGTGGCCATTGGGAGAAGAAGCGCTGGAATTTGCACCCCGAAATTTGTCACAAGTCAAGCAGACATATGGTGAAAGAGCTCGTGAAGAAGGAGGCTACATCCACCATTCGAAAAGCACGATTATGAGAAGAAAGTGTTTGGTGTTGGTTTGGTAAGAAATTCATGATGCTTCTGCATTGTTTATTTTTTCTCATTTGCAAAATTTTCAGTGCTGAATACACTTTTTACCGAAGGATCGAACATAACACACATTTCAGATCCACCAGCTTGTAATCGTCCAAGGTTGTGGATCCTGCTAAATTTGATGGTGTCCTAGTCTATGCTAAATTTCCTGAACTTTATCAACATCCCTTGGGGACGAAGGTCGAGATCCATAGAATGAACCCCATGTGGATGTTACCACACCCCCTGGAACACCAACGACGCAGATTGCACTATTTCCACCAGAAGGCCTTGCTAGAATGGAACCTTGAGAAACATGGCCAACAAACTGATAACAACAAAGAGCTGGAGAATCCAGTTATAGTGCCCCTCGATCCCTCATGTGGTGGGTCAAGTGAAGGTGGAAGAGTAAGATCTATTGGATAAAATCCATTGTTTTGATAACGTCAAGGTTTAAGCATTTGTTGGCAAGGGTAATTTCTAGCAGATCAAGCGGTGACTGTTTGGTGGCTTGGGTTGCAGTTGCGTTGTGGGTTCGAAACTATTCCCCATGAGCGCCTGCACTAGTAAGCGTAAACCTACATGGTGGATTTTGTAGACCTTGAGAACCGATTGAGCCACAACATAATTCGGTTTCTTGGATTTATTGGACAAGGCTTTGTTCACGCTCAGATGCTCCACCATTCTCACAACACAAAGAACATAATAATAAATATTTGTGTTTAGTCTTCGAGGAAAAAGCATAGATAATGGGAATTGCAGATGAATGCAATAAGGATTTCTTGGGGTTGTAAAGGAAGTGCCGATATGGGTTGTTTGATTTTGACTTTGTGACGAGTTGGAGGCCAACTCCAAGTCATAGATAGATGGTCCAAGAAGTTGAGCGTTGTATGTTGTTTGTGTTGTTGTATGAATGCATAATCCACGCTTAGAGTCCACTTTGAAAGCTCGTAAAATTATTTCGTAAGTCAGTGAAAACCTTATGCAGAAGTGGGTATGCTTAGCTGCGTGAATTTATGTTTCTTCCGTACAATGCTCAGTGGAAATATGAACATAGCTTTAACATCAGGATGCAAGCTAGACACGATGCAAGGGAAGCGGTTTGTTGGCAGATTTAATTTACGGCTCCGATGTGGTGATCGATATCAATGAAAAGAGATTCAGTTAAGTGGATTTTTCATTAACTACTTGATGAAAACAAATTATTTTTGGAAGATACAGATTGCTAGAACTAGCCATCCCATCGATGAGTTGTTATTAATTACACCACTGACTATACGTGCATATATTTTTTCCATATTTCCACCAATGTGTTGCGATCATTTGCAAATTTTGTGGGATAAGTTCGGCCAAAGTTATGTTGATGTCAATTCTCATTTCATTTCGACGCTCTATCATTCTTCTTCTGGAACATAAATCAGTGGACAAGATGGGCTGATTCCACACGATTCTCTTCTTGGTTTAATTATCCTGACGTATGTTGGTCATCTTGTATCTAAGGGAAGAGTCATTGCATGAAAATATGGGTATACACTTGCATTTCAGTACATTGATTATGCTGCTCATAACATGAAGTATGAGAAGAAACCCCGAGAAGCCACTTTAGGTTATCAGTTTTCCAATGCAATACAATTCACTAACAAAAATCTGCCCGAAGAAAATCACCTTAAGTATATTCACTGGGATTTTCACAGGGCTTCTTGAAGCAAGTGTTTAACTGTTTTGGCAGACTTGGAAAAAATGACAAATGAAGAATTGTGCCTAACATGGTTTTATTATAGTGGAATAACATCAGATATTAAATCTAAGCTGGAGTAGGCAATAGTTGCATAGAAAGTTGGTGTTGCAGAAGATTTCCCTATGCCAGAGAGCGATAAAACTTGTACAATGATTGAGGATGGTCTTTCCATGCACATATTTTGTAATGTGGGGATTTGATTTCTTTCACCATTAGTGAATTTGAATTTTTTGGTGCATACACATATTAAAATGGGGTTGAAAAATTTGTATTTTTCCCTTTGTGCACATTGAATTTCCATGTAATTGCAATTTTGGCATCAAAAAGTTGGCATGTAACTTGATGAAATGCTATGCAAAGGCCATAGTTGCCATGAATTCATGATGTAAAATATGATTATGAAGCATTGTAAAAGGATTTTTTTAGCCACTCTTATGTGAGGGAGAGTGAGAGGTGTATTTTTTAGCATTAAACCTTGTTGGCTTCTTTGTAATCAAGTTGAATGAGGTGATTTTCCTAATCCATTTTGGCATGTAAACTTGACCAATGAACTCTTGGAAAGTGTTTCAAAAGTTGTAAACAGGTATGATCAGCTATATGTTGCAGCTTTAGGCAGATGTGGGCTTTTGAATTCCAATTCTAAAGGACCAAGGTGAAGGTGTATTTAAGGGATGTACCTTTTCATACATTTGCATTGCAACAGTTGTAGGTGTTGACTTTGCATCCTGATTCCGAAGTACGTTGTGTGAAGGAGTCTTCAAGGGATGTGTCGTTTCAGACATTTTCATTACATATTTAGGCAGATGTGGGCCTTGTATCCTGATTTTGAAGTACGTTGGGTGAAGGAGTCTTCAAGGGATGTGCCTTTTCAGACATTTGTGTTGCAGCAGTTGCATGTGTTGGCATTGTGTTCTGATTCCGAAGTACGTTAGGTGAAGGATTCATGTGGGAATGTGCCTTTCAGAGACATTTGCATGTAGTTGATGATGGATTGAAGCTGATACTTTTCGAGACCAAAATTTTATTTGTGGGGAGGTGTGTTCCGAAAGGATATTCACACGTGAAAGAGCTTTGGGCCATGTTGATTTGAAGTTGGTGACAAAGTGCTTAAGTGGATGAAATTATGATTAATGCTTTTCATGAGATGCTCATGCATTTAATTATGCATTTTATGAGCCTTTATTAAGCCCATTTATTATTATTCACTTTTGATATAAATGATTAATATTTGAGAGAGAAAATTTGTCTCACATATTATTCATTTAATGTAATTATGGAAATTGGTTTTATGTGAGAAACCACCTCACACCAATTTTATATTTTTCTAAAATTGTAGGTTGAGAGAATCAAGGGCATGGTTGAAGAGTCTTTAGGTGGTTTTGAGACTTTTCCCAATTATGAGCTTGAGATAGTTGGAAGTCCTACTTTCATGGATCTTGTTTTTCCTTCCTTGTAATTAGGTCCTACAATTGTGGGTCCTGTAATTAATGCTCGTTGTTGGAGAGTGAGAGGGGAAAAACTATATGTTCCTAATGTGAGCCATGTAAAAGGGAGAAGAAATTGTGGAAGAAAGGAGAGAATGCTTAGCTATTGAGATCCATAGTGCTTAGCTAATGATCGGCCATAGTGCTTGAATGTGAGACAGCTTTGAGAGTTTACTTTGAAGAAGGAATATAGAAGATTTTCATTCCAATTGAAGCAGATCCAGAGATGTATCCCTAGAGATATGGGGGGGGGGGGTGAACACTGTTACCAAAATCAGTTATCTCTCTCTTATTTACTTGCATGTGATTTCTTGATATTTTAAGTTCATTTACTTATGTTTATGTGTTTTATGCATATAATAGATGAACTAATATGCGCAATTGAACCTGTATAATCCACAGTCAATTAAAATATCCTCATACCATAAAATATGGTTAGAGTAGTACTTGACTCGTGATTGGATCATTAGATGCATTTTAATAATTTAGGTGAATTTTTTTCTTTTATGGTCAAACAAAACCCTTAATCAAAGAGAAAACATTTAAAAATGAATCTAAGGAGCATTTGAAATAGTAAAAACATCTAGTTTGTCTAGGTTAGAAGACATGTTTCAGCATCTCTAAACATAGGAGTTATCGTTAACCATCCATGTTACATTCTGGGGATTGTCAATTTTCCCCGTACTTTGAAGTATATAGGATCATACTTCCACGTACCTTTTGGTATATAGGAAGGCACTCCATGCACAACGAGTATATAGGAATGCTCCCATTATATAGTTATGCATTAGTAAACACTAACACAGACTGTGCTTCCACATACCCTCAGGTATATAGGAAGTCCCCCCTAGGTTGCAAACCCACCATAGGTAACCGATTCAGCCATGTTGTTGTTTGTGATACACCAAACACAACATTTAGGGAGATTTCCTGCACATATTTAATGGTATATTGCAGTTCACAACACCCTGGTAATCCATTCATACCTATTTACCCTTTTAATTGTTATTGTTTCTTTAATTAAATTCTCACTTTTTACTCCTTAGTAGACCTTAGGTTGAGTTTGATGGAAATAGTCTTGGAGTATTCTAGTCAAGGAAACCCCTTTGAAGATAATCTTGGTCCTTTTATTTCTTTTGGAAATGTTGGTTCTCCTTACATGGCTATGTTGTCACTTCCTGGATTCATGATAGGTTTACTAGTATGGTTTTTTTAAACCTCCTTGGTTATAAATGTCCTAGCTACTTCACAAACAAGCTCTCCTCAACAACACCAACCTTAATTTGACCCTTTGTATTCTTCACACATCATCTCTTCTTCCCTTTCTTCTCTTTCTCCTGGTGAAAACATTGATGTTAGTAACCAAGAATCTAAGAAAAAGAAGAAAATAAAGAAGAATAAGAAGCAAAATAAGCAAGGGGGAAACCAACCAACCATTGTCATGAATGTGGCCTGTTACCACAAAATTATACTTGATTGGCCGATGATCAGACAACTCTATGTAACTGTTTCAAACCAGCTTTTGATTGAAGCTTAGCCTCTTCAGTCTGAGAGGGCTCTCTCAAGGGGGTTTATGATATTTGATAATGATAGTACTAGATGGATAATTCTATTTAAAAAGTAACTTGTTTTTTTATGTATGTAGGTTGAAAATAATGCAGGCTTGATACCATTGGGCTTATGGAGTCAACAATCAGTAGTTTTAGTGGCAAGGTATCTTGACATGGAATTTGAGGTAGATAGGGGTCTTTAACAAAGGAAATTCACTCATAAAACATAGGAAAACACTGTCATTTCATTACTGAAGGAAGTCAGAGCATATAGTTATGAATTCTGAGTAATAGAAATGAAATCTACTGCAAGTGGTAAAACATAAGATGTAGATCAATAAGACATTAAAAACCCCATGAGAATCTCAGTTCTGTTAAGAATAAAGTCCCTTTGTATTACTGACATAAGTAAAAATACATAAAGCAACAGTTTGGTGAAAAAAATCTCCTACCCTGCACTATTTCCACCAGAAAGCGTTGCTGGAACGAAACCTTGAGCAACATGGCCAAAAAACTGATAGGGACGAAGAGCTGGAAGATCCAATTATAGTTCCCCTCAATCCCTCATGTGGTGGGTCGAGTGAAGGTGGAAGAGTAAGATCTATTGGATAAAATCCATTGTTTTGATCACATCGAGGTTTAAGCATTTGTTGGCAAGGGTAATTACTGGCAGATCGAGCGATGACTATTTGGTGGCTTGGGTTGCAGTTGCGTCGTGGGTTCGAAACTATTCCCCATGAGCGCCTACACAAGTAAGCGATAACCTACATGGTGGATTTTGTAGACCTAGAGAACCGGTCAAGCCACAACATAATTCAGTTTCTTGGATTTCTTGGACGAGGCTTTGTTCATGCTCAGACACTCCACCATTCTCACAACACAAAGAACACAATAGTAAATATTTGTGTTTAGTCTCTGAGGAAAAAGCATAGAGAATAGGAATTGCAGATGAATGCAATTGGGATTTCTTGGGGTTGTAAAGGAAGTGACGATATGGGTTGTTTTATTTTGACTTTGTGACGAGTTGGAGGCAAACTCCAAGTCATAGATAAATGGTCCAAGAAGTTTAGCATTGTATGTTGTTTGTGTTGTTGTATGAATGCATAATCCATTCTTAGAGTCCACTTTGAAAGCTTGTAAAATAATTTCGTCAGTCGGTGAAAACCTTATGCAGAAGTGGGTATGCTTAGCTACATGAATTTATTTTTCTTTCGTACAATGCTCAGTGGAAATATGAACATAGCTTGAACATCAGGATGCAAGCTAGACATGACTCAAGGGAAGCAGTTTGTTGGCAGATTTCAATTACAGCTCTGATGTGGTGATCGCTATCAATGAAAAGAGATTCAGTTAAGTGGAGTTTTCATTAACTACTTGATGACAACAAATTATTTATGGAAGATACAGATTGCTGGAATTAGCCGTCCCACCGATGCGTTGTTATTAATTCCACCACCAACTATATGTGCATAGATTTGTTCCATATTTCCACCAATGTCTTGTGATCATCTGTAGATTTTGTGGGATAAGTTCCGCCAAAGTTATGCTAATGTCAATTGTCATTTTGTTTCGACACTCTATCCTTCTTCTTCTGCAACATAAATCAGTGGAAAAGATGGGCCGATTCCACACAATTCTCTTCTTGGTTTAATTATCTTGACGTATGTTGGTCATCTTGTATCTAAGGGAAGAGTCATTGCATGAAAATATGGGTGATACATTTGCATTTCAGTACATTGATTATGCTGCTCATAACATGAAGTATGAGAAGAAACCCCGAGAGGCAACTTTAGGTGATCAATTTTTCAATGCAATACAATTCATTAACAAAAATCTGCCCTAAGAAAATCACCTTAAGTATATTCACTGGGATTTTCATAGGGCTTCCCGAAGCAAGTCTTTAAATGTTTTGGTAGACTTGGAAAAGATGAAAAATGAAGAATTGTGTTTGACATGGTTTTATTATAGTGGAATAACATCAGATATTAAATCTAAGCCGGAATAGGCAATAGTTGCACATAAAGTTGGTGTTGCAGAAGATTTCCCTATGCCAGAGAGCGATAAAACTTGTACAACGATTGAGGATGATCTTTCCATGCACATATTTTGTAATGGGGGGATTTGATTTCTTTTCACCATTAGTGAATTTGAATTTTTTGGTGCATACACATATTAAAATGTGGTTGAAAACTTTGTATTTTTCCCTTTGTGCACATTGAATTTCCATGTAATTGCTATTTTGGCATCAGAAAGTTGGCATGTAACTTGATGAAATGCCATAGTTGCCATGAATTCATGATGTAAAATATGATTATGAAGCATTGTAAAAGGCTTGTTTTAGCCACTCTTATGTGAGGGAGAGTGAGAGGCATATTTTTGAGCATTAAACCTTGTTGGCTTCTTTGTAATCAAGTTGAATGAGGTGATTTTCCTAATCCATTTTGGCATGTAAACTTGACTAATGAACTCTTGGCAAGTGTTTCAAAAGTTGTAAACAGGTATGATTAGCTACATGTTGCAGCTTTAGGCAGATGTGGGCTTTTGCATTCTGATTCTAAAGGACCAAGGTGAAGGAGTCTTGAAGGGATGTGCCGTTTCAGACATTTGCATTGCAACAGTTGTAGGTTGACTTTGCATCTTAATTCCGAAGTACGTTGCGTGAAGGAGTCTTCAAGGGATGTGTCATTTTAGACATTTGCGTTGCAGATTTAGGCAGATGTGGGCCTTGTATCCTGATTCTGAAGTACGTTGGGTGAAGGAGTCTTCAAGGGATGTGCCTTTTCAGACATTTGTGTTGCAACAGTTGCATGTGTTGGCATTGTGTTCTGATTCTGAAGTACGTTAGGTGAAGGAGTCATGTGGGAATGTGCCTTTCAGAGACATTTGCATGCAGTTGATGATGGATTGAAGCTGATACTTTTCGAGACCAAAAGTTTCTTTGTGGGGAGGTGTGATCCGAAAGGATATTCGCACGTGAAAGAGCTTTGGGCCATGTTGATTTGAAGTTGGTGACAAAGTGCTTAAGTGGGTGAAATTATGATTAATTCTTTTCATGAGATGCTCATGCATTTAATTATGCATTTTATGAGCCTTTATTAAGCCCATTTATTATTATTCACTTTTGATATAAATGATTAATATTTGAGAGAGAAAATTTGTCTCACATATTATTCATTTAATGTGATTATGGAAATTGGTTTTTATGTGAGAAACCACCTCACACCAATTTTCTATTTTTCTAAAATTGTAGGTTGAGAGAATCAAGGGCATGGTTGAAGAGTCTTTAAGTGGTTTTGAGACTTTTCCTAATTATGAGCTTGAGATATTTGGAGGTCCTACTTTCATGGATCTTGTTTTTCCTTCCTTGTAATTAGGTCCTACAATTGTGGGTCCTGTAATTAATGCTCGTTGTTGGAGAGTGAGAGGGGAAAAACTATATGTTCCTTATGTGAGCCATGTAAAAGGTGTAGAAATTTGAATAATAGCTGAATTATTCACCGAGATTATCCCGATTACACACTATTTAAGATTCATGCATAATACATAACCTCTTCTACAATTGATCATCAATATGCGGAAATAGAAACAGTCGCATGCGCACATAAACACAATACTAAAGCACACATAAACACAGTATGTACTGGGGAAAGAAATAGCTGAAAACCCCCAAATATTTGTATAATATAATGATAGAGAACATGTAACAATACATAGCACAAAGCTCTCACAGCTCTCAGCACTATCTCACATGCTACACACAAACTAGCACGGAAGATGAACAAGTCACAGGTTCAAATCTCCTCCACAAATCCCACTTTTACCTCTTTGCGCAATCAAGATGAATGTAGTGAGACCCAAGTTCGAATCCCCACTAGTCCCACTAGCTTGAACTACACAATCCTCATTTAAATCTCAATCAATGTGTGTACAAATCACTTTTAACCAAAATACAAACGATAGTAGACTCCCCCTTTCACCCACCTCTAACACTGGTCTCCACTGAACTGTCCATGCATTGCAGTTAACTGATGTGTTCTTTAGTTGATTTATGAGTTAATAATTAGTGAATTAATTAATAATTAATTCACACCACTCATCACTAGTGTATTTTTCAGTTAGACTAAATACAACTAGTTCAACTAAGTTAAAGCGAACACAACTCCACCAACTGTCTCATCAACTCCACCAAACTCTGCCACATGAGTTCTAACTGAAGTCAACCATGCAATAGCTCAACTAACCCATAGGAAAAGCGTATTTCCTTCTATCAGCTGCATGTGCCACATCCAAGCATCAAAATGAAGTGCTCCAAGAGGAAAATATAATGTTTATAGTCTAAATATTATTAAGGGTTAATAATATTTGACTGTTCTATTTTTAGCCCGGCAGTCTAAAAATAGAAACCACCCAATGTATAAAAATATAGGTCCATCTATTTTTACCAACTCGGCCAATCATCCATAAATAGCATCCTGCAACTCATAGACCATAATCCATATGTCTAAAAATAGACATAGTCTAAAAATAGACTTTGCACCAAAAATAGCACGCGGGCCCACTTAGTGAAGGTGACTTCATTTTACTAAGCTCCATCATCTTGTTGCATTTTCAACACTCCCTCTCAACAAGATATGGATTATCTGCAACCCCTATCCTGCCTCTGTGGTATTCTAATTTTCTCCTGGTGAGCGCCTTCGTCAAGATGTCAGCATCCTGATCCTCCGTGGGAATATATGAAAGTAACATGATTCTCTGCTGCACACAATCTATGATATGATGGTACCTGATGTCGATGTGTTTGGATATATCATGAAATATTGGATTAGCCGAGAGTTTAATGCAACTCTGGTTATCACAATAAATCACAGTAGGCTCCAAGTGCGACCCGAACAATTCGACCAGGATCTTCCTCATCCATATGGCCTCGCATGCAGCCAAGCTTGCTGCCATATACTCAGCCTCTGTTGAACTGAGTGCCACGGATCTCTGCTTCCTGCTGTACCACGAAACTGCTGTTGATTCGATATTGAAGATTCCTTCAGATGTTCTCTTTCGGTCCGTTGGGCTCCCTGCCCAATCTGCATCCTTGAAGCCACATAGCTTCACCTCATCCTCCTGTCTGTACCACAATCCATATCCTGATGTACCTCTAAGATAACACAATACATGCTCGCCTGCCTTCCAGAAGAGATTTGTAGGCTTAACCATAGCTTGCGAAAGCTGGTTAACAACATAGCATATATCGGGTCGTGTATTGACCAGATACATAAGCGACCCCACCAACTATCGATAAACAGTGGCATCCACTACCTCCGCTGAAGTAGGATCCTCCTTCCTCCAACCACCAGGAAGAGGAGTATCGTGCTCGCGTACCATGCATGTTGAACTTCTCCAAATATCTCCGGCATACTTACCCGAGAAATAAACACACCATCACACGTCAAATTTCCAATCCCAGGAAATAATGAAGGAGGCCCAAGTCCTTAATCTCAAACTCTCTAGCAAGATCCTCCTTGCATGAAAGTATCAACAGCTCATCACCCGTCAAAATCAAATCATCTACATAAAGTACAATGATCAGCAACTTACCCTCCACCACAATCTGGTATAGGTTAGGATCCGCCTCACTCTTGGAGAATCCAAGTCCGGTGAAATAACCGTCTATCCGTGTGTACCAAGCACGAGGTGCTTGTTTCAACCCATACAAGGTTTCCTCGAGTCCGAACACATGCGACTCATTGCCGAAGATCTAAAAACCTTCGGCCGCTCTATGTACACCTCCTCCTCAATGACTCCGTTGAGGAACGCAATTTTCACATCCATCCGATACGCCACCCCATCTCGCGCCGAGAGAGAGCTAGGATCATCCATAGCGGGAAGAGTACCTCGTTACGTGCAAAGGTCTCCTCATAATTGATCCCCTCTATCTGTGAGAAGCCTCAGGCAACAAATCTTGCCTTGTACTTCTCCACACTCCTGTCAGCTGCCTACTTCACTTTTCAGATCCATCTCGAACCCACCACTGATTTCCCCTCCGGCTTCGAGACAATCTCCCATGCACTATTTTTGACAATCGAATCATACTTTTCCACCATGGCATCTACCCATGCGGGGTCCTCCACAGCTTCCTCAAAAGAGGATGGCTCTGTCACAACACATTTTCTCACAAGAGCCATGTATCTAGTGTACCGGTCCGGTGACTGTCTCTGTCTGCGCTGTGCTATGGGTTGTCCTACAACCTTCTCTACATCTTGAGCCAATCGCTCAGCTTCTGTAGTGTGCTTCCACCCTCTGATGGTTGGCGCTGCATGAGTGGTTTCTTCCACTCCATGAAATTCCTCTTGTGGCTGATCCACATCCTAAAGCTCATCCTTAGGAACTAATATCTCCTCCTCTGCATGCAAGTGTGGCTCCCTCTCAAGTGAACACTTCATGGCTTTCTCCTCCTGAAATTTGATATCCCGTCGCACAACAGTCTTGCAACTGTCTGGAAAATACACACGATAGTTGTGGGGCGTACGACGACCCCACAAATATCCCAACCTCTCGCGGTCGGATCCAGCCTTCTTCCGGCATCCTTCGTCACATGCATGTAGACAAAAGGGAGCCAAAAATCCTCAAATGAGAAATGTCAGGCCTCTTGCCAGAAAACGCCTCCTCCGGTGTACTCATGCCAAGTATCTTGTGAGGACAACAGTTCTGCACATACACTGCAATATTTCATGCCTCCGCCCACAAGTGAAGGGGTAGGCCCTGATCATGCAACATCGCCTGTGCAGCACCCACGATCGTTCTGTTCTTCCGCTCAGCAACCCCGTTCTGATGTGGGTTATGGGGTGCGATGAGCTCTCTCTGAATCCCTTCTGCGCTGCAAAAGTCCTTGAATTCAACAGAGATGAATTCACCACAATTGTCGCTCCTAAGAGCCTTCACATTCTTCCCCGATTCCTTCTCAACCAGCGCCTTGAACTCACAGAACTTTAAGTATGTCTCTCTCTTCTTCTGAATGAAGAAGATCCAGCACTTCTGAGAGAAGTCATCAACAAAGATCACATAGTACTTGTGATTTTCTGTCGAAGCTACTGAGAAAGGTCCACACACATCTATGTGGATTCTCTCAAGGATCGTCGTGGCGCAAATATCCTTCTCGTAAAAGGTGGCTTTCACAAATTTTCCCAAGGTACACCCTTTGCACTGATCTGATTGCACAAGAGTGCCCTTAGGAAGCCCATTAGAAATTTGCTGCAATATCTTCAAAGCTCCATGGTGAAGGTGGCCCAATCTCCGGTGCCACAGCTCGCCATCATCCCGGCTCACCACTCCTTCCGCCTTGCATGCCATTGCTGCGAAACCATCTACTTGCAACTGATAAAGGTTCTTGACTCGAACCCCTATCTTCCGGGTTTCTCCAGTTGTCTTACTGTGCAAGAAAGCCTTTCCCTCACTGAAGACCACATCATACCCTTTGTCTTCCAACATCGCCACAGAGATCATATTCTTCATCAATCCTGGAACATGAAATACTTCCTTCAATACGAAGGGTTTACTAGACTCCCTCTCAAAGGAAATGGTACCGATACTGGTCGCACTGTATCTACCATCATTTCCCATCTCGATGTGCACTCCAAGATCTTTCTCTTCCAGATCTGAAAACAAATCCCGATCTCCGGTCATGTGAAAAGACGCACCACTGTCCAAGAACCATACTGATCCCATCACACTTGAGACCAAGCATGCGATCAACGAAAAATCCAGCTCAAACTGTGAGGCTAAGGCCTCTCCCGCTGCAGATCCAACAACATGCTTATTTTTCTTCTTTTGCGGACAATTTGTGGCTTAATGTCCGTGTTGGTGACAGTGAAAGCACTTCACCTTGGACATGTCCTGCTTCTTGCCTTTCACACCAAACTGAGAAGCTTTCTTGCTCTTCCCCTTCTTTGCTTTGGAAACCAAAGTGCAATTTTCTTCATCAGATACCTTTGATGAAGATCCGTCCCTGGTAGTCCGCCTTATCTCCTCTTGCATGAGATCCGACCAAAGTCGCTCCCATCCCGGCAACTTCTCCCGACCATTGACAGAGTCCTGATAGGAATTCAAACTCTTCGGAAGACCAAGGAGAGCTAGGTCCACCAAGTCCTCATCATCGACAGTCACCCCCACACTTCCCAACTCATCTCTGCATTGAGTGAACTTCATGAGGTACTTGGCGATACTGTCACCTTTCTCCATCTTAATGTTTCTGAGTTTATCTTTGAGCGCCAACTTCCTCTGGTCGCGCTTGCTCTGGAATAGATCTTTCAATGCTTTCCACATCAAGTATGGAGAAGCTTTTCCATGCAGACTGGATACAATGTGATCCTTCATGCCCTCCAACAGAATCCTTCGACATTTCGCCATCTTCTTTTGCCAAGCCTCAACTTGAGCAGCATCAGTAGGCTTTGGGACCTCAGCATCTATGAACTCCTTCAGCCCGTTATCATCTAATACCACCTCCATTCTGTCCTTCCATGCAACATAATTCGAACTGCCCTCAAGGGCATACTCGAGTCGCAAACCGTTGAAAGACATTTCAACTCCGGCACCAAGAAAACAAACTGCTGCAAAATTCGAATTCCAAGCTCAAAACTCAACTGCTTCTGGATCTGTGAGAACAAGGTATTTCTAGCACAGAGATCGACTGTAGGGGAGTTTACTGGATATATCACCTTTTAGAGAAAGGATGGATCCAGAGGCTACCTGGCCCGCTTACAGACTCTGTCTACCGAAATAAATTGTAATCACTGTAATAGATCCGATGATCAATTTTCTCTCTGATACCATGTAGAAATTTGAATAATAGCCGAATTATTCACCGAGATTATCCTGATTACACACTATTTAAGCTTCATGCATAATACATAACCTCTTCTACAATTGATCATCAATATGCGGAAATAGAAACAGTCACATGCACACATAAATACAATAGTCAAGCACACATAAACACAGTATGTAATGGGGAAAGAAATAGCTGAAAACCCCCAACTATCTGTATAATATAATGATAGAGAACATGTAAAAATACATAGCACAAAGCTCTCACAGCTCTCAGCACTATCTCACATGCTACACACAAACTAGCATGGAAGATGAACAAGTCACAGGTTCAAATCTCCTCCACAAGTCTGCCTGCCTCTACTGCGCAATCCAAGATGAATAATGATGGGATCCAAGTTTGAATCCCACTAGCTTCAACTACGCAATCCTCATTGGAAATCTAAATCAATGTGTGTGCAAATCTCATGCACAGCCATAGTCACAACTGATAGTAGACTCACCCTTTCACCCACCTCTAACACTGGTCTCCACTGAAATGTCCATGCATTGCAGTTAACTGATGTGTTCTTTAGTTGAATTATGAGTTAATAATTAGTGAATTAATTAATAATTAATTCACACCACTCATCACTAGTGTATTTTTCAATTAGACTAAATACAACTAGTTCAACTAAGTTAAACAGAACACAACTCCACCAACTGTCTCATCAACTCCACCAAACTCTGCCACATGAGTTCTAACTGAAGTCAACCATGCAATAGCTCAACTAAACCTTAGGAAAAGTGTATTTCCTTTTTTCAGCTGCATGTGCCACATCCAAGCATCAAACCGAAGTGCTCCAAGAGGATAAGATAATGTTTATAGTCTAAATATTATTAAGGGTTAATAATATTTGACTGTTCTATTTTTAGCCCGGCAGTCTAAAAATAGAAACCGCCCAATGTCTAAAAATATAGGTCCATCTATTTTTACCAACTCGACCAATCATCCATAAATAGCATCCTGAAACTCATAGACCATGATCCATATGTCTAAAAATAGACATAGTCTAAAAATAGACTTTGCGCCAAAAATAGCCTGCGGGCCCACTTAGTGAAGGCGACTTCATTTTACTAAGCTCCATCATCTTGTTGCATTTTCAACCAAAGGGAGAAGAAAATGTGGAAGAAAGGAGAGAATGCTTAACTATTGAGAGCCATAGTGCTTAGCTAATGGTCGGCCATAGTGCTTGAATGTCAGAGAGCTTTGAGAGCTTACTTTGAAGAAGGAATATAGAAGATTTGCGTTCCAATTGAAGCAGATCCAGAGATGTAGCCCCAAAGATATGGGGGGGGGGGTGAAATTTGTTACCAACATAAGTTATCTCTCTCTTATTTACTTGCATGTGATTTCTTGATATTTTAATTTCATTTACTTATGTTTATGTGTTTTATGCATATAATAGATGAACTAATATGCTCAATTGAACCTGTATAATCCACAGTCAATTAAAAGATCCTCATACCATAAAAGATGGTTAGAGTAGTACTCAAATTGTGATCAGATCATTACATAATAATTTAGGTGAATTTTTTTCTTTTATGGTCAAACAAAACCCTTAATCAAAGAGAAAAATTTAAGAATGAATCTAAGGAGCATTTGAAACAGTAAAAACTTCTAGTTTGTCTAGGTTAGAAGAGATGTTTCAGCATCTCTAAAAATAAGAGTTATCGTTAACCATCCATGTTACATTCTGGGGATTGTCGATTTTCCCCGTACTTCGAAGTATATAGGATCACACTTCCACGTACCTTTTGGTATATAGGAAGGTACTCCATGCACAACGAGTATATAGGAATGCTCCCATTACATAGTTATGCATTAGTAAACACTAACATAGACTGTGCTTCCAAGAACCCTTGGGTACATAGGACATCCCCCCTAGGTTGCAAACCCACCATAGGTAACTGAGTCGGCCACCTTGTTGTTTCTGATACACCAAACACAACATTTAGGGAGATTTCCTGCACATAATTAATGGTATATTGTAGTTCACAACACCCTGGTAATTCCTTCATACCTAGTTACCCTTTCTATTGTTATTGTTTCTTTAATTAACTTCTCACTTTTTACTCCTTAGTAGATGTTAGGTTGAGTCTGATGGAAATAGTCTTGGAGTCTTCTAGTCAAGGAAACCCCTTTGATGATAATCTTGGTCCTTTTATTTCTTTTGGAAATGTTGGTTCTCCTTACATGGCTATGTTGTCACTTCCTGGATTCATGATAGGTTTACCAGTATGGTTCTTTTTAACCTCCTTGGTTATGAATGTCCCAGCTACTTCACAAACAAGCTCTCCTCAGCAACATCAACCTTAATTTGACCCTTTGTATTCTTCACACATCATCTCTTCTTCCCTTTCTTCTCTTTCTCCTGGTGAAAAAATTGATGTTAGTAACCAAGAATATAAGATAAAGAAGAAAATAAAGAAGAATAAGAAGAAAAATAAGCAAGGGGGAAACCAACCAACCAACCATTGTCATGAATGTGGCCTATTATCACAAAATTATACTTGATTGGATGCTGATCAGACAAAACTATGTAACTGTTTCAAACCAGATTTTGACTGAAGCTTAGCCTCTTCAGTCTGAGAGGGCTCTCTCAAGGGGGTTTATGATATTTGATAATGATAGTACTAGATGGCTAACTCTATTTTAAAATTAACTTGTTTTTTTATGTATGTAGGTTGAAAATAATGCAGGCTTGATACCATTGGGCTAATGGAGTAAAAAATCAGTAGTTTTAGTGGCAAGGTTTCTTGACATGGAAGCTGAGGTAGATAGGGGTCTCTAACAAAGGCAATTCACTCATAAAACATAGGAAAACATTGTCATTTCATTACTAAAGGAATTCAGAGCATATAGTTATGAATTCTGAGTAATAGAAATGAAATCTACTTCAAGTGGAAAAACATAAGAAGTAGATCAATAAGACATTAAAAACCCCATGAGAATCTCAAGTTTGTCAAGAATAAATTCCCTTTGCATTACTGACATAATTCAAAATACATAAAGTAGCAGTTTGTGCAAAAAATCTCCCGCCCTTCACTACTTTGATACTTTGTCTTTAAATAGACATTATTGCAATAAGGAAGATTTGCCTGGTGGCTAGATTCATCGAATTCTTCTATGACACATCACATAACTGAAAAACATGACTTCTAACAAGAAACCGACAACTACACTTTAAAGAAGACATCTCCTAATGGGAGTCTAACTCTTATTTATTACATACTCTGCCTTATCTTGTGAAACAGTTACATGACAGTTGCCAAATAAGTATCACATGTTTGAAAAAGCCATAATATAGTTCATCACCTCTTTACATATTAAAAACTCTTCTAGACATGTGGAACAAAACCTTATTTTTTAGGAATGCATAATCCTTATCTTCAACGAGATCTTTGGCCGATGACTTGTCTCCACAACACTTCCTTCAAGTCATAAATGATTTATGTTAAGGTCCCTTGACATGTTGAAGGAGTCTAGCTGTCCAAAAATGCCATTAAGATGCTCCAAAACCTTCAAAAATAGCTTGCTACAAAAACATGATAGTTTTGTAGCAAGCTTTGGTAGCGTCTAAAAAATAGCTTCTGGACCCAAAGACTTATCTCCTTTGTTGTTCCATGGTGTCAACCAAGACATTACACCTCACCATCATCAAAATCCCTCCTTGAAAACTTAAAATGTTGAGATTGCAACAAGATGATGAGCTTAGTGGAAAGGAGTTGCCTTCACTAAGTGGGCCCGCAGGCTATTTTTGGCGCAAAGTCTATTTTTAGACATGTGGATCATGATTCTATGAGTTGCAGGATGCTATTTGTGGAGGGTTGGTCAAGTTGGAAAAATAGATGGACTTCTATTTTTAGACATATTGGGCGGAATCTATTTTTAGATTTCCAGTCTAAAAATAGATATGTCAAATATTATTAGCTCTTAATAATATTTAGACTCTAAAAATTATCTTATTCTCTTGGATCACTTCAGTTTGATGCCTAGAAGTGGCACATGCCGCTGACAGAAGGAATTACACAATTCCTAGGGTTTAGTGGAGCTATTGCATGAAGACTTCAGTTAGAACTCATGTGACAGAGTTTGGTGGAGTTGTATTCAGTTTAACTAATCTAAACATAGTTGAGCTATTTGTATTCAGTTTAACTAATTGATACAATTAGTGAGAGTGGTGTGAATTAATTATTAATTAATTCAATAATTATATAATCATTAATAAACTAAAGAATATATCAGTTAAATTCAGTGCATGGACAGTTTCAGTGGAGACCAGTGCAGGAATAGGTGAAAGAGCAGGTTAACTATCAGTTGTGACTATACAGTTGCTATTTGCAACACACAGATAGGTGGAGTAATCCCATGAGGATTGCGCAGTTCAGGCCAGGTGGTTATCTATTTAATGAAGCCATCCCATAGCTTTAAAAAACGCAATAGAGGCTGGCTATCCAGTGGCTAAGGGTTGGAGCATGAGCTTTTGCTAGATCTAGCTTGATAGTGTGTAGCAATTGAGGGTGTGCATGAGAGCTTGTGAGGAGCTTTTGTACTATGATTGTTACATGATCTCCATGACATATAATATACAGATAGTTGGGGTTTTCAGCTTTAAGCTTTCCCATTAAATACTGTTTTCATATGTGTGATTGTTTGTGGTTTTAATGTATGCATGCAATTGATTTTATTTCTGCATGTAATGATCAATGGTAGAAGAGGTTATGTATTATGCATGAAGCTCAAATAGTGTGTGATCAGGATAATCTCGGTGAATAATTTAACAATTATTCAAATTTCTACATGGTATCAGAGCAGTATTGATCATTGGAGCAATTGCAAACATTGAAGTGGTTGAGTTTTGTGCTGGTGGAATTCGAATTTGTAGGAGTGTTTTCTTGGTGTCGAAGCTAAGATGTCTTTCAACGGATTGTGATTGGAGTATGCCCTTGATGGCAGCTCGAATTATATTACATGGAAGGATAGGATGGAGGTGGTGTTAGATGACAATGGGTTGAAGGAGTTCATAGATGCAGAAGTCCCAAAGCCTACTTCTAGCGATGCTGCTGTAATTGAGGCTTGGCAAAAGAAGACAACAAAGTGTCGAAGTATTCTGTTGGAGGGCGTGAAGGATCACATAGTATCCAGCTTGCATGGTAAGGCTTCTCCATTCCTGATGTAGAAAGCCTTGACAGATTTATTCCAAAGCAAGAGCGACCAAAGGAAGTTGGCGCTCAAGCACAAACTTAGAAACATAAAGATGAAGAAAGGCGACAGTATGCCCAAGTACCTCACGAAGTTCATCCAATGCAGGGATGAGATGGGAAGTGTGGCGGTTACTGTTGATGATGAGGACTTGGTGAGCATGGCTCTCCTTGGGCTTCCGAAGAGTTGGAATTCCTATCAAGACTCTGTCAATGGTCGGGAGAAATTGCCAGGATGGGAGCGACTTTGGTCGGATCTTGTGCAAGAGGAGATAAGGCGGAGTACCAGGGACGAATCTTCATCAAAGGAATCTGATGAAGAGAATTGCACTTTGGTTGCCAAAGAAAAGAAGGGGAAGAGTAAGAAAGCTTCTCATTCCAGTGTGAAAGGAAAGAAGCAGGACATGTCCAAGGTGAAGTGTTTTCACTGTCACCAACACAGACATTATGTCACAAATTGTCCGCAGAAGAAGAAAAATAAGCAGGCTGCTGGGACTGCAGCTGGAGAGGCCTTAGCCTCGCAGTTTGAGCTAGATTTTTTGCTGATCGCATGCTTGGTTTCAAGTGTGATGGGTTCAGTGTGGTTTCTAGACAGTGGTGTGTCTTTTCACATGACAGGAGATCGAGATTTGTGCGATACGGATAGAGAGAAAGAAAAGATAACCCCGTTTTGTCGAGATGAAGTGATGATGAGAAATAAGTCGATCCTCCTCCGATGTCGATTACCATTTTCCATTGAGAAAGTCGCAGTAAACCTTTGTGGTGAAGGAAGTGATGCATGTTCCAGGATTGAAGAAGAATCTTATCTCTGTGGCGATGTTAGAAGACAAGGGATATGATGTTGTCTTTAGCGAGGGAAAGGCTTTCCTGCGCAGTAAGGCAACTGGTGAGACCTGGAGGGTAGGGGTTCAAGTTCAGAACCTTTATCAATTGCAGGTAGATGGCTATGCAACAATGGCAGGCAAGGCAGAAGGAGTGGTGAGCCGGGATGATGGCGAGTTGTGGCACCAGAGATTGGGCCACCTTCACCATGGAGCTTTGAAGATACTACAACAGATTTCTTCTGGGCTTCCTAAAGGCACTCTTGCGCAGTCAGATCAATGGAAGGGGTGTACCTTGGTAAAATTTGTGAAAGCCACCTTTCACGAGAAGGATAGTCACGCCACGACGATCCTTGAGAGAATTCACACAGACGTGTGTGGACCTTTCTCAGTAGCTTCGACAGCAAAGCACAGGTATTATGTGATAGTTGTTGATGATTTTTCTCGTAAGTGTTGGATCTTCTCATGCAGAAGAAGAGAGAGACATACTCAAAGTTCTGTGAGTTCAAGGCACTGGTTGAGAAAGAATCGGGGAAGCAGGTGAAGGCTCTATGGAGCGATAATGGTGGTGAATTCATCTCTGGCGAATTCAAGGACTTTTGCAGCGCAAAAGGAATTCGAAGAGAGCTCATAGCACCTCATAACCCACAGCAGAACGAGGTTGCTGAGCGGAAGAACAGAACGATCGTGGGTGCTGCACGAGCGATGTTGTATGATCAGGGCCTACCCATTCACTTGTGGGC
Organism: Pinus albicaulis; assembly: GCA_034641835.2. Taxonomy (NCBI): domain Eukaryota; kingdom Viridiplantae; phylum Streptophyta; class Pinopsida; order Pinales; family Pinaceae; genus Pinus; species Pinus albicaulis. The sequence continues at coordinate 1,023,209,225 of CM076581.1, forward strand.
GGAGGCATGAAATACTGTAGTATATGTGCAGAACCGTTGTCCTCACATGATACTTGGCATGAGTACACCCGAGGAGGCATTTTCTGGTAAGAGGCCTGATATTTCCCATTTGAGGATTTTTGGTTCACCTGTTTACATTCATGAAGCAAAGGATGCGCTAAAGAGGGCTGAGCTAGCTATGAGAGTTGGGATATTTTTGGAGTACAGCGGAAACCACTTTACTATCGTGTGTATTTTCGGTGATGTGAGGCGATAAACAGGATATCAAATTTCTTGAGGAGAAAGCCATGAAGTGTTCGCTTGAGAGGGAGCCACACTTGCATGCAGATGAGGAGCTATTAGTTCCTAAGGATGAGCCTCGAGATGTGGATCAGCCACAAGAGGAGGTTCATGGAGTGGAAGAAACCACTCTCGAGCGGCGCTGACCATCGGAGGCGAGCTTTCATGAAGGTGAGAAGCGGCCCGGCTCCAAGATCTGGAAGAAAGGTTGTAGGAGCACCTACATCACGGTATGACAGAAAATCACACGGCCAGGTATCTTGAATCTGTGGCTCTTATGAGAAAGTGTATCGTGTGAGTACTCTCTTTCGAGAAGCTGGAGGACCTTCATGGGTGATTCCATGGTGGAAGAGTATGATTCGATTGTCAGACGAGTGCATGGGAGATTCCTTTTATTGCGAGTGGTGGTGAGTTGAGATGGATCCATAAAGTGAAGCAAGAAGCTAGCAGAGTGTGGAGAAGTACAAGGCGATTTTGACTCTACAAAGGCTTTGGTTTTGATAGAGATCGATTATAGAGAAGACCTTTTGCACCTGTCGCAGTATTCTTCCATACGGACGGTCTTTGCTCTCTCAGCGCGATGAGGTAGCACATTCATCAGATGGATGTGAAGACTGCGTTCCTCAATGGAGTCATTGAGGAGGAGGTGTACATAGAGCAGCCCGAAGGTTTCGAGATCTTCAGCAGCGAGTCGCATGTGTGCAGGCTCAAGAGAGCGTTGTATGGGTTGAAACAAGCAGCTCGTGCTTGGTACACACGGATAGACAGTTATTTCATCGGACTTGGATTCTCCAAGAGTGAGGCGGATCCTAACCTATACCAGATTGTGGTGGAGGGTAAGTTGCCGATCATTGAACTTTATGTAGATGATTTGATTCTGACAGGTGATGAGTTGTTGATACTCTCATGCAAGGAGGATCTTGCAAAAGAGTTTGAGATGAAGGACTTGGGCCTCCTTCATTATTTCCTGGGATTGGAAATTTGGCAGCACAGTGGTGGACTATTTGTTTCTCAGGGTAAGTATGCCCGAGAGATACTGGAGAAGTTCAACATGCATGGCTGCAAGCCTGTTAATACTCCTCTTCCTGGTGGTTGGAGGAAGGAGGATGCTACTTTGGCGGAGGTAGTGGATGCCACTATTTATCGACATTTGGTGGGGTCGCTAATGTATCTGGTCAATACACGACCTGATATATGCTATGCAGTTAACCAGCTTTCACAAGCTATGGTTAAGCCTACCAAGCTCTTTTGGAAGGCGGGGAAGCATGTATTGAGATATCTCAGAGGCACATCGGGATATATGTGTGGTCTGGTGATGGATGAGTGAAGGTTTATGTGGCTTCAGGATGCGGTGGGCGAGACGAGAAAGAAGAGCACATCTGGGATTTTCAAGTATCGGGTGAATAGTTTCTTGGTAAATAGGAAAAGCGAGAGAGATCGTAGCACTTCGGTTATTGAGAGGCCAGTATATGTAATATTTGGTTGCATGCGGTATATGGACAAAGGAAGATCCTGGCCGGGTTGTTCGGTTCACACTTAGAGCCTACTGTGATTTATTGTGATAATCAGAGTTGCATCAAACTCTCGGTTAATCCAGTATTTCGTGATAGATCTAAACACATTGACATCCGGTATCATCATATCAGAGATTGTGTGCAGTGGAAGGTCATGTTACTTTCATACATTCCTACGGAGGATCAGGATGCTGATATCTTGACGAAGGCGCTCACCAGGAGCAAATTCGAATACCACAGGGGCAGGATAGGGGTTGCAGATAATCCATATCTTTTTGAGAGGGAGTGTTGAGATTGCAACAAGATGATGAGCTTAGTGGAAAGGAGTCGCCTTCACTAAGTGGGCCCGCAGGCTATTTTTGGCACAAAGTCTATTTTTAGACTGTCTATTTTTAGACATATGGATCATGTTCTATGAGTTGCAGGATGCTATTTGTGGATGGTTGGTCAAGTCGGAAAAAATAGATGGACTTCTATTTTTAGACATACTAGGCGGAATCTATTTTTAGATTGCCAGTCTAAAAATAGATATGTCGAATATTATTAGCTCTTAATAATATTTAGACTCTAAGCATTATCTTATTCTCTTGGAGCACTTCAGTTAAGTGCACAGATGTGGCACAGGAGCTGACAGAAGGAATTACGCTATTCCTGAGGGTTAAGTGGAGCTATTGCATGGATACTTCAGTTAGAACTCATGTGACAGAGTTTGGTGGAGTTGATTGAGGAAGTTAGTGGAGTTGTATTGAGTTTAACTAATCTAAACATAGTTGAGCTATTTGTATTCAGTTTAACTAATTGATACAATTAGTGAGAGTGGTGTGAATTAATTATTAATTAATTCACTAATTAATACTCATTAATCAACTAAATAATACATCAGTTAACTTCAGTGCATGGACAGTTTCAGTGGAGACCAGTGAAGGAATAGGTGAAAGAGCAGGTTAACTATCAGTTGTGACTATACTGTTGCTATTTGCAACACACAGATAGGTGGAGTAAGCCTATGAGGATTGCGCAGTTCAGGCCAGGTGGTTATCTATTTAATGAAGCCATCCCATAGCTTTGAAAACGCAATAGAGGCTGGCTATCAAGTGGCTAAGGGTTGGAGCATGAGCTTTGCTAGATCTAGCTTGATAGTGTGTAGCAATTGAGGGTGTGCATGAGAGCTTGTGAGGAGCTTTTGTACTATGATTGTTACATGATCTCCATGACATATAATATACAGATAGTTGGGGTTTTCGGCTTTAAGCTTTCCCATTAAATACTGTGTTCATATGTGTGATTGTTTGTGGTTTTAATGTATGCATGCAATTGATTTTATTTCCGCATGTGATGATCAATGGTAGAAGAGATTCTGTATTATGCATGAAGCTAAAATAGTGTGTGATCAGGAGAATCTCGGTGAATAATATATTAGTTATTCAAATTTCTACAGAAAAAATGAATTTAGAGGCAAAAAGGCTGCTACAGATTTTTTCGTAGCGTTTTCCTGGCTTTAAGCCTAAGAAACACTACGAAATTGTGTAAAAGTGCATAAATGCCAAATTTCAAAACTATCTCCAAAAAATGACTTCTAGTTGTAAAAAATAGATCTTCAACATGCCATGAACCTTCTAAAACAGATTCAATCTCAACTTAAGGCCCCTGTGGTGTTTCTTCTTTATTTATGATCAGTTGAGCTATGGGCTCCTCAACCACAGTCATCTTCAAACTTTTCTTCTCTAGCTCTTCATGAATCAGTTCTAATTGCTCTTGAAGATCTTTGACTTGGACCTTTAGTTTACTATTATTAGATTGAAAATGCAGGTTCATTTTTCTAATGTGTTTTACCTCTCCTCTCAATGGCTGAGTCCATTTGATCAATTTCTCTATATTTTCCAAGGTCTTTGACACCCTTATGACCCGTTCTTCGCAAATTTCTTTCATTTTTTCAAACTGCACCTTCTGAATCTTGTGCTTCCTTGCTTCTTTCTTCAAGACTGATATTTCATCATTTTCCAGCTTCAACTGCTCCTTAGGGATTTCAATCTCTGTTTTTTCAATGATTTTCTCTTTACCCAACCTTTTTTTGATGACCAATTCTTCTTTTGCAGGTGAGGAGAGGTTTATGATGCTTGGTGGTGGCTGAACAGTTTCGGTGACCTTCTGAGCCTCTTTTCTGCTTTATAAGACCTTTCTTGCATGTCTTTTCATTGGTTTTCTAGCTTGAAACATGAATCCTACATCTTCACCTGCAAAATATAACTTCTTAGCTGTTTTACCTTTCTTGAGCTTCCTTCCTCCCTCATTTATATCTTCGGCTTGGACAATGGAATTTTTTTCAATATCAATGGTATGCAAAATGTCCTCTAAGTTACCCTTAGCCACTATTTGGCTCCTTGTAACTCTCTTGCTGCCATGTTTGCTCACTATTGGCTTTTGTTTTGCGGGTGTAGCTTTGGGTGTATCAACCTTCTGCAAAGGCTCTGTCTCCATGATCACTGGCTCAACTTTCTCTGCTACTGAAGGTGATGTGATATCTCTAGGTTTGGGAGTTCTTTTAGGAGTGATAGCATCTACTTCAAAAACACTTATGAACATAAAAGATGACCAATCTCCGCCTAATATTTTTAGCTCCTCTAACACCAACAACTTGATCAAACCATGATGAAAAAGAGAGGTTTCATTTCCTTCTGCTTTAACTTGAACCTTGTTTGACATTTTAGCTAAGCTTCTGTATAAGTAAAAAGGTAAATCAAGAGACCTTTTACCCACAAAATGTAGCAGAAGCCTAAGGTGGTAGGAATAAACCATGTGGTACCTTCCTTCATAGGTGAATTACTTCTGAATGATCAACAACAACTTTGAGTAGCTTTCCTTCATATAGCTCCTTGGTATAGCATTTGTGAGATCAATTTCACTATGCTTTGTCTCGAATAATTATTTATATTCCTTCATGGTGAAATTGATGCGTTTGAACCATTGCTCTCCTCCTCTAGGGATTCATGTTGCTGTTGCAATGGTCTTTGGTGTTACTGTAATGTTTAACATTCCCACCTTTGAAGCTGTCCCATTGAAGCTGATAGTAAACTCCTTAGAAACCTGCACATGGAACCCTTGCAATCTTTGGCAGAACTGCAAACACCCTGTTCTTCTAAAAACTTCTAAGGTAGTTAGGTCTTCATTTAAAAAATTCATGTTTGATGGCTCATATCTGAGGCAGTGGCCACCTTTGTTGGTCTTCTTCTTTGCAGCCATGGTGATTTTATACCTTCTCAGCCTCACTTGATTAGTGGCTCCTGCAAATTTTGAAAATGCCAGCAACCAACTTGGCCTGGTGAAACAGCTCTCCAGAACTCAATAGCATGCAAAGATGAAGCGAAGAATGACAAAAGAATCAATTGGGTAATGTTTTAAAGTTTCGATGACAGCTCATGGCTTAATCATGACTCATGCATGCTAAAAACAGTAATAATGACCTCAGCCATGACCTTCGTACCTTTGAAATGACCCTAACTGATTCAAATGACATCCACCCTAACACTTCTAATCATGGACTAACACCTTGCACCAGTTTTGACAAGACAGATAGAAAAACCCTTTTTCGTAGCGTGGTTAGTTCATTTCCTGGCAGTTACACTACGAAACTATTAGGCAGTTTCGTAGCGAAATTTGTCTTTTTATAGTGTAAAATTCTACGAAAAGAAGAACAACTAGATAAAGTGACATTTTTGAATTCAAAAGCTTGGGAAATGAAATATGTCAGCAAATGATGACTCATGGGACATGATATGACTTGAATGGAGGTGGGTTTGAACCTTAGAATAGGTTAAGATGAAAAAATTGACATTTTCCTATACCAACTTGTGACAAATGAATTCTATGACCATACCTTTGAAAAATGAACTCTAAGACCATCTCAAATAGTGTTTCACTTTTTTCTGAGTGATAACATGACCAATGTTGAAAAAACTTCCAACATGCCTTTTAAAATTAAATTCCCTTGCAAGGTTTGTATGGATGACCAATTTCTTAGAGATCACCCTTGTATCCCACAAGTATTAGAAGTTTCATCCACAAACTCACATCAACCCTTGTCTCCAGCCTCTGGAGATCATGCTAGTGAAAAACCATCAACTAGTGATAATAAGGTCCCTAGGAAATGTTGAATAATGTAACTAGGTTCGGTCTTCATAATTTGAACTTGAGTCAATACTTATTGTAATTGTCAAAAGAATAAAGAAAATAATTTTATATTATTATTGAATGACTTATTAAAGCACGGGTTTCATGCTTGGGTCATATATATTTTAGGTCAAAGTCCCTATTGTCGACTTCTAGGTTTTATTCTGAGTCTATAGGTTTATTGCAAATTTAAATTGATCCATATTGGTCTTTTGAAACATGCAATTAGGTAAATTATTGAGTAAAATATAATTTATGAAGCCTCCACACCAAGTTGGCCTAAAGATGATCAAGTCAGCCTCAACTCATGATATTTGAACTCATCATAAGCCTATATATACAGTGGAATCAAACTCACTTGAAGACATCAATCTATAACACAAAAATTTGATTTGGAAGCTACTACAAGGAGAAATTGTAAAATATTGGAGAGGGAATTTCTGGGTTCGGCTTTTGGGACACTTATAGAGTTGGAGAAAATCGAAATTTTGGCATGAATCTCATTGCATTTCGAGCTATAGTTTGGGAGATCGAAGTTCTTAAGGTTATGCTGTTGTAGTTGCTGGCAGGTTGCTGCTGCTAAGTGAAGGAGAAGTAGAAGGTGATTCTGTTGGATTTTGTAGCTTGGTGAAGTTGTATTGGGCTTAAATCGAAGTCTTGGAAGCTATATCGAAGTATCTAACTCAATATTGAAGTATCAAGAAGCAAGGTTGAAGTTCTAGTGTTGTTTTTGTTGCTGCCAGATTCAGGAAGGATCACAAGGAAGGTTGACTTGGTGTGGAGGAAGTCCGATTTAAGGTCTAGAGTCTCAAGAATCACTATTGAAAGGAAGAATTATCTTAACTGGGTTTCCCCCTCGAGGGGGGTTTTACCCTGGCTGATGGCCTACATTTGGTGTCCTTGATCTATGTGTATTTTATTTGATATTTTCTTGATGAACTAATAAGAAAAAAGATAAGAATAACACAATAATAACTAAAGAATATCACAAACAAATAATCAATAAAAAAAGTATCTTTCTGCCTTTCTAATTCTCTAACATGGTATCATATCTTTGGTCAAAGAAGAAGAAAAACATAGTCTCAAGGACTTGATCAAGGAAGGGGTTCACTAGAAGAAATAATTCTTCACTATCTTCAATAAATATGTATAACACTATCAAGAGAGAGAACAAGCTTGAAGGAGCTTCAAATTATAGGTCCTAGAAGAAGAGGATTGACATCATCCCTGAAAAGAATAAGGTCTTAGATCTAGTCAGAGGAAAAATTAAAAGGCCTACAAAACAGTCAATTGATGATGATAAGGTGAAGTACAGGGAACTGGAATTGGTAGCTATGGCTTTGATGGTTGAAGAAATAAAGGAAAACCTTGTCCCCTTCATAGAAAATATTGATCATACTCAGGAAATGTATGATGCTCTATCAAAAATATTCACTATCAAGAACACTAGAAAGGTATCAAGCTTGAAGAATGATCTAAGAACTGTTAAGATGACAAAACACAATATTATTTCCTCTTTCTTTGTGAAAATAACAAGGATAAGGGATGAGCTACTTGCCATTGATGAAATAGTTCCAGATAAAGAACTAGTAATTGCAGCCATTCAAGGACTACCATCTTCTTGGAGTTCCTTTGCTTCAACCATCAATAGTTGGAAAGAAGCACCCACCTTTGAAGAGCTATGGACATCATGCAGTCAAGAAGAGTTAAGGGTCTCCATGGTAACCAAAAATGAAGAGGTATCAAATAATTATGTTTCTCATCATAAAGGAAGATCCAAAAAGAAAGGGCCAAAGAAGAAGGTTGACATGTCCAAGATAAAGTGTTATCATTGTAACAAGATGCAACAATATAGGAATTATTGTCCTAACAACCCTAGGAGCAGTAAAATGATCATGCAAACGTGGCTAAAGAGACATCATCCCCGAAGAAAGAAAATAATGAAGAAGTACTAAGGGACTTTCACTACTAATCCCCTTCCATCTTATGTTTCATTTGTATATTTTATGCGATATATGTTTAACATCTTCTTGGAAATGTATTTGTTTGTTTGATGAGTTTTAGGGTTTCCCTCAAGCTTGGGAGGGAGCCCACATCAAATCCTCAAGATAAGTATCTCATTGCCTCTATTTGTCTTCATGTACTTGTTTAATATTTTGATTATATTATGTACTAATCACTTGTCCACCTATATTCCTTGTCTAGGAATAAATTTGATCAATGTCCAAGAATCATGGAGAACACTCAAACAACAATGCCACACAAGTCATAAAGGTTTGTCAAATAATCAAAGGTGTGTCTTGAAATTTATAGTCTTATTACTCTCTTTGAAATATCTATTTCATATGTTACTAAATGTTGATATTCCTAGAACTACTCAATCCTAAAAGGATTCTTGTTTGGGATGACTAATCACCTGATGAATATACTAACCTTATACACCTAAAATTGCTTGTATATAAACATAAGGAGGTTCTCTAGAAAACCCTAACCTAAGAGTATGTTGTTGACATGTGAAACCCTAAACCTATTTAGGGCTATTTGTGAAAATTGGCATTCTGATTAACGTTTTGATAATGTTGATTTTGGGATTTTGATAATATCATGGAATATTTAAAATTGTTGGAGTTAATATGATGATGTTCAAAATATCAAACCTTAAAGTCTGATATAATAAGGATGTGCTTTGAAAATGGACTGGAACCTTGGGTTTTTTTTTTTTTTTTTTTGCTAAGTTAAAGTAATCTATTATCAGTAAGAAAATAATGTACAACTGGCCGAGGCCATATCTGTGCCTTCAGAGAGGCCATTTAGGCTGACGGTGACTGGATTTGGGCAACCCTGCAAGGGGCGCCATCTTGAAGAACCCAGAACATAAAAAATCCCACGCAGGGGATCGAGCTGGAAAGACATAGACTTGTAACCATACGCATTGCTAAGACACTGGTCCCAAACATGACTAGACCATAGAACGGACTGAAACTGATTTTTTACAAAAAATGGACCAGAATTGAGATAGGCATTGGTATAGAAAAACAAGCCCTCCGAGAGGGTCGAGAAAAAACAAAAGAAACCAGAACGGAGAGACGAGTTACTCATTCGGCGGAACCTCTTCAATCCTGCAGCTGAAGTCTTCTGGATTGCTGTGAACATGGGGGAAATCTTCATTATGGTGAGCAGCCTCTGCGACCGAAGCCGAAACACGAACAGAGTCCGCCTGCAGAGTCGCCCCGGAAGCCTCAGGCTGACCCCTTGCGCTATGCTGCATCTGATTCATGTGTGTGCCGGCGTCAGGATCAGGATCCTCAGGCAGAATTTCTGGAATAGGCTCCTCCAAGAAGACCACGGAGATGGCCACCGTCACGTGAGGCTTGTTCAAAGCACAATCAAACGATAAAAGAGCAGTGTGCGACTGAGCGGGCAGCGCATCTCCAGAAGGAGAATCCAACCTTCGTCCAGAACGGAGCAAGCGCCCCCGGAGGAGGCGAGGGGAAGCTGTCAGTGATTAGAGGAGTCAGATGGGAAGAGGAAGGGAGAGGAGATAACCTTCGGCGGGCGCAGAAAAGCCCCCTCACGCACCTCATTCTCTCACTGCCTGGCGGGCCCCATTCAAAGTCATGGAAGAATTTGGAGTTGAAGGAGCACGAGAGCACGTATGGAGGATTTTGACTGTGATCATGGCTTGAACGACTACAGAAATGTGTAAGTTGTCATCGGGCTGCAGACAACAAGTGAGTCGACTACGCTTACCAGTGGAGGTGCGTTCTCTGGCTCTGTCCAGAGCAGAATTGCAATGCGCGTTCATCGGTTGGGGGGCTAGCGGCTCCATAGCGTTTAAAGAACACAACCTGCAACTCTCCAAATGCCGCATTGAATAACCAGTCTTGCAAATCTTGTGCGAGATATGGGTTCTGCAGTCGAGGCAGCTTCGAATCGCCTCAAGGATGATAAGTATCGCCTTCAGAGCATACTCCATTAAACACAATCGGGATTGAAATAACTGCGGACAGATAAAACTGGCTCATCGTGCTCGGTCGGACAGGTGTAGTCAATGCTGCCGTGAGGGATGGCAAGTGGCCTCTCGTCCGGTAGCTCTTGTCCTCTCACACTCCATAGCCATCGTAGCACCCGCATCCGGGGAACCTTGGGTTTTTGTTAGGTATATAGGATAAAACATTATTATGAAAAGTCCTAGGAGTGTAACCCTAGGTATACGTTCTCTTGGTTGAATCCCTAGCCTAGTCTAGGACTATGTGTGTCTATTGTATAAATTTTTACTAACACATAATGGAGATATCCTAGATATATGTGTTGATATATTTTCTAATGGTCTTAAGAGTCTAGGGTTTGGAAACAAACCTTAATAAAATTTTGAAAATATATAGGATGTTGATTGAAAAGTCTAGGGTATATAAATGAATCCTAGTAATGATAAAATTATCTAGTATGTATGTTGAGAATTTATAAATGATGAAACTAGGGTTTACATCTAATCTTAATGGATGTCACTTATGATGTTATAGGATGTATATTAAACTTTAGTAGAAGCTATTCATGATATACTTTGTTAATTGATTTGAAATCTAGAGTTTGCAACTAACTCTAGTGAAATTTGATCATGTCTGAGCTGTGATTAATCTTGATTGACTTTATTGTATGAAATCTAGGATGTGTATGAATTCCTAGTGAAAGGTTTATCATGTGAATTTTAAAGATGATCACATATCTTTTATATCTATGTTGGTTCTAGGGTTTTCTATATGTTATACCTTGGAAGTAACATTGATACCCTAGATAAGAGTGAAATACATTATGAAGTAGTCTAGGGTTTATGATGAAAGTACCTAGAAAAATGTTAAGGAGTATATGTCTCTTGTTTGGGTATCTGATATGTATAAAGTTGAAAATTATTCCATGACTCTGATATGGATAACTTCATGCTTATATAGTTTTGGTTTCACTTGCTGTTTAAAGTTGTGAAAGTGCATCATAAGTATAAGAAATTGATAAATATGATGAAAAGAATGGAAGTCATAAGAGATTATCCAACAACTAAATAAGAAGTTAAGTCTCTCTGCATTAAGAGGGAGCCTGGATAGAAGTTGATCTCCCTATATTAAAATGAAGAAGAAATGGTTATGATTCTCTACTTCATGTTGCATGCACTTGACCAAGGCTAACAACTGTAAGTCTTAATGAAGTCCATGAGTAATAATCATAGTCATGGTTGGAGAATATATTATGGAAAGATATGTTATCACATGTAAATCAGGAAGAGGAATATTCTCTTGAAAAATTCTATTGATAGTCCTATTGGAATTGGTTGAAGGGAAACATAAAAACCCCATAGTTTTTTATTATTATTGATGAATGGGGTTTGTGTTTGCATAGGTGAATCTCTTTAAGGACTTGATAGCATGTTGATTACCAATCAGTTTGATTGGGAGAGATTGGTTGTTCTTGATCTGTTGCATCAATGTGTGTTGTGGTTTTGTAAGTGTAGCATTGACAGAGGATTTGTGAGTGAAGCATTTCCTAAATATGTTGTGTCCTTGCAAGTGAAGAATTTTCGGAGGCTTTGTGAGTGAATCATTGCATGAAATTTTTTTTTTGAGGCTTTGTGAGTGAAGCATTTCCTGGAAAGACATCAGGACGACACTTTGTGTTGATGCCTGGTTGGGAGGGTGGCATCAGGTGGATGTGCACCTAGTTCCCTGGGTTGATGGTTAGTAAGTAAGCTTGATGCTACCTATAGAGGCTGAAATATTTAGTCCATATTAGTCCCACTTGGATAGATTTTTTTGGTTAGGAATCTATTCCATGGAATTGTGGTGCCTAAAGTATTGAGTGACCAATGTATAGAGTTCCCTGGTCAGGAATCTAGTCCATGACATTTAAGTGTCTAAAATTATTCATGGTTCATATAGTTGAGATCTACCTTGTACTATTCAGTTATGAATAGCTCCCTAGTTAAGAGGGAGTGTTGAAGAATGTAACTAGGTTCAGTCTTCATAAATTGTACTTGAGTCAATACTTATTGTAATTGTCAAAAGAATAACGAAAATAATTTTATATGATTATTGAATGACTTATTAAAGCTTGGGTTTCATGATTGGTTCATATTTATTTTAAGTCAAAGTCCATATTTTGGACTTCTAGGTTTTATTATGAGTCTATAGGTTTATTGTAGATTTAAATTGATCCATATTGGGCTTTTCAATCATGCAATTAGGTCAAGTATTAATTAATACATAATTTATGAAGCCTCCACACCAAGTCAGCCTAAAGGTGATCAAGTCAGCCTCAAATCATGAAATTCAAACTCATCATAAGCCTATATATACAGTGGAATCAAACTCACTTTAAGACATCAATATGCGACATAGAAATTCAATCTCGAAGCTTCTACAAGGAGAATTGTGAAGTCTTGGAGAGGGAATTTCTAGGTTCGATTATTGGCACACTTATAGAGTTGGAGAAAATCAAAATTTTGGCACTACTCTCACTAAATTTTGAGCTATAGTTTGGGAGATCTAATTTCTCAAGGTTTTGTTGTTGCAGTTGCTGCACTAATTGCTGTCAATTTGCTGTTGCTAAGTGAAGGAGAAGTACAAGGTGATTTTGTTGGATGTTGTAGCTTGGTGAAGTTGTATTGGGCCTAAATCGAAGTCTTGGAAGCTATATAAAAGTCTATATCTCAAGATCAATGTCTCAAGAAGCAAGGTTGAAGTTCAAGTGTTGCTGCTGCAAAATTTAGGAATGATCATAATGTTGGGTATGTGTTATATTATTTCCAAGATTAGTCACACACGCGGGGGGTGGGGTGGGGGGGTGGGGGGTGTCACAGGGGGGGCGATAGACCCCCTTGTACATTTCATTGGGCACAATAGGGGGGTGGGGTAGCCCAAAAAAAAAAATGGACCCGCCTATGGTTTTGTGCATGGGTTTGTACATGGTTTTGGGGTATGATGGTTTTCGGCCCTTGGTATTTTGTAGATCCGGTCAAGGGAACTACAGTTATGTTATAATCTAGGGTTAATGGATTGGGGTTTATGAATGCTTCATCATGTATATATGTGTTGTAGAAATAAAAGGAATATAATTAAAAATCAAGCTGGTAGTCTTGATTTGGGATCTATGGGAAAATCTCTATGTATATTTGTTTTATGTTTTATTCTCTCGCTATTTTTTATTTTCTATTTTCAAGATTCGTTTGTAGAGAATTTATATACAGGGTTAAAAACTACATTTGGTATCGGAGCTATTTCGGCTTCAAGGGGATGCCTTTGCTGCTGAGGGGATTTTTTCTCGGGCCTGTGGTAGACCCTATTTAGTGGGAGATCTGTGGGATCGATTCTTGCAGTGAAAGAAGATGGAGAGCAGTGGAAAGATAGATATCGAGAAATTTAATGGTGAGAGTTTTAAGTTTTGGAAGCTCAAGATGGAGGATCTACTGGTGGATAAAGATCAGTGGATCGTGGTAGTTCCGGGTAATAAACCAACGACAATGTCAGATGAAGACTGGAAGAAGTTGGATCGGAAGGAAAAAAACACAATATGGTTGTGTGTCTCAGATTCAGTATTGTTGAATGTATTTGGGGAAGCTACGACGAAGAATTTTTGGGACAAGCTAGGGACTTTTCACCAATCTAAGTCTTTGGTGAGTAAATTGTTCCTGCAGAAAAAGCTGTATAACCTGAGGATGAATGATGGAGACTCGATGATAGAGCATTTGAACGCCTTCAATAATGTGGTAAGTTAGTTTTTATTTTTTGATATTAAAATCTTAGATGAAGATAAGTGCATCAGTTTGTTGTGTTCTCTACCATATTTGTGGGACAATCTAGTTATTGAAATAGGTAGCAATACAACTACCTTGAATTTTGATGACATTGTCTCAGCCTTGCTATCGGAGGAAATGAGATGGAGAAATATGGAGGGACAGAATGGAGATGCCTTATCTGTACAAGGAAGGTCCCAGATGACAAACAAGAATAAGGTTCTGAGTGGGAGATCTAAATCTCCAAGAAAATTTGTAAAGGTGTGTTGGAAATGCAAAAAGGAAGGGAACTAAAAAAATGACTGCAGATCTGAAGCTCCTGAGAAAGGAAAGGGATATGATGATGCTCCTTCTGCAGAGGAAAAAACCACCTCAGATGAAGGTGGGGATGTGTATTTGGCTTCTACTTCAAATACACATGTAGATCATGAGGCATGGTTGATTGAATCAGGTGCATCCTTTCACTTCACTCCCCATAGGGAGTGGTTTTGCGAGTATGAGAAGTATGATGGTGGTTATGTCTTCTTAAGGGATGATATGAAGGCCATAATCGTCAGACGTGGAAAAGTATAGCCGAAGCTGCAAGGTGGAAGGATTAGAACACTTCCTGTATAACCCAAGGATGAAGGATGGAGACTCAGTGACAGAGCATTTGAACGCCTTCACTAATGTGGTAATTCAGTTGTTATCTGTTGATATTAAAATATCAGATGAAGATAAGTACATTAGTTTTTTGTGTTCTCTACCATATTCATGGGACAGTCTGGTTATTGAAATAGGTAGCAATAAAACTACCTTGAATTTTGATGACATTGTCTCATCCTTACTGTCGGAGGAAATGAGATGGAGAAATATGGAGGGACAAAATGAAGATGCCTTATCTGTACAAGGAAGGTCCCAGAACACAAAAAAGAATAAGGTTTCGAGTGGGAGATCTAAATCTAGAGGGAGATCTAAATCTCCAGGAAAATTTGTAAATGTGTGCTGGAAATGTGGAAAGGAAGGGCACTGCAAAAATGACTACAGATCTAAAGCTCCTAAGAAAGGAAAGGGATTTGATGATGCTCCTTCTGCAAAGGAAAAAACCACCTCGAATGAAGGTGGGGATGTGTATTTTTCTTCTTCTTCGAATACACATGTAGATCATGAGGCATGGTTGATTGACTCAGGTGCATCCTTTCACGTCACTCCCAATAGGGAGTGGTTCTGTGAGTATGAGAAGTATGATGGTGGTGATGTCTTCTCAGGGGATGATAGGAAGGCCAGAATCGTCGAACGTGGAAATTTATAGCTGAAGCTGCAAGGTGGAAGGATTAGAACACTTCCTGGTGTTATGCATATTCCTACATTGGCCAGAAATCTGATTTTTGTATGTAAGATGGATGATGCAAGTGTAAAAAATAGTGTTCGAGAAAGATACCTACAAGATGGTTTAGGGAGCACTGGTATTAATGCGGGGAGTTCAGATTGGAACTATGTACAAGCTTTAGGGTAGCACTGTTATTGATGGGTGAAACAGTTATGTGGTTCCTGAAAGTGGAGTGGAAAGCCTAGTGGTCTCTGGATACATGCTATGGCATCAAAGGCTTGGAAATAATGGATAGAAGGGCCTTTTGATACTGCATGGAAATGGTATGGTAGAAGGGATGTCCAATTTCTCTCTGGATTTCAATTTCTGTGACCATTGTGTATATGGGAAGCAGAATCGAGTGAATTTTCCTTCTGGTGCTAAGAGGGCAAACAAGATATTAGATTTTGTGCACTGTGATATGTTTGGACCTGTGTCGGTTCCATCACTAGGTAAGTCTGCATACTATGTTTCATTCATAGATGAATTCTCAAGGAATACATGGATATATTTCCTTAGGAATAAATCAGAAGTCTTTGACAGATTTAAACAATTTAAGGCTTTGGTGGAAAACCATACAGAGAATAAGATAAAGGTGCCGAGGACAGATAATTGTGGAGAGTTTTGCAAAAAGGAATTCGAAGAATTTTGTAAGAAGTGTGGTATAGCACAACAGAAGACTAGTCCATACACACCTCAGCAAAACAAAGTTGCGAGAAGAATGAAAATAACACTGATGGAAAAGACAAGAAGCATGCTCAGTGGTACTGGGTTAGGACAGGAATTCTGGCCAGAGGCAGTGGAGACTGCATGTTACCTAGTTAACATATCACCTTCATCAACATTGGAGGATAAGACTCCACATGAGGTATGGACTAGTAAGAAACCGTATCTTTCACATTTGAGGGTATTTGGATGTGATGCAGATGTACATGTTCCAAAGGAGAAAAGGACCAAATTGGATAATAAAACTGAAAGGTGCATCTTTATTGGGTATAAGGATGGTTTAAAATGTTACAATATTTGGAGCCCAGAAACAATGAAGGTAGTGTACAGTCGAGATGTGGTGTTTAGAGAGGTGAAATATGTTGTTAAACATGAATTCCTACCGAAGGAACCTGAGAAGATAGAGTTTGAGCTAAAGGAGGATGAATAAGACTCTACAATAGAAGAAGATTTAGAAGAAGAAGAGCCACAAACTCTAGTTGTGAGAAGATCAGTTTGGGAAAGAAGGTAGCCTAAAAGGTATATTCCATCTGATTTTTGTTCACATTTTGCTTTAACCATCACTGATGATGATCCCAGAACTGTTAGGGAGGCAGTGGATTCAGAGGATGGAAAAATCTGGAAGGAGGCCATGGTTGATGAAATGACATCCTTGCACAAAAATAAGGCATGGGATTTGGTGGAGTTGCTGGTTGGAAGGAAGCCCATTTGGAGCAAATGGGTGTTTAAGAAGAAGATGAATGTATAAGGCAAGGTGGAGAAACACTAATCTTGGTTGGTAGAAAAAGGTTATTACCAGGTGTCGGGAATTGATTTTGGTGATATTTTTTCTCCTCTTTCCAATGTTACTTCCATTAGATTAATTTTATCTGTTGCTGTTGCCTTTGATTTTGAGGTAGAATAGATGGATGTGAAGAAAAAATTTCTTCACGGGGATCTGGAAGAGGAGATATACATGAAGCAACCTAAAGGCTTTATTGTGAAGGGTAAGAAATAACTAGTATGTAGGTTAAAAAAGTCTCTGTATGGGTTAAAACAGTCACTAAGGATGTCGTATCAGAAATTTGATACATATATACGGGGACTTGGCTTCACCAGAAGTAAAGAGGATCACTGTGTATATTTTAAATTAACTGGTGACCGTGTTATTTATTTGGTCTTGTATGTGGATGATATGTTATTGATTGAAAATGACAAAGAAATTATCCAGGATTTGAAGACCCAATTGTTCTCCAAATTCGACATGAAGGATCTTGGTGCTGCGAACTATATTTTGGGCATGGAAACTAAGAGAGATCAGGAAAAGAGGAAGCATTGGTTAAACCAGAGCAAGTATGTCGAGACAATATTACAGAGGTTCAATATGCAGGATAGTAAACTAGTCAAGGTTCCTATTCTTGTAGGTGTAAATCTATCTGCTGAACAATGTCCCAAGACACAATAAGAATAGGAGGATATGTCCCGTGTTCCATATGCAAGTGTAGTGGCTAGTGTTATGTATGTAATGGTTTGTACTAGACTAGACATTGCACATGTAGTGGGAGTATTGAACAAGTTTATGTCAAAACCAGGGAAGGATCATTGGACAACAATGAAGCGAGTTTTCAGATATTTGCGTGGCACTAGTGATTATGGTTTATGCTACTAGGGAAGACCACAATTGGACAGAGTATTAGACATATGTAGTTTCGTTGATGCATACTGGGCTGGAGATCTAGACCAAAGAAGATCTACAAGTGGGTATGTGTTTAGCCTATTTGGAGGTGCAGTCAGTTGGATGAGTAAAAGACAGTCTGTAGTGGCTCTTTCAACTACAGAGGTAGAATACATGGCAGGCACTCATGCAAGCAAGGAATCAGTTTGGTTGCAGAGATTATGTTCAAGTATGGGGTTGGTGCAACAAGCTATAAGTATAGAATGTGATAGCCAAACTGAAATTTTCTTGGCTAAGAACCTTGCTTATCATTCAAAGACAAAGAACATTGATGTTCAATATCAATTTGTGAGAGATATGGTTGAGGATAAAATGGTGTTGCTAGTAAAGGTGGACACTTTGAATAATGTTGTAGATGCATTGACAAAGTCTGTGAGCACTCAGAAGTTATCTTGGTGTAGAGAAACAATGGGTGTTGTAGAGGTGGACTAATGACTAAGCTCTCCTGTGGCCCCCTGCGGAAAGAAAACAATAAGTGGGAGAATGTTGGGTATGTGTTATAATCTTTCCACGATTAGTCGCATGCATGGGGGGTTGAAAGCGTCTGATGTATGTTGCACTGGGCACAACAGGGGGGTCATAGGGGGGCGATAGCCCCCCTTGTTTGAGGTCTAGGGCAACGCCTTGGGAAAAAATAAAATTGGACCCTATTTTTCGGTGGGCAGACCCACCTATGGTTTTGTGCATTGGTTTGCACATGGTTTTGGGGCATGATGGTTTTCGTCCCCTGGTATTTTTTAGATCCAGTTAGGGGCACTACAATTATGTTCTAATCTAGGGTTAATGGATTGGGTTTTATGAATTCTTTGGCATGTATATATGTGTTGTAACACGAAAAGGAATATAATGAAAAATCAAGTTGGTAGTCCTAATTTGGGATCCAGGGGAAAATATCTGTGTATATTTGTTTTATGTTTTAGTCTCTCGCTATTTTTTATTTTCTATTTTTAAGATTCATTTGTAGATAATTTTTGTACAGGGTTAAAACCTAAACACAAGGAAGGTTGACTTGGTGTGGAGGAAGTACGGGTCAAGGTATAGAGTCTCAAGAATCACTATTGAAAGGAAGAATTATCTTGACTGGGATTTCCCCTCGAGGGAGGTTTTACCATGGCTACTGGCCTACATTTGGTGTCCTTGATCTATGTGTAGTTGATTTGATATTTGCTTGATGAACTAACAAGAACAAATATAAGAAGAAAACAATAATAACTAAATAAGATCACAAGTAAATAATGAAGAACAAGAGGATATTTCTACCTTTCTGATTCTCTAATAGGAAAAAAGGTAAAGTTAGGTTTCTAGTAGGTTATGTGACGAGAGTCATCAAACTAACCTTTTCCATCATATGTATGAAGCGTCAAAATTGTTGGGAAACCTTATTGTTTCTCAACTTCCAACTTCCAACTTCCAATCAATTATCATAAATTCCCCCCCATTCCTCCATTAGTTGATGAAGTGATTGATATGATTCCATCTTCAATCAATCCCACTCTCCTTTAGCATGAATACCATGAGTCCTTTCCAACCAACAATTGGTTGAGAACGTGGTGAAGTTGATTCCATATTCAGTCGATCATAATCTCCCCTTATAGAGTGAATTTAATACCACTAATGTTCTTCTTGTTAGTTTAGTTTTGTTGTGCTATTCAAAAACCCCCATTATTTTAACATTAGTTACCTTAGAAAATAATGGGGACCCTTTCTAAAAAAATTTAGAGTTAAACAAATAATACCCTTAGAGTGATTCATTAGATAGAAATATGAATAAAAATGGGATAAAACCGTGAATTTTTGGCCTTAATAACACTCAAGCGAAGAAATATCACATTATCGCAATCGAAATACCATAATGAAGCACATATGAATCCTAAAAAGTCACTTAAAACATATTGCGATGCGATATGTATAACAAAAAGTGCTTTTATAAAGGGCAAAGACATTTTTCCAAACGAATTCTATAAGGGAAAGCTTGCAAGACCCACTTCCACCATGTAGCACTACAAGGAAAAGACCCTCTAGTGGATTTTTTTGAGGAACCCCTTATAAAAATACCCCAGACAACCATTTCTAGCAGAGGTTATTGGAGGAGGTTGGGGGGCGAAGGTGTTTGTGGATGTATTTCGTCCGGTGCACTTATCACCGTAAAACGCACCGATGCGTTCAACTCGAGAAAGCACTGGTGCGCACAAAACATTGGCACACCAGACACCGTGAGCTTTGTACACACCCGCCCGGTGCATTTCATTTATGTAGTGCACCGGTCCTTTACAACACTTCCGAATCGGTGCCCCATAAAAAGCGCGCGAAAACAAAAACTGCCCGGTGCGGAATGATGAAAATGCATTGGTGCTCCCTTAAAATCTCACGCACTGGAACAGGGTTAAATAAATAAAAATTACGGCCAAAAAACCACACAAAAAATTGGCACACCGGACACTGGTGCTCCATACACACCCGCCCAGTGCGTTGTATTTCTCTAGCGCACAGGTTCTTTACAACACTTCTGCACCGGTGCCTCATAAAAAGCATGCAAAAATAGAAACCGCCAGGTGCAGAATGAAGAAAACGCACAGGTGCACCCATAAACCATGCACACTGGAACTGGGTTAAATAAAAAGAAAATTACTTCCAAAAAACCGCACAAAACATTGGCATACCGAACACCATGCACTTTGTACACACCCGCCTGGTGCGTTTTATTACTGTAGTGCACAGGTGCTTTACAGATCATCCACACCGGTGCCTCATAAAAAGTGCGTGAAAATAGAAACCGCCCAACACAAAATGACGAAAAAGCGTTGGTATGTCCATAAAACCCTGTGCACTAGAACGGGGTTAAATAAAAAAAAATTGCGGCCAAAAAACCGCACAAAGCATCGGCACACCGGACACCATGCATTCCATACACACCCTCCCGATGCGTTTTATTACTGTAGTGCACCAGTGCTTTACAAACCGTCCACATCGGTGCCTCATAAAAAGTGTGCGAAAACATAAACCGCCCGGTGCGGAATGAAGCAAATGCACCGGTGTGCCTATAAAACCCTGCGCACTGGAACAAGGTTAAATAAAAAAAAAATTACGGCCAAAAGACCGCATTTTTCACTTTTGTTAGTGCTACAGAGCTCTCAAGCATCGGTGCAATTTATCCTTGTCTGAGCCACCCTGACATCGGTGCTCCCATTGCACTCATTGCACGCACTGCTGCTATGCATTGCCCACCAATCTCCAGCTTGAATTTTGCAAAATGGTGGACAAATTTTCTTTTGCAAATTCTACAGCCAATATGCCTCCTCGACGAGCAAATGTACATGTGTTTTTCTTGTTTCACCATATTTAAGCCTTTTAGCGGATTAGAATTTCAAATAACCTTAAAATTAACCATTTAAAAGGATTTTTTTTTTTTTTTTTTGGTCGTGTGGTGTGCTCGAGCCATTCGGATCACACCGGTTTGTGGTGCTGTCTGTAAATTTACAGGCCACACCGCAGTCGGTGCTAAAGGTATCTACACCTGTTTCAGGGCGGCAACGATAGGCGCACCGTGTTATTTTAAAAATTTTAAAAAGTGCGGTGCGGTCGTTTACTAGGCCGCACTGTTGACAATGTGGAATAGTGACAACACGGTGCGTTGACTGAATTATCCACCCCGGGGCGGGTAATGTTGTCAGCGCACTGCATATCGCATTTCGACATGATCAATGGTTTGGCCTAGTAAACCGGTGCTAACGGTATCTGCACCGGTTCCGGGGTGGTACTGAAGGCACATCGTGTTATTTTAAATTTTTTAAAAAGTGTGGTGTGGTCGGTTATCCGACTGGACTGTTGACCTAGTGGAATGGCTGCGACGCGGTGCGTTGACCAAAATAGCAGCCCTAGGACATCTTTTTTTGTTAGTGCACGACTTTTTGTATTTCGCCTACGTCAATGGTGCGGCCTTGTAAAAGGCCGCACCATTCACTATGTCACGATGGCAGGAGTTCGATTTGTTGACTTAACTATACGCCCTGGGGCATAGAGTTTCATCAACTCACCACCCTGCTGACACCGTACATAGTCAATGGTGCGCTAAAACGCTTTTTGGAGCACCGTCCTTGGGGTGCTTAATATTATTAGGTGTACCAACGCCGGTGTGCTCCATAGAAAGACGCATCGGGACCAGTGTGTGACTGTGTTTTTGGTGCACCGACTGTTTTTTTATTTTGTTTAAAAAAAATATTATATATGTATATTTCTAAATACATGTATCATTTAATAAAAAAATTGTGTTTAATATGTCAATCATTCAAAGACATGAAAGGAGAGAAGAGGGGGAACAAAAAAAACAACAGACAGAGTAGTATAACATGGTTCTCTTGTGGGAGGCATGAGAGAGGGAGAGAGATGTGTAACCTTGCCCTATTACAGCAGCTACGCAGTGGCTCCTAAGGTAGGTAGGTCTCCTCAAGTTCTATGAGGAGGCTACTTCCGTAAAGGGCCATAGTTTTTTTTTGAGACATCTTATCCGAAGGTGGAATTCCCAACAACAGGCTTTCCAGGTTCGCATCAACGAGTGGTACATGCCCACTGAGGAGGATATATATTTCATTACAGTGCTATCGAGGAGAGGGGTGGATTTTCCATCATTCCCAGAGGTTTCAACTGGCTATGTAGTAGGAGTCAGTTAGTTTACTACCAGAGATACATTGGAGAAAATGTATTGTCTCCCAAAAAGTTTTGAGTCACTGGAGGTTAGTTACATATTGGTGCATTTTGTAGGGAGGAGGTTCAGTGTCTCTAACTTATCATTTCGACCATTTCGCACAACACCAGTGACAGGAAACACATTAGTTGCTCGCTTCTATATTATATTGATTCTTTAGTATAGGAGCCACGACTTGTCAGGTGGTCTGCCATTTTTTTGCGGCAGTTATGTACAGCCTTAGATAGATGTCGTGCTCATGCACAAGGGAGGGTGAAATTTCATTTTGATTCAAGGATTTTTTGTTTATTTTTTGAGAGGTTTCCAGAGACGAGGCCTAGTTTTCTTCGGAAACCTCATAGGACAACATTTGAGGCACGTATGCACATGTGGGGGCAGATGATGCCCAAGAGGGACGATACTCTGTTTCCAGCGAGCATATTGTAGGATGCACTGGAGTTGCTAGCCAGTGTTGATGAGCATCCCTTCGTTATGGTCCCCTGTCGTTACGTAGGTTTGGATTGGTGAGTGTGTGTCAACATCCTCTTCATAGCTGATGATCCGCCAGATGATAGAGGTAATATTATTGTTTTATATATTTCAATTTATTCTAGCATGTTCTTTAACTTTTTTTTATTAAATTGTGTAATGAAATTGTCTAATTATTGTTGTGTACTTGTATATATTTTGCAGAAATTAGATATTTTTATGGTGAGGAGATGTCGGCACCACCACATGATCTAGGTGTGGATCCTGATGACGATCAGGGCATGCCAGATGCTGAGGATCATTAGGACGCCGGTTTTAGGTGCGGTTGACTTGATGCTAGATACCAGATGGAGTTGGGCGATCAAATCAGTGCATTGATTGTTGAGGCGAGCATCAGGCCCATTCATTACAGAGACATAGAGGCTGATGATATGCTAATATAGATGTGGAGAGGCATGCCGTGTGACATGTACAGCCTGATGCGGCATGTCGTAGGAGTTATGACATATGTTACGTGACTGATGGGGACTGTTGAATGTTATAGGCATGGTCGAGCCGCAGCACATGATGGATAGTCCACGAGTAGTGACTCATCATCTCATGATCGTTCACCTCACGCCGCGCTAGATGAGAATGAGCCTCCACTAGCATCCAACAACAATCATCGTGGAGATGAGGCTAGACCATTGGCACGTCTAGTCAGCAGTCTGCAACATCCATTAGTGCTCATGATCATGAGTAGGCTGGACCATCGACCATCGAGGCTGCACCATTGACTGAGCAAGCCTCCACTAGTACTGATATTGATGTTGTACTACCACCAACTGATCCATGACATTTATATTACAGTTGTATATTTTTAACATTATATATATATATATATATATATATATATATATATATATATATATATATATATATGGTCTATGTATTTTATTTTCATGTTGTAGTTGTACTTAATTTACATGTTGGTGATCATCATGATGTGTATATTGTTAGGTCATGTTAGATATGTTCATTTAATGTGCAGCTTGTAGATATATGTGTATGTGATAGCATGAGTTATTTGACATGAGATTTATATTTGATGTTTTTTTTGTGATGTTGTTAATATATAACGTTAATTGTGTTTTGTTATATGATCATGATCACGATGATGTTAGCGATTTTGAATGTGTTTTTTAGTCAAATATGATGTTTATACAATAGTTATCATGAACGTGATGAATATTAATTAATTTAAGACTAAATGATCATGATATTGTAAAATTGTGATATTTGTAATTCTAATTGTATGTAAAATTCTAAAATTGTAATTGTAATGGTATATATGTAAATTTGTAAAATTGTAATTGTATATATGTAAAATTCTAAAATTGTAATTGTAAGTGACATTGTAAAATTGTAATTGTAATTGTAATTCTAATTGTATGTAAAATATTTGTAAAATTTTAATTGTATTACTGTGAATTGATTGTAATTGTAAAATTGTAAAATTGTAGATATCATTTTTGGGATTCAACTGGATTAATTTAGTCATTCATCTATGACCATTTCCATGAGAGGTAGTCGTAACTGACTAATTTCTCATGTTTTTTGAATAGTCCACTTATGTTTTTTGAATATTCCACTTAGCACTCATTGCATTAGGTGATGCTCACAGGGGTGAAGCAGTGGGATTGAAACTAGTGAAATGAATCACATAGCTTCAATCATCACTTCCGGGGCTTGCACCCAGTAACTAGGACTTCCTGGGAGGTCACCTATCCCAGAACTCCTCTAGCTCAAGCGCGCTTAACTGTGGAGTTTTCCCCACAATCAAGCTCACTTAGCTTGCTACCCCATTGTAAAATTGTAATTGTAATTGTAATTGTATGTAAAATATTTGTTAAGTTTTAATTGTATTAATGTGAAATGAATTTATTAAAATTTGTAAATTTGTAAATTTGTAAATTTTAAATAATTGTAAAATAATAAATCTAGAATAATATGATTTATTGTAACATAATAAAGTTTATAAAATAATGCAAATAAATTCATGTACTTTAGAATTATCATTATTTTATTACGATCTTAGATACAAAAAAAAGAACTAATTTATACATTACGCCATTGTTTTTGAGATCAACATAATTGCACATTAGCAAGTGAATTATTGATTTTAACATTAACACAATGCAAATTACCAATTAATTCAAAATACGTATTATAATGTTTCAGAAAACCCATCTTAAGAAGTATAAATATTGATGAAATAACACATGTACCATATCACTCTCAGTTCTCATGATCACCCTCATTATCTTCCAACTCGCATGGCATGATAACACTATTGTTCTCAAAAAGATGTTTTGATCTAGGGTCATGTGTCAATACGAACCACCAATCTCTATCCAACACATCTGGGTGAAAAGACACCTGGTTGCAGTGTTTAGGGAAAACATAGGGCTCCTTAGCTTCATCCCACATCTTTCTAGAGTTGATACATATGAGCCTACTATCGTGATCTTCCTTTACATTATTCCGATTAAAGGTGTCCCACCACTTGCACCTAAAAATAACACATTGGAAAGAAGAGAAATCCACTTCAATGATCTCTTGTATTGTTCCGACGTAACCTAATGTCCCTCATACTAGGTTTTGATCATGGTGGCTAGATTGACTAGATTGATCAAAATCCACTTCCACTCCATAGTCTTGTGTGATTTTTCCGGCATCGACATTTTTTGTGCGAAAATGGTGTCCATATGCCCACATAGATGGGAAAAAATGCACCTATTATAAAAAAGTTAAAAAAATCATAGTGTCATGTGTCTTATAATAACCGAACAGTTAAAATATGAAATGTAGATGTCTTAATATAAGTTTCAAATTTACATATAAATTAAAAATATTATTACTGAGTTGCTGCACCCAATCCCTATGTTTAGCGCATCCTCTTCAGCACGCGGGTAACGACCGGTAACACCGTATTTCTCTTTGACTTGGTCAGCAACCCAACTGTTGGGGCATATTTTTGGCATATTTTATTTTAAATGATCGGGATAAGGCACACATATACCATTCAACCTTCTGAATTCTTTCATGTCACTATCCCATTTCATCCACTTTTGTTCATATAATGCGACCCAACATTGTGTCACTTCAGAATTGTAAAGAACGAATTTATTGATTGCTTCAATTTCTGCATTCACTGATGAAATCAAACCAACATTATATAGTACTTAGAGATCAAAATATACATTATATCGAAGTTCAACATGAATATTAATTACTTTTTGTAAATTTGAAAAATTATAAGTCGCTTACTCTTTATCAAGCGCTTTTTTCCACTCGTTTGGAGAAACTCCCCTTCTCTTTTTTCTTCATCCCTTTCATCATCCCAAATCACCGCACCTGGTCTGTTGTCGATCTGCTTGATGTACTCACTGGAATAATAGAAAGACTCATACGATATGTATGCGCCTGCCATATACCCCTAAGGTTTTTCCCTTTGTCGAACAAAACCTTTCAATTTCTTCATGTACCTCTCTAAGAAGAACATCCAACGACAAGAAACCACCCCAACTAATTCAACCTCATCTACTAGGTGGATTAGAAGATGAACCTGTAAGTCCATGAAACTCATCGGCAGTTTGTTCTCAAACATACAAACAATATCAACTATCTCTTGATGCCACCGTGGAATCCTAGCCACATGAATCTCCTTTGATGTGATCCAACATACAAATGCATATAATTTAGACATGGCACATCCTAGGTCTTGAGGGAATTCATGTTTCACATACCCACGCACGAAAAAAGGATAATAATGACACTGCAAAGTTATAAACACATGCAATAATATACAAAATTAGTTATGTTTTATGATCTCCGCATGGGATAAAAGTTATTAATATAACAAATAATAAAATCATGCTTTTGAAATTACACGTACTCTTAGAAGATTCAAAAGGTCATGCAATTTCATCCCCGACAAATGGTCATCCATGGTGAAGCAGCGCCATAGTGAAGACCCATATGAAGTTGGCACCCTCACACCCATTATAACTTCCTTTGCCAAAGAAATATCATCTTTTTTAAAAATCCATGGGACATCACCTTCTTTGAAAAACCATGAATTATAGGGACTAGCCCTGCCTCTGATCCCGTACTTTCTAATTTTCTTGGCCAATATTTCTTTTTAGTTTTTGAAGTAATAAGATCTTTCCTAACAACTAGTGTGTAACTTTGTTTCGATGATATGTGCCTCCATAAAGAATATGAAACATTTTTAAATATATGCATGGGATCCAAGTGGGTAATCTTAAGATGCTACCAATATGGGAGGTCATAAAAGATAGATTTCCTTTTCATCCCAATGGGAAATTTCTCAACATAGGTGTCGAAGAAATATGGATCATCGAACATAGTATCCCCATTTGAATCGAACATTTCTATGAACTCCTTCTCCTTCTCTCTCTTATACGATCTAAGCCATTCAGCTGGTGTCATTATTGGAGGCCTTTGGGTTCTCTCTCGTTTACCATTGAAAGCGGATGTTGCTCTTTTGTAAGGGTGTTCTTCTGGTAAGAATACCCTGGAGAAATCATACACTGGATTTCGTAGGTCCTTGGACCATCTAGATTTCAAAGAAAGTCCACAAAATTTACATCCAAAATACCCTTTTGTTACAAGACCTGCGAGATTATATTTGTATACATTAATTAACATGCATGGCACATTAAAGAATATCATTAAGATCAGAACAAATATTACAACGAATTAAATAACTAATACATGAAATAATATTGTTACGTATATAAACAAATAAAGAAATTAAACATGTAATTTACCAGATAATCATGTGTCATGTGTTAGGGTCAGTCTGGTCATACTGCCATTAGTGATCAAAACTGCTCTTTTGCATTTGCATATTAGGTGTCTCATACCGAATTAATTTCACCATGCCACTAGGTCATGGATTCATTGATGGTAGTAATTTTTAATCAGTTTTCCCTCATGAGGTACTTGTTGATTCTCCTCTCTATGGTCTTCAGTCATTAGTCACTTTCATTCTTAAAGTCATGTTAGTAGGTCATAGGTTGGGTCTCATTAGTTTCTAGGGTATCACCATGGTCAAATTAATGAGACAAGTGTCAATAAATACCAGCAAGGTCATGAGGATGTCAATAAACTATAAGTTACAGCACCTGGAAGATCAAAGATATAATTTATTTAGTTTGATGTAAAACATGATATTTTTCCTTTATTATTATTCATTATGTAATTTTATATCATCATATGTAATTAGTCACAATTTAGAAGCTATTTTCTCCACAAAATCATCACCCTGCCTTCAGATAATTTTTCCACAGCATGTTCAGCACCAAATCATCTTCCAAGTGGATCCATCAAAAAGAGCCTAGAAAGAGCTTTCCAACAGTATATTACACTCTTAAAACTGACTTCTGGATTGAAATTTATGCTTAAGTGAAGTAAAATTCCCTATATCTTCAAATAATCCCTATTTCCTAACCTTCCCCTTTTTCCACCCTTTTCCCAAATTTTATTTTATTAAAGTCTAAATTTTCCTTTATAAATCCTTTTCCCCCCCCTTCCGATTATAAAATTGCATTATAAATCATATGCGATTTATTTCATAACCACTTCCCCTCCATACTCCTTTGAAACTTTATCATAAACGTTTTAAATATTTTATTATAAAGTCCCGTTGCATTACAATATGCAACCACTTCCCCACCATATGTTTTAATAAAACTTTATAATAAATTTTTATATCATAAAACCCCGACCCAAGTCCTTTCCATCGCAAATCGCAACATCCAAATTTGCACCCCGATTGACCCATCGTCCAAAACTCCGATGTGATTGCGACTTCCGATACATATCCCCTGATGGATCCCCTCCGATCATTCCACGACCATTGATTTTCCACCACCGATCCGACGGCTCACAACTGATCAGGCCATCGGCCATCGACGATCCCATATATGAACTATCCCGCTCCCTCCGATCCCTAATCCCGATTGGCCCTCGGGCCCACCACATAAAATTCTGCCCGTCCATCATAAAAGGCATTTCCCTTGTATAAATCAAATTTTTGGTTTTATTCATTTATATAGCGAGCTCTCCCCAATTGCATCAGCAAGTTTCAATATGTTATAATCCGCTCCCAAAATGCCCGATTGCGATTGCGATTGTACTTCTTGGTCCCACCATTTCAAATCCTCCACCCATCCGTAATGTGGCCCTTTGCCTTTGTTAAGTCTAAACTTTTTTTATTTTATTTATTACAAAGGCCACTTCCCCAATCACATCGGAAGTTTTGGTTTCGGTCGCTAATTAAAACGACGCCATGTTTCGTTATGTATTTCCTCCCCCCCGATCCCGGTTGCGATTTAAATGCATCATACAACGTATTACAATGGTTCTATTGTATGTTGTATCCCCTATCCCACCCCTTCCGATTCCGATTGTGATGTGGGTCCCTCCTCATTCCCTTTGCTCCCTCCGTCCACAAATCAGTTTTCCCTTCACTGAAAGCATAATTTCATTTCAGTTTTACTTTGAACAACATTTTATTTAAAAAGTCAGTTTTCTCCAAACAAATAAAGGAAAGAAAAGCGACAGTCAGTCGGCTGAAGAGCTTAAATTAAAAAAAAGATATCTACAACAACAAAGAAATAGGATCGAATTGCCTATTTTTCCTTCAGTGAATTTTCAAGAGGTCAAAAAGTATCGTTGTCCCTCATTTTCAGGGGCAGATTGTTGTATTTCTTTTCTGTCAAACCAGGAGGTAACTCCTCAAATCAGAATGTGTATTAGCTGAAGAATGTACATGCTTTTATAGATGGGAGGTGAGGCTATTGGGATTCATCTCCCAATGACTCTTGGCCTTCCTTATTTCCTAATATTAAATAATATACAAAAATACATATGCACACCCATCCATAGGATTAGGTGTCAACATTCCCCCCTTTAATCCGAAGGGATGTTGGTGAGTCCAAGCATCGATCTGAACTTTTCAAACTTTTCTCTTCCAAGTGCTTTCGTGAAGATGTCAGCAGTTTGCTCATTTGTGGAACAATGATGTAGATGGATGGTTTTGGCTTGAACATGATGTCGAATTAGATGGTACTTTGTATTGATGTGCTTTGTTCGATCATGGAACTTTGGGTTCTTGGCCAACTTTATTACAGAAGTGTTGTCGATCATGAGTGGAGTGGAATACATTTGTTTCATCTGCAAATCTTCCAGGATTTTCTGGAGCCACACAATTTCTTTTGTTGCTTCAGCTGCTGCCACATATTCTGCCTCGGTCATGGAATCTGCTGGAACTGACTGCTTGCGTGATCTCCATGAGACAACTCCTGATCCAAGACTCATGGTGTAGCCTGTAGTAGACACCCATGTTTCCTTGTTGCCATCAAAATCTGAATCAGAGTATCCGATCAAGCTGAAGTCGCCTACCTGTGTATATTTGAGTCCAAAGTCTTGAGTCCCCTTCAAGTACCTTAACACTCTTTTTGCAGTAGACCAATGTCCTTCACAAGGTTTTTGCATGAACCTTGAGAGGATTCCAACAACAAATGAAATGTTAGGTCTGGTGGTGGTCAGGTAGATAAGACTTCCTACAAGCTGTCTATACTTAGTTGCATCCTCAAATTCCTTCCCTTCAATAGATGTGAGCTTCAAGTTTTGTTCCATTGGAGTGCTTAAGGGTTTACAGTCATCCATGCCAAATTTGTTCAAGAGATCTCCAATGTACTTCTTCTGAAAAAGAAATATGAATTTAGGATGTTGAATTACTTCAATACCCAAATAGTAATGAACATGACCCAAATCAGTCATTTCAAAACCTTTCTTCAACTCTTTCTTCATGGATGCAATATAGCTCTCATTGTTTCCTGTTATCAAAAGATCATCTACATATACCACTAGATATACAACTGTTTTTCCAACTTTCTTAACAAACAAAGTTGCATCATCAAGATCAAAGTGTTTGAAATCAAGTTTCAGAAGATGCTCGGTCAACTTCTCATACCAGGCTCGTGGTGCTTGCTTGAGGCCATACAAGGATTTTACAAGTTTGCAAACCTTGTGTTCTTGACCCTTTATCACAAATCCTTCTGGCTGGGACATATAAACTTTCTCCTTCAGATCTCCATT
The DNA here is from genome assembly GCA_034641835.2 of Pinus albicaulis. Classification (NCBI taxonomy): domain Eukaryota; kingdom Viridiplantae; phylum Streptophyta; class Pinopsida; order Pinales; family Pinaceae; genus Pinus; species Pinus albicaulis. The sequence continues at coordinate 1,023,240,095 of CM076581.1, forward strand.
CAAGAAGGCTGTTTTTACATCCATCTGATGGACTTTCCATCCACTCTGAGCTGCTAAGGCAAAGAGAGTCCTGATGGTGGTCCATTTTGCTGTGGGAGCAAAAGTTTCTTCATAATCGACTCCTTCTTTCTGTGCGAATCCTTTTGCCACAAGCCTGGCCTTGTGCTTGTCAAGTGAGCCGTCTGCTTTGTACTTGTTCTTGTAGACCCACTTACAACCAATTGGTTTCGTTCCCAAAGGTGGATCAACCAGCTTCCAAGTGCCATTCTTTATCAAGGCATCATACTCCTTCTGCATCGCTTCTTTCCATTCATCATGAGAAGCCGCTTCTTTGAAGGAAGTTGGTTCATGATCTGTAGACAAACTCAATTCACAGTTATAAGCAATATCCATATCAACAGGGGAATCAGAATTATCTACATCACCTTCGATTTCTTGAGTGGAACTTCTTGTTCCTGTTTTTCCAACCTCATCAGGATGAACATCCTTCAGTGTCTTTGTCAGCCATTTGGGAGGACCTTTCTGAGATGGCCCAGGCTGGTCACTTGACTGAGTTGGGATTGATTCAAGATTCAATCTCCCAATTCTGCCAATCACATCATCCAATGTGTCATCCGTGGTTGTTTCTTCATGTGGGGGAGAGAGTGCTTCACGATATGATTCCACAGTTTGATTCAATATCAGAATCCCCCCTTCAAGGTGTGGAATTACATTATCAAATTCTTGGAAAGACTTTGCATGTGTGAATCTGTCCAGGCGATCAAGTTGCCGCTCAACAACCTTGTCAGTCTTGGAAGATTCAAGAAACATGACATATCTTGCTATCACAAACTTCTTATTTGTTTCATCATAGAGAAAATATCCTTTGGAGGTATTGGAGTACCCCAAGAAGATACATTTTCTGCTTCTAGCACCAAGTTTGTTCCTTTGACCCTTAGGTATCAAGGCATAACAGGTGGACCCAAAGACCCTGAAATGCTTTACCGAAGGAATGTGGCCATGCCACATTTCAAAAGGAGTTTTATTTCTAATTGAACTTGAAGGACACCTATTCTTTATGTAAACAGCACATAGAACTGCATCAGCCCAAAACATCAATTTTACATTCTTTAAAAATAACATGGAGCGGACCATATTTAAAATGGTTCTGTTCATTCTTTCAGCTACACCGTTCTGTTGTGGATTATATGGCACAGTGGTTTGATGTTTGATTCCATGTTGACGAAGATAATTTTCAAATTCGTTTGAAGTGTATTCTTTTCCATTATCAGTACGTAGAGAGCCAATATGTTTTTGTGCATCATTTTCAATCCATGCATGAAAATTCTTGAAAGTTTGAAAAGCATCAGACTTATTCTTCAGTAAGTAAATCCAACACATTCTGGTGTAGTCATCAATGAATGTCATCATGTATTTGTTTCCATTTGCAGAAGCAATAGGCATAGGGCCACATAAATCTGAATGAACAAGTTCAAGTTTCCTATGTGCTCTTGAGTGTGAATCATGAAATGGTTGTTTGCTATGCTTTCCTAGAATACATGCATCACATTCCTTAGGTTTTCTAGGAATTGTAGGCAGTCCATCAACACCATTTTTCTTCAACAAACGAAGGCTGTCATAATTTAAGTGTCCAAATCTAGCATGCCATAAAAGACTTGATGGAAATGTACCTTCATCATGATGTGAATTGAATGCAAAGTTTTGAGCATGAGCAGATGAACCTTTCAGCTTCAAGAGTCTCCCTTCTTCTATTCCCTCCATGACAAGTGAGCGATCTGATGCTTTTCTGACCTCTGCCTTGCCATCAAACAAGTGAATTGAGTGTCCTTGCTGCCGGATTTCGACCAGGGATAGCAAGTTTCTCTTCAACTCCGGGAGGTATAGAACCTCATGTAGGATATGATCACGAAGACCAGGCAGTTTAAGCCTGACTGTGCCAAGCCCTGATGGCTTGAGTTTGGATTTATCTGCGAAATATACTGCTCCATCAACTTTGTCAGTGAATTCTTCAAAAAATCTTTTCTAAATGTCATGTGACATGTTGCTCCTGAATCTAGCAACCAATCATCTCTCCATGAAGTAAATGAAACATCAAATAGGTTTTTAGTTACTCCATTGTTACAATGTGCTAGAACAGAATGAGCTGATTCAGCTGGTTTACCTTTGTCTTTGTCATCAGTTTTACCTCTGTCTTGATTTGTTTGCTGCTGAGCTTTAGATTGTCTGCCCCCTTTTTCTCTGAAGTTTCTTCTTCGTCTTCTGCCTTCTCTTCCTCTGGATGGACCTGAAGCGTGTCTCTTTTCTCTCTGTGCCAAGTAGGCAGCCTCTTTAGAAGATGAAGGGACTGTCATCTTCTTTTGAAGGAGGAGAGAAAAAAAAAACTCTGCTGGAAAATTTCTCTTGAAGGAGAGAAAAAAAAAATCTTTGCTGGAAAATGTACTGAAAAAACTCTTTGCTGCAAATATGATGAATTTTAAAAGGATAGAAACACTTTGCTAAAAATGTTGATTCTAAAAACACAAGTTCTTTGCTAAAAAACTGAATTCTGCACAAAAAAAATGTATTTTTTTTTTGTTTGGGGAAAAAAAATTTGTGAAATGGTAGGGAGGTCGATATGGAATGTTGTGAATGGGATGGTATTATGAAATGGAAGTGATATTAAATATGACAGTGGGAGGGCGTATGGGTATTAGAGGAGGGGCTGTATTAAATGATGGGAGGGGCGCATACCATATATTAAATGATGGGAGGGGCTGTATTATATGATGGGAGGGGCGCATTCCATGACAACGCATACCATGATAATAATGAAACAAAACATTTAAATACAATGTAATCACAATAAAACACAGCGTTTAAATAAAACACAACGTTTAAATAGACAATGGACAGGCGGTATTGTTTCCTGCATATTACATATGGTATTACAATTGAAAGGCGGTATTATGAATAAGGTGACAGTGCTGGTAATAGCAACGTGTGGTGGTAATGACAGTTGAAAGGGTGGAAATGGACATACAATAATGAGCGGTATTGCAGGTATATGGTGGAGGTTGTGTGTTCAAAACCCGAGCCACGCTCCCACACTGACTTAACAAACTTGCAGTCGACGTTGAAGGTTAGGGTGATACTGTTATATTGACAGAGGTAGCGCTAAAACGCAGACAACGTATTATAATGGGAGGCGGTAATGCATAGGGCCGACTGTAAAATAGTGTGGTAAACGCTGTATCGAACCAGGGGCGTTATATATGAGATATATATGCAGCGTGGGTAGCAGTTAGGAAATGCAACAGCGCTGTCTATGGCAAAGCGCTGTATGGACACTGTAAGGAGGTGTGCAGCGATGTATACAAACGAGTGAATAAGGAGTGCGCAGAGAATTTATGTCATAACACAGTATGATATTATAAATGAATGGAGGGCCTTAACTGGTGGAGGGCGCAGAGAATTATGAAATGATATTATAAATGAATGGAGGGCGGTGTGAATATATTGGCAGGCAGCGCTGGTGAATGAGGCGTGGGTTTAATGTATATATATTGACAGCGTTGGATTATAAACCAGACAAGCGTTGTAATATAAAACCAGCGTTTAAATATAATGCGTGGGCGTTGAAATGTATATGGAGGGAGCGCTGTAATGCAAAGGAGGGAGCGAGTGAGGGGAGGGCTGTGCGTGCGGCCAGAGGGAGAATATAACAGTGCGTTGGGTAGGGAATAGGGAATGGAACAGTGAGGGAGAGGGAGGTGAGTCGATGAGAGTGGAGAATGGAGGAGGCCCAAAGGGCTGTTATAAAAAATAATTTTGAAATGGAATCTGCAGAATGACAGAGCCTGCAATTTGCAGATTGACAGAGGAGCCTGCAGTCTTCAGGAGCTGCAGGAGCTGGAGCTGCAAATGTCAGGGTTAAATAGAGAAAAAAAATGCAGAATAACAGTCTAGCAATTAAGAGCAGCAGAAAACTATTAAAAAATATTGACTGAGCAAAGGAGAGGGAGTTACACCACAGGGCAGAAATGCCAATAGTGGGGCTGGCTCTGATACCATGTCAAACCAGGAGGTAACTCCTCAAATCAGAATGTGTATTAGCTGAAGAATGTACATGATTTTATAGATGGGAGGTGAGGCTATTGGGATTCATCTCCCAATGACTCTTGGCCTTCCTTATTTCCTAGTATTAGATAATATACAAAAATACATATGCACACCCATCCATAGGATTAGGTGTCAACATTTTCTATGATTGCACTTCAGTTTTTGAGCTATTAGAACAACTCCATTTTTCTGTGGATCTATATTCCCACATTTCAGTATATTTAAGGTGATTGTAAATCATTTGTGAGCAATCTGAAGTTTTGTAATCCAGAAGTAGGGGAATAGTGTGGAAGAAACTTTTGCGTTCCATTGTATAGTTTGACAGGGATTAATAAGAGATGCAGCTCTGATTTGTGGGATCCATGTGGTATGAGATTTAGCTTTTGTTTTTCTCCTTTGTTTCATATGTAAATTGTTATGTTTCACCTCTCATCCATAAACATTTATTTTTGAATGCTTTCAAGATAGAAAGGTAGGATCCATCTTTTATGCCCTGCCTTGGGAAATCATTCATACTCTGTGTTTTTTCTTTTGTTTGAAAAGGATCCATTTCATTGTGCCCTTTCAAGCTCCTCACCAGTCTTTCCATCCCATCTTTATTAAAATTTAATTTCTAAGTCTCCTGCCTATCTTGCCCCATGAAATACCCTGTGTCCTGATTTAATTCCCAGTTTCAACTGTCCCATTTTTATCCCACACATCCCTGAAAATTCATTCATTTCATTTATTAAACCTTTTATCCCCATCATTTTATCTAGCCTAATATCAGATCATTAAGTTTGTTTTATTGAATATATTTTCATTGAGAGAGCCCTCTCCTATCCTTGTAGGGATAGCTACAAGGCTGAGCGTGGTTTAGTTGTTACTCTGTTTTTCCCTTTTCAGCTTGGGGTCCAATTCGGGTGCTAACATCTCTGGTGACCATACTGTGGAATATCTTGATCTGACTATCTGCAAGTGCATATTATTGGCTTTTGAAATGATTGTGTTTAATTTTCTTTAAAGAAATTTTGAACAGAGGCATGTAGAAGAGAAAATCATAGTGAGGCTCTGTGTTATAAACAATATTAAGAGACCCTGCCTAAGGTTAAAACCTTGGTGCATTGAGACGCGATTATTTTAAAAGAAATATCTGTAATTGAAGTTAAAGCTTGGTTTATTTCCCGACAGAGTGATAATATAGTGGGACCCAGCAGTGAGTTAACGCGAGGAGTAAAGCGCATAACCATAGTCAAAGCTCGGTTTAGTTTACCGCCAACGGGTTTTGCAAACCAAAACCACCCATATCACGCCGTTTTTACCCAAGAGCAAAACTACTTCTAAAAAACGTGATCCAGTTATATTCGGGCACATCATCATGCCAAAACTTCCCATTTTGCACGGCTCTAAACTGTTAATCTTCGACCTCTGAAAAACACGAAATCAATGAGAGCTGTTCGATCCAAAGTGCCTTTGATCCGACAGCAATCGCGCGCCTAGAAGCACTGGCGATAAATCAAGGTATTATGCAGTGCTTTTATGTTTTTATATGTCTATTTTATTCATAAAAGGCGAAAAATAGACGTGTGGGCCCCTGTTGAAATAAAATATATGTCGCGTTGATAAAAAAGCACATAAGTTCCGCAGATTTAAAGGAATCGCACCATTGTTATGAAGTTTTGATATTTTGACCGGAGTAATAAGGTTGGCTCAATGTTTTTGATGTGTTCCCTAATATCACATTAAATTACAAAGATTTGTTCAAAGGTCGGGATATTATTTCACAGCGAAAAATTATTTAGAGCGTTGTTGGAAAAGAACATAATTACAGCCACTTATTCCAGTCACATATCTTTGATAAAAGAGCATAAAGGTCAGATCACCCCAGTAAAATGTTTTCTTGTAAATGATTTTTCTAGTCTGTTAGGCTGAACAGAATTTTTGTACGGTAAAATATTTACACACACTATCTTCAAGAAGATACACCAGGGCTAATCTAGATCCAAATCCTCCCCATGTGTTTGAAAATCCGAATCTTATCCCAAGAATTGTCAGAAGACAAGAAGGATCATTAAGTCCTAGACCTGTCTTTAGATCCTATACTTGGCCCAATGAGTGGTTTTTTGTAGAAGATCTTTCCTTTGACGAGAATTTTGAGCTTTCTTTTTTTAGGAATAGGTTTGAAACTGACGTTGGCGATACAATTTTAGATCCCGAGTTCCTTGTAGATATTGAAGTCCAAAGAGAAAATTCTTCCATTGACGACTAAATTTTGAATTCTCCCCAATCCATCACTGTAACTAATATTCCTGAGCTTTCAGATTTGTCAGGAACTGCATTGCCTCCTCTTAATTCAGCTGCATCCCCTACAGTCAATTCACGGTTGTCATCTCCTCCATCAACACCTCCCTTGAATCCTACAAATCCTATTGTAAATCCACCCAGAGCCATGGCTGCCTGGTATGCATCCCTGGTTTTACCCCAGGTCCTCAATGATATGCCTGCTGACTATCAAAGCAAAATTCCCATTTTTTATGCCACTCAGAGCATTATAGCCCAGCAGCACGTTGATAAAATGAATATTTTTTTTGATTTACATGAGGTAGAAGCAGAGAATGTAACAACTAGGCTGTTTGTTCAAAGTTTCAGAGGTGAAGTTAGAAAGTAGTTTAGAGCCTTACCAGCAGTCTCAATTCGCACTTTACAGGAGTTACACACACAATTTTTAGACCGATGGGAGGTAAAAAAGAACCCACTCCAAATTCTGTCTGAGTATGAGAACATTAAAAGAAATTTGGGTGAAACTGTGCAAGACTATTGTTTGAGATTCAATGTTGTATATAATGCCATTCCAGCTAACCTTAAACCTCTTGTAGGATTAGCATTGTTGAAATTTCCAGATGGCTTTGATGCCGATATGGCATATCAGCTGCATGAAGGAGACCCGTCTTCACTTGAAGACATGCAGAAGATAGTAGTAAGCATTGAAGCTAATCTGCTGGCTAAAAGAGCACGAGCCAGAGCTGAGAAAAGAGTCACGGTAAAAGAGGAGGCCTCTCCTTCAGATAGTAAAATGGACACTTTGATCAGAACAGTGGAAAAAATGGTTGATAGGTTAACCATTGTAGACAGACCTGAGCCTCAAATAAGAAATCCAAATTTCAGAGGGCAGCAGCCCCAATTTAGAATTAAACAGAAAGAGCAGAGAACACAGGACCAAGCTGCGCCACCATAGTTGCAGATTAAAACTCCATTGCAGCAGAACTACGTGCAAGGGGCAAACTTAGATGACGATGATCCTGTGATTGAGACAAATCACTTTTTCACAGCTGATGGTGCGCCAATTTTCCTCACAGAGGACGAAGAATACACAGTGGCGACTCCAGACATTCAAAAAGACCAAAATTTCATTTTGACCAATGACACATCATTGGAAGAAGAGTCAGATGACTACCAGAGAGGGCATATGAACGCTCTGTTGGCTCAACAAAGGAAATATTCTCTAAGGAACAGAGATGTTACAATCGGTCACATTCAGACAAGAAAATAGCTCCAAATGAAGAACGATGCACAGAAGAAAGGAAAACAGCCGGCTGATCCTTCCTCCAGCAAAGCACCTGCAGCTACTAATACAAAAAATGAAAATAATCCGTAGAGCACAGTAAAGGAGCAAACAGAGAAGAAATACTCGCCCATTAAAGAGGTAGAAAAAGCTCCCTCCTTAATTTAGAAAATGAAATTTCCAAACTGAAAGTGTCTATGCCCCCGACTGAGTTAGTGAAGAATAGTACATTTAAAACTCAGGTGTCTAAAGTCTTGAAAATAGACTCTGTTTCTGATATGGTTAATGTAGAAGATGACTACCCTGAACTTATTTTTGGTCTAGCCACAGAAGAATCTGAAGAAAATGAATTCCCTCCTTTTTACCTGAGTCTTAGAGTACATGAGTTTGTCCTTCATAACACTATGTTGGACTCTGGAGCCTCACATAATTTGATGCCCAAAGCTATCATGGAGAAGCTAGGCCTTGATATTACTCGAAAATACCATGATTTGTATTCTTTTGACTCAAGTAGGGTCCACTGTATTGGTCTAATCAAAGACTTGGTAGTGTCTCTAGATCAAATTCCAGCCAAAAATGTCTTGATGGATGTAGTTGTTGCTGATGTCCCACCACGGTTTGGAATGCTGCTATCCAGGTCTTGGAGTGAAAAACTTAAGGGAACAATGTAGCTTGACTTCTCTTATGCCACTATCCCTGTGTTTGCCCAGTTGAGAAAGTTATATAGGGAAAATAAAATGAAATATATGATTACCAGCAAAGACAAGCCAGTAAATCATCCCATTAATGCTGTCCACACAGATTTAGAGTCTTTTGTCTTTTATTTAGATGGTGGTTTAAATGATGTGAATGTTCAGTTGGTACAAGTGGATGAAATACCTGAGATTTCAGAAAATTTTAGAGAAGTCCTCAAAGAGGAAAAAGAGAAAGAAGCAAGCACTTCTAAGCCTCCTGCCTTCCAACAGCAAAAAGACAGTGAACAACCAGAAATCAGCCAAGGTAAAGAAGAGAAAGAAACGAAGTTCCTGCATCTTCAAGAAGAAGAAGAAGGCTTGTGGAGTATGGATTTTGATGGAGTTGTTGGTAAGGATGGAGCTGGCATTGGAATATGGATTAGTAGCCCTATTTTCCAGCCTGAGAAGGTTCTCATCAATGTTAGATTTTGTGCTTATAAATTAGCTTTTGATTGCTCTAATAATGAAGCAGAATATGAAGCTTTGATTGCAGGTCTCAAAATTTCGAAGAAGCTAAATGCTAAGAGGATTTATGTGTATGGTGACTCTGAGTTAATAATCAAACAGGTGAAAGGAGAATACCAAGTTAAACATCCAAGATTGAGGGCATACCGAAATGCAGTCCTAGATATCTTGAAGACATTCCCAGAATATAACTTGACAACAGTACCCAGGATGTAGAACATTATTGCTGATTCCTTTGCCACTACTACCAGCAACTTGAAGATTCCAATGAACTCCAGAAATAAGTTTAAGATCTATGTCAAACATAGGCCTACTGTTCTGAACAAATTAAGGTATTGGCAGGTATTTTGGGATGATAATGAGATTAATGCATTTTTGCAGGGTGATGGAAAATTCAAAGACACTCCAATAGAAGGTGAGTTTGAGATTGATGATCGGGATATGGAAACAAATCAGATGGATATATTGCAGCTAAAGGATAATGTAATTCCTAGAGGTCTCATACCTCTAGAGGAGCCGTTTGATCAGGATGATGTCGCAAAGAAACCAAGCTTGGTGCCCACAGAGAAAGGAGTTGAAGATGTGAATCTTGGAACAGCTGACCAACCCAAGTTTGTGAAGTTTTCAAAGGCATTGTCCCCTGAGGTAAAGGAGAAGTATGTTAAGTTTCTTTCTGAATTTTCTGATGTATTTGCATGGGATTATTCAGATTTGAAAGTATATGATAAGAACATAATTCAACATACTATTCCTATCAAGCCGGATGAAAAGCCATTCAGATAGAAGCTGAGAAGAATCAATCTGAAGCTGCTGCCATCAATTGAAAAAGAGGTAAACATGTTTTACAAAGTAGGTATCATTGTTCCTATTAGATTTTCTGACTGGATTTCAAATTTGGTCCCGCTGCGTAAGAAGACAGGTGAGATAAGATTGTGTATAGATTTTTGGAACTTGAATAAGGCATCCTTAAAGGATAATTAACCACTTCCGAAAATGGACCATATTCTGCAGAGAGTAGTTGGAGCATCTAGGATGTCACTACTTGATGGCTACTCAGGGTACAACCAAATCTTGGTGCATGAGAAGGACCAAGATAAAACTTCCTTCACAACACCCTAGGGGACCTTTCAGTATGCTAAGATGCCATTTGGACTGAAGAAAAATGGAGCTACTTTCCAGCATGCAATGGACATTTCTTTTGCAAATGAGAAAGATTTTTTTCTTGGTGTTTATTTGAATGACTTGATAGTATTTTCAGGTTCAGGTGAGTAGCATTTGCACCATTTGAGAGTTGTCTTTCAGCGTTGCAGAAAATTTGGGATTTCTCTCAATCCCAAGAAGAGTCTTTTTGCCATGGATGAAGGCAAGATGCTAGGGCATATCATCTCTAAAGATGGTATTCGCATCGATCCAGCTAGAGTGGAGGAAATTCATCTCATAGATCTACCGAGAAGCAAGAAGGAGATTCAGGCCTTTAATGGTAAGATGAATTTTTTGCGCAGATTTATACCTAATATGGCTGAACATCTAAGAGAAATGACCAATATGTTGAAGAAGGACAGAACTGTTAAATGCACTGAATAAGCTATCAAGTCATTCAATTTGGTAAAGTTTTCTTTGTCTAATGCCCCAGTTTTGATCAGTCCCGACTACACTCAAGATTTTATCATATTTTTGTTTGCATCTGAACATACCATGGCTGCTGTTTTAATGCAAAAGAGAGATGAATAGAAAAGCCAATTGCCTTTTTCAGTAGGACTATTAGAGATGCTGCTTTAAGATATAATATTATTGAAAAACAGGCATTGTCTCTTATCAAGGCATTGAAGGATTTTAGGGTCTATATTTTGCATTCACATACTATAATGTATGTCCCTAACGCAGTAGTGAAGGACATGTTGATACAAAATGATCCAGAAGGTCAAAGAGGTAAATGGATAGTAGCTATGTTGGAGTACGACTTGGAAATCAAGCCCACAAAGTTTATCAAAGGCCAAGGTTTGGCGAAATTGATGGCCCAATAAAATTTGCGTGATTTAGATATAAAAATCATTACAACAATATCAGAAGAGGAAGATGAAGGTTTGCTGGTTCCTATTTTAGATATTTTTCTGCAGTCCCCTTGGTATTCAGATATTGTGTATGTTCTTCAGCATTTGTCACCTCCTCCAGGCATCCCTAAGAGTAGAGGTAGATATTTGAAACTTAAATCTGCAAAATATTGTATTTTAAACAATGATCTGTATTAGAAAGATCCAGGAGGCGTTCTACTCAACTGTTTGGTTGAAGAAGAAGCTCAGAAGGTAGTGCACGATTTCCATAAAGGTGACTGTGGTGGTCACTTGTTTTGTAAGACTATAGCCAACAAGGTATTGAGAGCAGGGTATTATTGGCCCACATTATTTTCTGATTTATATAAAACAATGATGAATTGTCATGAATGTCAAATTTTCCAAGGGAAGAAGAAATTGCTTCCTCTTCCTTTAAAACCAGTTTCAGTGAACGCGCCTTTTCAGCAGTGGGGGCTCGATTTCATAGGAGAAATACATCTCGCATCCTCAGCACAACACCGATGGATATTGACAAGGACTGATTACTTCACGAAATGGATCAAGGCCGTCCCAGCGAGGCAAGAAACTGACATGGTAATTATTCAAATCCTTGAATCGAATATTTTATCTCGTTTTGGCTGCCCATACAAAATTGTGACAGATAATGCAGCAGCGTTCAGATCAAAGAAAATGGTCGAATTCTGTGAAAAATACAACATCGTGTTGGGACATTCAACAACGTATTATCCTCAAGGCAATGACCTGGCAGAGTCATCAAACAAATCGCTAGTAAATATAACTAAGAAAATGCTGGAGGCAAACAAAACAAATTGGCACTGAAAGCTCATTAACACACTGTGGGTAGATAGAGTTAGCGGTAAAAAATCAATAGGCATGTCACCTTTTGAGCTAGTTTATGGTACTGATGCTGTCTTTCCTACTTCTCTTATAGTTACAGTTATGAGATTGTCGCAAGAAGTTGGAAGCAAAGATGATGACAGTCAGCGAAGGATCAATCAGATGATCCACCTTCAACAGACAAGAGAAGAAGTGTCACAGAATGCGATTCAGTTGTAGGATAAGATTAAAAAGATCTATGACAGGAAGACTAAGGCATAAAAGTTTCAGCTAGATGATGTAGTGTTGAAATGGGATGTAAGGAATGAAGATAAAGGGAAGCATGGTAAATTTGAAAACATCTGGAAGGGACCATACAGAATTTCTGCATACAGGGGACATAATGCCTTCTTGCTTTCAGAAATGAATGGCCAGAATTTCCCTGGAGGAGCAGTAAATGGTAGGATTTTGAAGCACTACCATTGTTGAAGACAATGGATCAGAATCTATATCATCATTGTATATACCATGTTATTTTTTATCAGAGTTCAAATGCATAGATCATTAAAGTTTTGGGCCCGAGGTGAAGGCTATAAAACTTGGATGATATGTGTATGGTTTGGTTTTATTTTAGTTTTCAGTCTTAGTCTTGAGTCAGAGTTAGTCTGCATAATGTCAGTTTTTAGTGTTTTGACTCCATGCCCAATGGATAAAGCTACTTGTTCTATGGTGTTCTTGGCACCTCCAAGGAGCTACCATCCCCATTGGAGCCAATGTTAGGGTCAGTCTGGTCATACTGCCATCAGTGATCAAAACTGAACTTTTGCATTTGCATATTAGGCGTCTCATACTGAATTAATTTCACCATTCCGGTAGGTCATGGATTCATTGATGGTAGTAATTTTTCATCAGTTTTCCCTCATGAGGTACTTGCTGATTCTCCTCTCTATGGTCTTCAGTCATTAGTCACTTTCATTCTTAAAGTCATGTCAGTAGGTCATAGGCTGGGTCTCATTAGTTTCTAGGGTCTCACCATGGTCAAATTAATGAGTCAAGTGTCAATAAATACCAGCAAGGTCATGAGGATGTCAATAAACTCAAAGTTATACCACCTGGAAGATCAAAGATATATTTTATTCAATTTAATGTAATTTTCACCTCAAAACCATGTTTTGAGGTGAAAACATGATATTTTGCCTTTATTATTATTCATTGTGTAATTTTATATCATCATATGTAATAAGTCACAATTCAGAAGCTGTTTTCTCCACAAAATCATCACCCTGCCTTCATAGAAGTTTTCCATAGCATGTTTAGCACCAAATCATCTTCCAAGAAGATCCATCAGAAAGAGCCCGAAAGGAGCTTTCCAATGGTATATTACACTCTTAAAACTGACTGTTGGATTGAAATTTATGCTTAAGTGAAGTAAAATTCCCTATATCTTCAAATAATCCCTATTTCCTAACCTTCCCCTTTTTCCACCTTTTTCCCAAATTTTATTTTATCAAATTTTAAATTTTCCTTTATAAATCTTTTTTTTTTCCCCTTCCGATTATAAAATCGCATTATAAATCATATGAGATTTATGTCATAACCACTTCCCCTCCATACTCCTTGGAAACTTTATAATAATCGTTTTAAAGATTTTATTATAAAGTCCAGTTGAATTACAATACGCAACCACTTCCCCACCATACGTTGTAATAAAACTTTATAATAAAGTTTTATATCATAAAACCCCAACCCAAGTCCTTTCCATCGCAAATCGCAACATCCAAATGTGCGCCCCGATTGACCCATTGCCCAAAACTCCGATGCAATTGTGGCTTCCGATACATATCCCTCGATGGATCCCCTCTGATCATTCCACGACCGTCAATTTTCCCTCGCCGATCCGATGGCTCACAGCTGATCGGGCCATCGGCCATTGGCGATCCCATATATGAACTATCTCACTCCCTCCGATCTCCGATCCCGATTGGCCCTCGGGCCCACCACATAAACTTCCGCCCGTCCATCATAAAAGGCCTTTCCCTTGTATAGATCAAATTTTTGGTTTTATTCGTTTATATAGTTGTTAAACACCATGTTGAAGCACACACATGGTGTATGAGGAAGATGAGCACACACACAAGAGACTCAACACACAATGAAGGATAAGCGTGAGGCTTTCTTATTTTCCATTATACAAAGATGTACATTTATAGTACAATGGTGTGACTCTTGATTTCATATTCCAAGGTCACTTGGACTCCATTGTGACTTTTTGCATTCCACACCTACCCATGTAGGATTAGGTGTTCCAACATCCCCCCTTAATCCGAAGGGGTATGTGTGAGTCCAAGAAAAGAGTTGTAATACAAATATGCAAAGTATACATGGCAGCACTTGGCTGAATCAACTCTCTAAAATGTTGGAAAAAAGAGGTGGTTTTAGGATGACCACAAACACTGGAACGCAAAACTTGTTGCAGTTCCCGGAACTCTTCCAAAACTGGCAAGAAGCTAAAAGCTTCTGCTAGAGGAATTGTCCCTCATAAAAAAGGGATACCTTCAACCTAAAAGAAGGGAGGTCTACTACCTGTGATGGTTTTAGGATTACCAACAACTCTGGAATGCTTGAAGCATTTCCTGGAACTCAACCAATGCTGGCAAGAAGCTGAAGGCTGCTAAGTTGAAGGCTTCTGCTAGAGGAAGTGTTCCTCATATATGAAAGGGAGACCTTCGACCTAAAAGAAAGGAGGTCTACTACCTGTGATGGTTTTAGGTTATCCACCAACCAAAGATGATGGTTTAAGGTTGTCCACCAACCGAAGGCATGCTCATGGGCATCCGTGTCTCTGGCTACATCTCTGAATCCGGAATGACGAATTGTGGCTTAGGCTCACTTGAACTGCTGACTACAACTCTGAACATGGAATGAGAGATTGTGGCTCAGGCTCGCTTGATCTGTTGTCGAAGCTTGTACATGACCACCATTTTCCCCCCTGTCAGGGACAAGGTGAGATGATGGCGAAAAATCAACTGCAAGTTTGCTCAATATTCGTGAACAAGTTCTAACATGTGTCGTAAACATCTTCTTGGCTTCTCATGCCCATTGCCAAGAAGCGATCCATCCAAGATGAATCTTTGTTCTTGCAGGAGGCTTGTGTCTGAAGCATCTGTCTGAAGAATGAGTGTGGCGACCACAGTGCTTGCATGGATGAAGATCAAAACAGTGATCTTTCATATGGCCAACTCGATCATAGTGTTGGCATTTCTCAATCTGTTGTGGAAGTGGAACAGGATCTGGAACAGCTGCAGGTGAACTGTCATACATGAATCCGGCACTCTGAAATTTGATGGGCTTTGTGTAGTCTGGAATATGAAAGGACACATCCTTGTCATATCCAAGACCAGTTCGGTGCTTGTTGTGGACAAGCTCTTCCCAAGGTCTGATGATGGGCTTGAGAAGTGCAGGCTGAGCTGCTACATCTGCATGTACATCTGCTCTAGTACAAGGAACTGAATGGGAATCGACTTCAACTTTACTGACTTGCTGCTAATGGGAGTCTTTCACAATGTTCTGAACATAAACAGGTTCAGAATGGTGACTCTTTTGCTGAAGTTCGTCTTGTTGGAGCTGAGATTCCAACTGCAAAAACTCAATCTTCTCATGTGCATCTTGCAAACAACTTTGAATGTTACAAAGAGCATCCTTGCTCATTTTTATCATGTCATCAACATTTGAATGAATGAGGTCATTCAACAACACTAATGCCTCATTGATTTTGGCCATTTCAACAACTTAGGCTCAAAAAATGAAAGGGTGTCGGCTACAACCGAAAATGCACCCGTTTACAATGTGATGCAACAACAAATACAAATGACTCCAAGGAATTCTTAAAGTACAAAATGTGCTCCTCAAATGATGTAGGGCAATCAACAATCTTTCAACAACTCAAGTACTGATTGCAACTATGAAGAAGATGCAAATTCCACTCACAATACAATGTCAATGTCTCTGCAAAAATATTTGTTTGAATGTGCAGCTGAAAACACTTGTGCAAAAGGCCTTTAAGGCAGTTGAATTTTCCTTGAAAGAGCTGTTTAAAAACTGACGGCAAACTTGTCTTCAAATGTCAATTTCTTCAAAAAATCACCATTATATTAATGCCACAAATCATATAATGTCAAATATGCAATATGTATATACCATTTCCTCATGTGCCATTTCTTCTTTTACTGTTGTTCATGTCTTCTTCTTTCCTCTCTCTCTGCTTTTTTTTTTTTTTAATCAAAAAATAATTAAAAAAAAAATAATTAAAAATGGGAATAATTTAAAAGGAAAGGAAAAATTATGGGAATGGGATTAATTAAAGGAGAAGGAATTTTAAAATGGGGAGGAATTTATGGGGGTGGGGGATTATATTAAAATAGGAATTAATAAAAAAGGGATTATTAAAAAGAGATTATGGGTATTAAAAAGGGAGATTAATTAAAAGGGATGGGGGTTATTTAATAAAAAAGGAGTTATTAAAAAAGGGAATGGGGGTTATTTAATTAAAAAGGATATTAATTTATTGAAATGAGAGGGGAGGGAATTTAATAATGGAGGAAGGGATTTATTAAATTAAAATTAACGTGGGGGGGGGGTCGTATTATATGGGAGGAATTTTAATTTAAAAAGGAGGGTGAGAATTTTATAAAAATGGGAGGGGGGCTTATTTAAATGGTAATAAAAAGTCAAAAGATTTAAAATGTGAAGGCCGAATGGCCAAGAGAGGGGGAGGGGAACGCTCTGAAAGAGAGGGCGGATTTTAAAAGGGAGAGGGAACATAATGGTTTGCAGAGCGTTGTGCTGTTGCGTAGGGAGGCTAGGTATTGAAAAATATTTTTAAAATAAAAAAAATGAGGAGTAGTGAGGGGGCCGAGAGTGTGTTGGGTTGAGCGTATGGGAGAATGGGGTTTGGGGAGAGGCAGAGCGTATGGGATATGGCGGAGTAGGGGCGCAGGTGAGAAGGGTAAGATGCAAAACGCAGGTGGGGTAAGATGGATAGGTGTCGTAGAGTAGAGTGAAGAAGTGTGGGGTTGCAGCGCCGGCGGGGCCGTGTAAGAGTGAGAGGGGTAGCAGCCGGAGTGCTGTAGTTTGAGGATGGGTAGCAGTCGATTAAAAAAATTAACGTGTTGAGTTGTTTATGCAGCGAGGGGAGTGGGGAGGCCGAGGGCCGTGGAGAGAGGCCGAAGGCCTGAGAGATGGGGAGCTCGGGAGTCGAGTAGTGGTGAGGTTGAAAACAGAAGGGGGTGTTGTTGAGGCGGCGGCGGTGCGTAGGGTATGCGTAGGGTGAGTGAAGTAAGAAAGGGTGTAAGTGGTGAGCGCTTGTGAAAAAACTTGCAGGTTGGGGAGGGGGGCCAAAAGGCCAAATGAGAGAATTTTTTTTTTATTTTTTATTTTTTTAATGCCAGAAAGGTGAAATTATCATTAAAGCAACAGTAGAATTTCCAGATATTGCAGAGAAAACTCAGAAATTTTTTTCTAGTAGTCCAACAGCAGAAAATGGACTATAATAATGCAGAATTCTTCAAATGTATAGCAGAATAAATCCAGCAGCAGCAAAAAGTGCAGAAATGAGGGAAACTTCAGAATTTTAGTCTTCAAAACAGTAGATTTTTTCAAATATACAGAAATCTACTCCATTGCAGAATTTAACAGTATTCAAAAACCCATAAACTTGCAGAGATTTTTCAACGAAAAACTCAGAAATCTTTCTAGGAAAAACCCAGAATTTTCCAGAAACTCATTTTAAACACTTTTCCAAAGAACAAAATTTGCGTATAAATGCAGAGATTGCAGAAAAAATAAGCAGTGAGAAAACCTTCAGATGTACAAGGCTGCGTCTCCAAACCAATTTCTGAATGCTGCAAAATCACTGAATGCTTCTCCTCTTCAAAACACTGCTGCTCTTCTCAAAACAAATTCCTGAATGTGGCAAAATCACTGCTGCAAAAATCCTCCAAATGCTGCAAAAATGCCAACAATTTTTGCAGATATGCACAGGCCATAAACACAAATGGCTCAGTCAATTTGGGCTGGTTATGAACTTATTAGCTCCGATACCATGTTAAACACCATGTTAAACACACACATTGTGTATGAGAAAGATAAACACACACACACAAGAGACTCAACACACAATGAAGGATAAGTGTGAGGCTTTCTTATTTTTTCCATTATACATGATGTACATTTATAGTACAATGGTGTGACTCTTGGTTTCATATTCCAAGGTCACTTGGACTCCATTGTGACTTTTCGCATTCCACACCTACCCATGTAGGATTAGGTGTTTCAACAATAGTGAGCTCTCCCCAATCGCATCGGCAAGTTTCAATATGTTATACTCTGCTCCCAAAACGCCCAATTCCGATTGCAATTGTACTTCTTGGTCCCACCATTTCAAATCCTCCGCCCATCCATAATGTGGCCCTTTGCCTTTGTTAAGTCTAAAATTTGTTTGTTTTATTTATTACAAAGGCCACTTCCCCAATCGCATCGGAAGTTTTGGTTTCGGTCGCTAATTACAACGGCACCATGTTTCATTATGTATTGCCTCCCCCCCTCGATCTCGATTGCGATTTAAATGCATCATACAACATATTACAATGGTTCTGTTGTATGTTATATTCCCTATCCCACCCCTTTCGATTGCGATTGCAATGTGGGTCCCTCCTCATTCCCTTTGCTCCCTCCGTCCAAAAATCAGTTTTCCCTTCACCGAAAGCATAATTTCATTTCAGTTTACTTCAAACAACATTTTATTGAAAAGAAGTCAGTTTTATCAACGAAAAATGGAAAGCAAAGAAAACAGTCTGTTGGCCGAGAGCTAAATAAAATAGAGATATCTACAACAACAAAGAAATAGGATCAGATTGCCTATTTTTCCTTCAGTGAATTTTCAAGAGGTCAAAAAGTATCATTGTCCCTCATTTTCAGGGGTAGTTTGTTGTATTTATTTACAGCTCCCTTTTTCTGTGGATCTATGTTCCCACATTTTAGTATATTTAAGGTGATTGTAAATCATTTGTGAGCAGTCTGAAGTTCTGTAATCCAGAAGTAGGGGAATAGTGTGGAAGAAACTTTTGTGCTCCATTGTACAGTTTGACAGGGATTAATAAGAGATGAAGCTCTGATTTGTGGGATCCATGTGGTATGAGGTTTAGCATTTGTTTTTCTCCTTTGTTTCATATGTAAATTGTTATTTTTCACCCTTCATCCATAAACATTTCCTTTTGAATGCTTTCAAGATAGAAAGGTAGGATCCATTTTTATGCCCTGCCTTGGGAAAGCATTCATATTCTGTGTTTTTTCTTCTGTTTGAAAAGGATCCATTTCATTGTGCCCTTTTCATCTCCTCACTAGTATTTCCATCCCATCTTTATTAAAATTTAATTGCTAAGTCTCCTACCTATCTTGCCCCATGAAATACCTTTTGTCCTGATTTAATTCCCAGTTTCAACTATCCCATTTTTATTCCACACATCCCTGAAAATTCATTCATTTCATTTATTAAACCTTTTATCCCCATCATTTTATCTAGCCTAATATTAGATCATTAAGTGTGTTTTATTGAATATCTTTTCATGGAGAGAGCCCTTTCCTGTCCTTGTAGGGCTAGCTACAAGGCTGAGCGTGGTTTAGTTGTTACCCTATTTTCCCCTTTTCAGCCTGGGGTCCAATTTGGGTGCTAACATCGTGTAAGCACATATGCCATACAACGTAAAAATCCAATCTGCTGTGATGGGTCTTGATACATCGTATACATTTATCCCATCCCAAAATTCCTTCAATTCATCTACCAGTGGTTGTAAGTAGACATCCATATTATTCACTTGTCTTCTGCCAAGGACTATGAGAGCCAACATAATATGTTCATTCTTCATGGACAACCATGGGGGGGTATTTTTATTGATCACTCCTATAGGAAAAACATAATAGTTGGTGTTCTGGAGGGAATATGGGTTGACACCATCCATGGCTATGCTAAGTAGTAGACTTCGTACTTAATCCTTGAATTTTTCGGGCCATGTATCCTTTATATGCTTCATAGCTATTGAATTAGTTGGGATTCACATAAATCCCAACCCACTTCTTTGTGAGGCATGCCATCACTGCAACATAGCTAATTCTTTGTAATGAAAGAGCCTTTGAATCCTTGGGATTATATGCATGTGCCTCAATATCTTAAAAGGAGGACCAGTACATGATTTACCCTTATTTTTTGATTTATCATACCTGTCATGCCCACATTTCGGACACATCTCTTTGTCTGCATATTCTCCTCTATATATAATACAATCATTTGGACATGCGTGATATGATATGTACTCAACACCCAACATTTTCAACAATTTCTTTTCCTCTTCACAGCTACTAGGCAAGACATTATCACTTGGAAGAACCTTATATTTGAATAACCTGTAGTTGGTGATCATGGAAAAATATATTAATAAATGTACATTAATGTCGATATAATTATTAACGTTCATAAAATTTACCATTTGTGATGTTCATTGTAGTGGACTGATTATATTTCAAATTTATATAAGGGAGTGCTTTATGGTAACTTACCTCAAAAGTTCCGAGAAACATGCATTCGACAAGCCAAACTTTTCTTTCAAGTCGTACAATAACATCATTGTCCCCAATTGGGTAGACTTTGGCTGACCTCCAGGTCAAAAGAGAGGGGTGGTGGAAGCAAATTTAAGGCTTTTGAAAAAGGTGCCAACGTCGTATGAGCATCATCCCCGAGTTGATCATCGTTTTGAAATGCATCTAACAACATTGTCTCCATGGCAGTCGTATCCCTTAAGTAATCATCCATACTATCCTCTATTTGATTGCCTCCATTTCCAGCTTGTGAAGAATTACTATTGTTGTAGTCATTCCTAATTGGTGAATCTCGACGTAGCGGGAATTGAATCAGTGGTTGATTCAACCATTCTTGGTATCGTTCCTCTCCGATTTTTTGTCTTAATTCAATCTTCTCTCGATTTAACATTGTCGTGGGGTGAAACGGAAGATGGTAGGTAGGTCGTTCATCATCACTAGAATCCTAATAATTTTTAGCCTCTCACAAAACAATAATAAATCCAAAAATAAATAGATAAATTAAATATTACAAGTTAGGAATTTGTGCCTAACTCTTGGGTTGTTCCTCTAAGATAGGAGCTAGTTTAGGTAGCTCCTATATTGGTGTGTGTTTGGTTGAGAAATTGTCTCAACAAGGTGTTCAAGATAGCATGTACTATCTTGAGACACTGTCTCCTCATCTATTTAATTGTAAAATTACATTATTTTAATAATGAGAAAATATGTGAGGAAGCCATGAGGCTGAAGCCTTTTCCGTCATTATTTGGTGTCTGCTTTTTTATATATGTTTTCTATATTTTGCTGAGTGATTTTATTTTCAATATGTGGCATCAGAGCCTCAGGAGATTAATATGAGGTTGAGCCTTTCATGCATTGTGGCTATTGTGTTTTCACTACTTTACACACCCTACGTAGAGAGGAGTTGAGAAATATGTAGAATTGGTCATTGGTAACGCATCACCGTGACCAAGATTGCAGTGAGGAGTCTGGAAAGTGAGTGTCTTGATACGTTCGTGGTCAGTCAAGGGTTGTAGCATTGCTGAAAGCTACATCGTTGTGCAAACCAAATGGATGTGACAATCACGGATGTGAGTGAATTTCACTGCATAGAAACCGGTTGAAGTGTAACCTGCGATGATGGAATTATAATGTAAACCTGCGTTTGCATGAAGAATTAAGGGTATTGGTGCCATTGGGGTGAATTAACGGTGTTCTACGCTTGGACAAGAGTGAATTCATAGTGTTGAAGCCACTGTAAAATTGAAAACGCTGCGTTTGGTTGGGTCGGTTCCAACGTTTGAAGCAACATGTTTGATATGTTAGTGTTGCATTATATATGGTAAGGTATGAGATGTAATTTCATCTGCATTATATATGGTGTGGTATGATATATATATTTTGTGTTTAAATTCTGTATGGTATGATTGAGATACGGTTTGCATAAGCGTTATGCATATGCTGTGACTTTTGCATGAGTATCACATATATCGCATGGTTATGCCATTAACGTTGAAGTGTTAACGTTGAGATCTAGAGTAAATTAAAAGCAGTTTATGCAAATATTATAATGGAGTAGCGAACAGAGCTTGGGAGCTCGTTGAAAGAAATCGCAGTCGGCATTGAGATCAACCACTGATTGTTACAGATGAATGGAAACTAAGACAACAGATATGACTGATTAACAAAGTTGATGCATAAAGAGGGAGCACGATCAGCCTTGAAGTAGCGTTGAAGCTGTTGTTAAATAGAACGCAGAGAAAACTAATTCATTTGCAGAACCAGAGCTTGTAATTCCACTATTCATGCAACGTTTCTTGTTCCTTTCTGCATTATTTACTCCTGTAGAATGATGCATGATGCAGATTGTATAGAGAAGAAAGGCACAGTCAGTGCTACTTCTTTAATTGGGGATTGGTCAGATATTTCATTTTTTTCTGCCTTATTCCACCTTGGTTTGATAACTCCAATCTAGTGTCCTAGTGACAAACACATCAATCTCAAGCACAACAGGCTCCTCACTCCTCTTAAAAACTCGCAACTCTGGACCAACTGTATCGAGCATGATAGCCCAAAGTTTATTCATTTCTTTTGCAGCAATCTTCAAATTTTCAATAGTTTCTTTGCGATAGTCATTGTCTCCCCTCGAAAAATCAAACCAAGCAACAACCATCCCAGCCTTAAGGCACTCCTCAATCACCTCAACAGATCGTGACTGTGGTCCAAAGAGTACCAATAATTTTTTTGTCATTACAGGAAAGAAATTTTCTTGGGTAGGCTCGAGAATGGAGGCCAATTGAATAGGCTCCTCGAGCAATATGTGAGTTCCCTGCATTTTTATTGAAATAGCCCTGGTAGTCGAGTCTCTCTAGTAAGAAAAAGTAGTGGAGGAAGTGCTTTAATGTAAATTCATTTTTTGAGAAGTGACTTTATAAATTCCTTTTTTTTTTTTGAGAATTTAAAAAGGAATTCAAAGGTCAAATTAAAAGAGAGGTGTGTTTTTATTTTAAATTTGTAATTTGGTATATTTTTTGAGAGATAAATTGTGAGTGATAAGGTGTAGGGATATAGTAAACTTTTCTTTTTTTGTAAAATTGGAGAAACAAGGTGTGGAGAGAGGAGGTGTGTTACCATTTTTTTTGTAAGGAGTACTAAGGTTGATGTTAAAAAAATAAAAAATAAAAAATAAAAATAAAATTGGAGTGATAAGGTGCATTACATTTTGTAATTTTGAGAAATATTTTGTGGAGAAATAAGGTGCATATTTTGTAAATTTGGAGTGATCAATTTTTTCAAAGGAAAGCTCATTGTTGTAGGAGGTTGAATCAGTTTTTGAAGACATTTTTTTTCTTTCAAGAAGTTCTGGAACTCTGATTCCATGAAGATGTTGTGAAGCTGAGCGATTATGTACTCCAAATTTTAATAAAGATATCATTTTTTGGTGATTGTGTCTTAGATCAGCCTGAAATTGAATAAGGGGATCTTAGGTACACCATGTGTGTTTGTAATGGCGCATGTGTTTATGGCTTCATGATGTTGCTTTTCATTTGACACATAAATGATTTCATTTAACACACACATAAAGTTCAATGCAAGCAAGCACAACATCTGTAACAAAGTAGCTACAAGGAAGGATAATTAAGCTCAACACATGAATTTGCGTCACTACAAAAAATAATCAAAGTTGTCAACATTAGCATTCTACCTCAACAAAAAAATTCACTCAATACAATCAAATTCATGAATCTAGAAACTCCAGAGTTTCAAAGCAAAGTCTACATCAACGTTCTTGCAAATACATTTAAGAACTTTTAATCAAATTCATTGTTTTAAGTGAATCATTAAAAATTCATTGTTAATGAATTTTTAAGAGGACAAGTGAATTCATTGTTTTAAGTGAATCATTAAAATCATTTTAAGATTTCTTGGGTGAATTTTCGATAGTGTTCGACACCCTTTCTTTAAGAAAAATCAAGTGAGTGCACGAATTTTAAAGAAAACAAGCAACAAGTTCACATCTCCTGCAAGTGAGCGTACGCATTCTTCAAGTAATTTGAATGAAGTTAGTACAAAGTTCAAACCATCAAGCGAGCCATCGTGAATTTAATTGTAGCAACACATCAAAGCAACCAAACAAGTTCAACTCTAACACCAATCAAGCAAGTTGAAATCTACATCAAGCGAGCGTGAAGTAAACTTGAAACAAGAGAACCAAGTTTCACCAAGCAAGAGATTCAACAAATTTTGAAGCAAGTGAGCATTACTATTCATTCAAGTGAGCATGAAGTAATCAAGAAAGTCAAGTAAGCATTCAAGAAATACGATCGTCATCAAGCGAGTGTGAATACAAGAGTTCAAGCAAGAAAATTTTACAATTCTAGCAAGTGTTCCAAGCAAGTGCAATAAGCAACAAATCAAGCGAGCGTGCCATTCAAGCCACATAGCAAGTGAGCCTATTATTCAAGTAACAAAATCAAGTGAAAAAGTTCAAAGCACGACATCTATGACAAGAGAGCCTGAATTCAAGAGAGCGTGTTCAGATGGCGCAACACATCTAGTTGTTAAAAATTCTTCACAATTTGATCCTCTCAAGTGATGAAGACATGGTGCAAAACAACAAAAAAACTCTTGCTGATGTTTCAAGGAATCTACAACAAACCCATGAAACCATTGAGTTCTTCAAATAGAGTCGCAACTACAAAAAAATGAGTTGCAAGAAAAGAGTGATACTTTCAAGTCTTTAAACCATCCAGATGATAAATCATTCATCCAAACAGCTTCAATTGTCGAAGTTGTTCTAGTTCAAATTTCTTCCAAGCCCATCATCAAGCCATGGGAAGAAATTAAAAATAACAAGAATCGACAAGGCTTAGGATATGTCAACGATGAAAACAACTTGCATATCTCAGATTATTCCAAGCCAATTAAGTTCTTCAGTGTAGGATTTTTTGCACAAATCACCTCAGCAAGTTCTGAAAAAGTTGCAAACAACCAGAACTGCCCGCAACCTGAAGTTGAAGTCAAACAAAAATGTTCTCATGGTCAAAGAAATGGTCATATGGAAGATTAGTGTTTTTATCTCCATCCTTGTCTCCATTGTGGCAAGCCCAATCATTCCTCAGAGAAATGTTGCAACCAACAACAATCAGCCAGATTGAAGATACACTATGAATGGATTGATCATTGGGAATGGTCATCCAAAATCAAAATATTGTCTCAGTTCTACAACCGAATACAATCACACATATTGTAGCCGATAGTGGAAAGAAGTTGGTACTCTCATACAGTTGAATGGGGGAGTACACCAGTGTAAAACTCTTACACCTAAAGGGGGGGAGCTTAGGAAAAATTTCCAGAGAAGTGTCTCTCCTTTCAGCTGACAAAGGGGGGAAAATGTCAGTG
Organism: Pinus albicaulis; assembly: GCA_034641835.2. Classification (NCBI taxonomy): domain Eukaryota; kingdom Viridiplantae; phylum Streptophyta; class Pinopsida; order Pinales; family Pinaceae; genus Pinus; species Pinus albicaulis. Next base: position 1,023,265,351 of record CM076581.1, read on the forward strand.
AAATTGACGATGGTTGTCATACTGAAAGTCTCAAAAAAACCAACAAAAGTATCCAGTGGGAAGCTTCAGTAGCCAGTGGGCATCTTCAACAGCCAGTGGGCAGTCGACAGCAAAGCAACAGTGAGAAATTTTCAATACAACAAAAGCAATAGAGAGTTGTTTTTTGACATCATCAGCCAGTGGGTGTTGAACAAATTTTGTCAGTGGAAAAAGGATGCTGATTTCAGGCAAAGGATAGATGGATCCTTTTGAAACTTGGCACATGATGGAGTTGCCAAGCGAGATTTAGAGATGAATCAGACATGTAGCTAACTCATGGTCTCTTCATATTGTACAGTTTTTGCAGCATCCAGCTTTGGCAGTTTTTCAGGCAATGTTTTTGAGGATCAACATGAGAACTTGGAATATGGTTCCTCGTTCTTATTTTGGATTTATCATTGAAGGGGGGAATGTTAGCCTCTCTCACAAAACAATAATAAATCCAAAAATAAATAAATAAATTAAATATTATAAGTTAGGAATTTGTGCCTAACTCTTGGGTTGTTCCTCTAAGATAGGAGTTAGTTTACGTAGCTCCTATATTGGTGTGTGTTTGGTTGAGAAATTATCTCAACAAGGTGTTCAAGATAGCACGTACTATCTTGAGACACTGTCTCCCCATATATTTAATTGTAAAATTACATTCTTTTAAAAATTTGAAAATATGTGAGGAAGCCGTGAGGCTGAAACCGTTTTCACCATTATTTGGTGTCTGGTTTTTTATATATGCTTTTTGTATTTTAATGAGTGATTTGATTTTCAATAGTAATTAAAAAAAATATTTGAACATGATTAGTACAAAATATATGATATCAATTAGTATCCACGTTGACAATATTGCATGATTATAAATTGGTTTGACGTTGAAATAATTACATATTAATCAATATATATACCAAAAAATTATAATTATAATTACCCCCATTGTCCTGAGATTGTGGCTAGAAGATGCAATATTGTTACAATTGGCAGGGTGAAGTGGTTTTCCATTTTCATCTACCAAATGCGCCTTGCGATATGCAGCTCTTGATAAGAACTTCCGACGTTTTGAAGCAGTTTGAATATTTTGTGCATCTAAACTTGATGCTGAATCTACATGAACCTGCAAATTTGTATACATTATAAATTTAATTAAGTTGCACATGATTGACTGCATGGATAAAAAACATAAATTCAATTAGATATTGAAAATATAAATAAAATCTAAAGTAAATATTATGTCTCGAGATGGATAGGGAGAACTTCGCAATGGACTTTGAAAAACATTATGGAACGAGCTGGATTTTGAAGAATTGTCCATTCCATATAATTATGATATTTTCTCCCTGCATTTGAGCAAAACAACAATAAATTTTGGTGCACACACCTAAATGTAATTTCGGTGCATAATGTATAGATCACTGCACCAGTACGTTTTTAGTAATGCGCACTAGTGTCGTTTTATACCCAGACGCACTAGTGCAGTTCGATTAAGGGACGCATTGGTGACAAATAATTTAAAATAAAAAAAGCACAACTCTATTTTCTTTAAGTGAAAAAAAAGCGGTAAATTTAAAAAAGGGCGGAAAAATATTTTCGAAAATCTAATTTATAAAACATTTCTTTAATACTAAACACTTTTCATTATTTCACTATTTTTGCAAAAATTTTCAGCCAGAGATTTGTAGGATACATACCTGGAGAAAACAGAGCATGAGAGCACTGTGGAGCAAGGAAATACATTCGAACAAAAGTATTCAGACAATCAGAATTCCAAACCTCTGGTGATTCAAACCCTGTAGCATAGAATTTCAAATGATATGAGTAAATTTTATTGTTTTTTTTTACTTTTTATGTAGTTTTTTTTATGCAGTAAAAGAAAAAAATCAAAGTTTATTATTTTTTAAATTTTTTCTGCAGTTTTTTTTTTTTTTTTAATGCAGTAAAAGAAAAAAATCAAAGTTTATTGTTGTTTTTACTTTTTTCTGCAATTTTCAGAAACAAAATTAAAAAAAAATCCATTTTTAGAAACAAAAACCCTAGATTCTTTTTGTTTCTGCCCTGTCTTCTCCTTCTTTCTGTAATTTTAGAATTAAGGCTTTTCAATTTAGTTTTATAGGGTTTGTATAGTCATAAGACATCTAACCTATGGGATGACTTGCATAGTTGGATCCCAATCCATGTCGGCCCTTGCGTGAAATATAAAAAAAAACAGATTTTTTTCCTCTATGCGCCTTACGTAACATAGCACACCAGTGCGCTCTGTTATGCGCTCTGTTATACCAGTGCACCATGAAAGTACAATGATAAAAAATAAAAAATAAAAGAAAAATATATTTTTATCAGTGTGCTATATGTAACATATGGCACAGGTGCACTATTTCATTATGGTGCACTGTAAACGCCCTGTTTCGTAAAAAAAAAATCCATTTTAGAAACAAACCCTATATTCTTTTTGTTTCTGCCCTTTCTTCTCCCTCTTTCTGTGATTTCAGAATTAGGGCTTTTTAATTTATATTTATAGGGTTTGTATTACTAAATATAAGCCTAAGACATCTAACCCACCAGACGACTTGCATAGTCAGATCCCAGTCCATGTCGGCCCTTGCGTAAATTAAAAAAACAAGATTTTTTATCGGTGCGCCTGTGTACTTGAGCACACCAGTGCGCTCTATTATCCCAGCGCACTGCGAAAGTACTGTGATAAAAATAAATAAAAATAAAATAAAAATAAAATAAAATAAATAAATTCTCATTGCGCCATTTGTAAAGTATGCATCCGGTGTGCTATTTCATTATGGCGCACCACGAATGTTTTGTTTCGCAAAAAACAAAAAACACTTTCAGAAAATACAAACCCTACATTCTTTTTGTTTTTGACCTTTCTTCTCCCCCTTTTTGTGATTTCAGAATTATAGCTTTTCAATTTAGATTTATAGGGTTTGTATTTCTAAATATAGACCTAAGACATCCAACCGATGGAACGATTTGCATAGTCGGATCCCAATCCATGTCGGCCCTTGCATGAATTTAAAAAAAAACAGATTTTTTTTTCATCGGTGCACCTGGCATAACCTAACGCACCTGTGCTCATTATTGTACAAGTGCACCGCGAAAGTAATGTGATAAAAAATTAAAAAAACAATTTTTTTTTATCGGTGCGCCATATGTAAAATATGGCACTGGTTTATGCTACAAAAACTAACATTGGATGATTTTTATTATTTTATCATGGTTAATCGGTGTGGTGGTTGACATGTAACACATCGGTGCTCCTTGTTGACATAGAGCACCATACGGTCTATTATACTATTTGTGCGATGTGTTTCTAAGACACCCACACACTAGCATTGGTGCATACACCATGAATGGCGCACTGGTTTCTTGAATTTTTTTTTTTTACTTGAAAAGTTGAAAATTTATTTATAAATATATTAATGAATGATATGGTACATGTTTTAGATTGATAAAGAAATGAATGACAAGAGATCAAGTAACAAAAATACTGATAACACATCAAGAAAAGAAAAAAGGAAAGTTCTTTGTAAATTCTTTCCAAAAAATATTATTTTTGAACTATATGTAACTTTAACTAATATGTATTATTTACTGTGTATCATGCAGAGCCAAAAAATGACGAAACTCGATAAGATTATTTTTGATCTAGGACCAATGTAAACGTTTGATGGAAAAATTGCAAAAGGATGAATCAAGTGAATGAAAAAATACTATCGATCCAATATGAGTTTATTTTTTTAATTTTCATTAATAATATAATTAAAATTATTAGATAAAATGTGTCAAACAGTCTATTAATTCACATATGTTTAATGTTCTATAGGGACCAACAACTAAGAGAAGGAATGTTGTTCTAAGAAAAGAAAAAAAATAGAACATGAAAATGAAAATGAATTTCTCCTTAGCTCATCTGGAGTGGTGCTGGAGGTTAACGAAAGGGGGAAAATCTTTTACAAAAGTTTGAGGGATATAGTGGAACGAATGTATAGACTTTCTTTCCACTTACAATACAAAAACCAATCAAATGATTCAGAGAATTGGTCAATGAGACATGTCAGACTTTTAATACAACAAATGTACAACAACAAAAATTAAGGAATGAAAAAGTAATATTCCTTGAAATGTTTGTCTAGAATTATTTATAAATATCACTTTTGTTATATTTACTTTTCATATATCAATATAAAAATTAAACAGTTTATTGTCATGTTACATTTTCAGGAATATTATGAAAATCTGAAAAGATGAACGAGCTGATATCAGAAATATGCCAATAGGAATGTCCAAAAAGGTGTACAAGGAGATGGTCAAGGAAATGGAAAAAATTGCATCGCATGAGGAGCCATCTCAAAAACAACGTGCTTCAAATGTAATATGTAATCATTGAATTTTTCGATCATCAGGTACAATAAATAAACAATTTAGAATTAAATATTAATTTTCAAGTATTTTCTTGCAGAAAAGAAAAGAAAATGGAACTCATTCAGCGCATAAAACAGGACAACAAGGAAGAAAAGGGTTGATATCTAAGTTTGTGAGTAATTGCTACTTCCTTATAACAACTTAACTAGATTTCATTTTTGTATTTTTTAAGTTGTTTTACAAAAAACATCATTGAATGTCTTCAAATAGGTGCTAACATACAAAAAATAACCATTAGAGGAATTGATTGAAATTAGGTTAAATATGGGTTGTGAGTATATGTTGGCATATCATAACTTAATTGTGGAATTTGTAAGCATCTATCGATCTTGTTTTACTTAGCTCCGTCTATAATTAATAGAAAAAAAATGTTTTATAATAAACACATGATTTGTTATGGGGTATAAAACTTGCAGGAAACAAAGTATGGAACTGCGCCAATATATGAAATCCTGAAAGATGGCATGTTACATGGTTTTGAAAGAATGTGTATAGTTTATGAGTCAATTTTTGCAATGGTACGTCATTTCTTTTCGATTTACATTGATGTATACTATTTAATATTGAAATTTTCATTATTCTCACCAATGTATATACACTCATTACAATTTATTTTTATGTTTGTAGATGGAAGGTGAAGAAGAAGAAAAAAATCAACACTGTAAACAAAAAATTCCTGAAAATAATCCAAGTCATGGATGAAGCTCTAGCAGTGACGCCAGTTCAAGCGAAAAATGATGATGACTATGTTTGCATATCAAAGCAAGGCGATGTATTTTTTGAAATATGTCTGTGAAATCAGACATTTTCTTTAATGTAATGGACATAGTGTCCCAATTGAAAGACAAAGGGATACCAATAGCTATTCCATTTTGTATGACAAAGAATGTCTTATTCATATATATATAATAAAATATGTTTTAATTTATTCTATTGTGTTCTCCATTGTCGCTATTGTGTTCTCCATTGTCATTCTCAAATGCAATAATACAAATTTAATTCATATGAATATTGTTATAAGATCTATATGTGTCGACTTTTGATGAATAATGAATTTAAAAAAAACAATAATTATGATATGATATAACAAATTAATCCAAACATCACATTCAAATGCATCAATAAAAAATTAATTAATATGAATATTGTTATAATATGTGTCAACTTTTGATGAATAACTAATTTAAAGCAATCACAATAATTTCACTATCACGAGTCGATGTTTCTAAAAAATACAAAATGAAAATCGGTGTGTGTCAGTTACTATACACCAGTGCGTTTGTATTATTAAGAGCACCAGTGTGTTTCTATGACCTATGGGCACTGCACAAATACCAAAACCAATTAAAAATATCGAGGCATTTGTGCGGTACGACACACTGGTGCGTTTATGTGTCTATACACACTAGTGTTGTTGTACGACCTATGGGCACCACATGAATATCGATACCAATTACAAATCTCAGTGCGTTTGTGTGATACTACGCACCAGGGCATTTATGTGTCTATACGCACCGATGCATTTGTACGACCTATGGGCACCACACAAATACCAATACCAATTATAAATCTCGGTGCATTTGTGTGATACTATGCACCGAGGCGTTTATGTGTCTATGCGCACTGGTGCATTTGTACGACCTATGGGCACCACACGAATACTGATACCAATTATAAATCTCGGTGCATTTATGTGATACTGCGCACCAGTGCATTTTTATAAGTATACGCACCGATGCATTGATACGACCTATGGGCATCACACAAATCCCAAGACCAATTAGAACGGCCCCGTGCGTTGTATCACCAACACTACGCCCAGTGTCGTTTTATACCTTAACGGCCCAGTGCATTCTCCTTCGACCACCCCAAGGTTCCTTCTACATATACACGTTGGTGCATTGAATCCAGAGTAGCGCACCGATGAAAAAAACATCTGTAATAACCTTCGGTCGCCCATTTTTTTTAGTTGTGTTGAATTTTCGTTAAAAGCTCCACCAAAACCTCCGTAACCATAAATAGATGTTGTAGATTTTTTTTTTTTGACAATTTTGGCCAATTTTATAACACTAAAAACCTCCTTTATAACCTCCACTAGAGGGTCTTTTCCTCGTAGTGTAGGCCATCGCAAATCACATTTCGCATTTCACAACTCTACCCCGACGGTCTTATTGTCACCCTCCATGTTTTCCTGATGCGATATACTCAAACACATCACATTTCCTCAAACATAAACACTCTTCCCCCTCAACCATATTCACCGATGCGATATAGTCTATCGAAAATCACTCATCTCACTTTCACAACACAAACACTTTGCACTCCATATATTTTCGCCGATATTGTGATTGCGATATCACAATCAGAAAAACTAAGTCGATCGATATTTCATGAATATTTACACACGAGCAGCACTGCATCATGACATATTTGGTTATAAATGCTGAAATGATTACTTGGGCACATCAACCCATATCAATCATTAATGCCATAACTTAACGATTTTGTAGCCCACGCCTCCATAATCATTTGACTGTAAGAAGAACTGAATTCATATATTAGCAGCGTGCCAAATTTCATTCGTTTAATTGTTTCCATTACTATGGTACTTGTGCATTTGTAAAATCGAAGTTCCCTCTTTCCGCTTATCATTTCTCATTTATTTGCAGTCGAACCCAAATAAGCAGAATTCTTTGGAGATGTCTAAAGCTAAGATAATAAAGCTAAGAAATAGATGACCCCTATAAACCCTGCACCTGATGTAACCGAGAGAACATAGTTGCTTCCTCTGTTTACAGACATTACATGTGGACCGGAAATTGGATCCTCCTCATGGGAATCCATGTACAAGATGTTTGATGATAAGAAACCTCACAAAGTTCAAAGGAAAGCTATTGTCGATGCTTCTGATTCCTTAGAAGCTACTACTGAAGAAGTGGCCAATTATTTCCTACATCAAATTGCTGCACGACCTAAAATCTTACCATACAATGATATGGTAAGAAGGATCATTGATAAGCTCAAATTTGGGGACATGAATTTTCTAACTAGCAGAGGAACGATGATTGGTTCCTTCAAATCTGAATACTTGAAGCTGATGTACTACATCCTAAACCCTAAAAAGATCTATGACAAGGAATTTCTCGCACAATTCACCAGCGAGAACAAGCTCAAATCAAATCCAATCAAGCAATGGAGAAGTAACCCCAATAAGCACAAGAATGATGACAAGGGTATGTATTCTATTGACTCCCTTGCAAGTACCTACTGTTATGTTGCTGTGATGATGTCCAGCCTTTTTGGTCAGCCTGACACTACCATATTTTCAGTAGAATGGGTTCCTCTCATGGAAGCAGTTGCACAATCTTATGTTATGGATTGGGGAAACATTCTGTCTGATAATATTTCTACTCAAATTTTTTAAAATAGGAAAAATCGTTCTATTTCCTCCAATATTTCTAGGCCGTTTTATATGAGTGCTTATATCATAGAATTTGTGTGTTTCACTTCATATTTTCCAGCCATGGGATGGAAATGGACTTCCCATGACCCTCTACCCATTCATATATTTCATATCATGTTATGGGAATCAAAATTTGAGAACCATTTTTATAAATCTTCCATGGAGTCATTCTCCATTTGTTTCAAGTTGTCTTTAATGAGAAAGCCCCTAGATTGTCAAAAGAGGCTCAAGCTTATTTTTCCTCCATTGGAAAATGGTTTGGAGAAGATTTTTTCACATATGTCAGAGTATTTGGGAGCTTAGCTCAATCACATGTTCTACCCTTGTGGGTTCTTGATAAGCTTCTCGCAAGAGAAGTAGGATATAAAACTATTGGCAATAGACTAACCAGGTTTCTAAAGGAGGCTAAGAAAGCATCATTGCCTTCCTTTCCAATTAATTGTGGTGTTTATGGTCTGGACAATTAAAAGCATGAAATTTTAGAAATCAACCAAATTGAATGTTTGAAATTGTTTACAATTTCAAACATACAATATGACCCAATTAAATTTTCCAATAATTTTACTACCCAAGTTAAAATTAGGCCTTTTTTTCATGAAGAACATGAGTTCGATGACTTATTTGAGTGAGTCGATAATTACTCTACAGTTCAGAAGTTGGAAACCTACGCCTCCATTAGAAATTCCATTAAAAATGTTGGAAGTATCCCAACCCCTAACTCAGAAGGAAAAGGAGAATGAACTGGAAACTAAGGATATTGAAGTCCTTAGCAAAAGAGACCAAGATAAATCAGCCAAAGTTCAAACTATGGATTTATATTTCCCAAGCAATCTGAGTGAAGTTTGGAATTAGTTTAACCTAAACCTCCAGGGAGACCAAGGAGTTATAATTACTGATCAGCAAAATATTGTGCATACACCTCAAACTAAAAGTTAGGACTAATTCGTTGCTGAGCCCTAAATTAGTAAGCATAGAGAGAGTGGAATTCATCCGGACCTTCCCCACTACTGAAATTATACCTAACATTGAGAAAATCCCTCCTCTGAACATTTTCTACAGTCCTAAACATAAATTAGTTATGAGCATAAAAAATAAAACGAGATCAGAGAAATCTCAACCCCTTGTCCAAGGAGATGTCTCAATGGATGTTGTCTAGAAATACTCACAGAAAGATCCTACACAGGATCTAACTCGCCTAACTCATTTCACGCAATATTATGCCTCTGCAACTATTGATAAAGCTTTTGAGGTTCAATAGTTGATGAAAGAAAAGGATGAAAGAGTTATCCAACTAGAACTTGAGCTACATGCATAGAAACAAAATGTTAATAAATAGCTATATATGCAGGTTACGTAGCTCTAGGAGAGCATGACCCAATTGAATATTCAATACCAAAATGAAATTATTTCAAAGGACACTCAAATTCATCAATTGCAGCTTTCTGCAGAGCAATTGAAGGATAATCCAAAGATCAATTAATTTAGAAAAGAGGCCTTTAAACTAAATACTTTATTGGCACAACAACAAGTCATTTTTTGTCCAAAATTATCAAATATTATTGAATTGTGTGAGCAAAGAATTTCAATGATGAATCACATTTTAGACCAGAGGATTAATTTTGATGACATTGATGATAATATTTCACAGTATGTCACCTCGCAAGATTTTGTTGATGGCCGAAAGGCCAACCTTCCCAGAATTGAAGACTCAAAGAAGGAGATATTGTTTACTAGTTGGGACATACAGTTGAAACATGCTGAAAGGGCCATTTGCAGAGCAAAATATGTGGCTACTAACATTGTGGAAACTATTAGTCAAAATGTCATTGCTGCAAACGTCACTGATAGATGTCCTCCTAGTGAACTTCCTATCATGAAAGACTTGATAAGACAATGGAAATAAGTTTCAAAGGTAAAATAGGAACACATCAGGAAGCTAGAAAAATTAGATTGGGATAAGTATTGGAGATACTTGGTAAAGCCACATAGCCAATAGATTATGCTGCACTGTCTTACAAATACATCCTCCTACATGCTTCCTCCACTTTCTGATGTTGCCTTCACTGGACAATTGCGCATCAGGCTAGGCCAACCTCTAGAGGTTAAGCCTATGCTTAACATCCTTCAGCTGAAGGAATGAATGGCTGATGAGACAGCAAGACAATCATCAAGAAATTCATCCATTCAAATTATGTTTCTGTTTAATTTCAACTTAGTTTAAGGAGGTTTGTTTTAAACCTCCTAAACTTTTATTTGTAATAACTATTTTAAGACATTTATTTTTATATATAAACCCTTCATTTCTTTGAAGAAGGGGTCCTGAAATTTTGAAAGGAAGACTTTACGGATGTTGCACTTTTGTACTCTTGAAGTTTCCTGAATAGAAAGGGCTGGACCAAGTATTTTTTCTCAAATGAGCAGAGTGAACATATACATGGTACTTTTATCCTGTGTTATATTTTTGTTTCAAATGAGAAATGGTTATTTATCTTGTGATGTTCTGTTTCATGTATCTATTTGAACACAGTTTAGCCATTAAATCATGGTGATGATCATACTACTGCTACCCTTATCAATGATCTTTCCAATCTTTAATCAAATATAGGAGAAAATCTCAAATATTTCAACTCCAAATTTAATAAGCTACTCAATAAGATCCCAACCACATCTAAGCCTGGAGTAGATGTAAAAATAGAATGGTACATATCCTCTCTTCCTTATAATATTGTTATTTTTGTAGATAGAGCCAATAAGGCTACATTGGTAGAGAACATGAAACATGCTCTTTCTGTTGAAAAAATAATCTTTTCTTTAGAGAAGAAAACTGCACAAGAAGATAGAAAAACTAAGAAGGTTTCATTTAAGGATGAACCCAAAAAGAAAGCATCTAAAGATCCTTATGATCTTGAGGGATTAAAAAAATTTCTCAAAACTATGTCAAATGATGTGGTCGAGATAAGGAAACAAGTAGTTGAGTCTTCTTCAAAGAAACCTTTTAAATATTTTAAGAAAAATCAAGCTTCCCAACCTCCAAATGTAATATCGAATGTTTAATCATATCAAGACGAAGATCAAGATGAAAAAATATCATCTGCAGAAGAATCTCAAGAAGAAGAATTAGTTGGATTTCATGGACTATGGGACTTTATCCTTCCAACATCAGATAATGAAGATGAACACAAGGCACTTCCAATTAACATTTTTAGGTCCTATAATAATAGGGATCATAATTTTGAATTGGCTATGTTTAGTCTTGTAATATGGTATATACCTTTTCATTTCTGCAAATGTTTTCCATATTAAAAAATGAAAAGTGGGTATGTCCTAAAAGAATAATCAAAGGACCAAAATAAAGAAAGATAAAAAAATATATAAAATATGAACCCCACAAAAAGAAACAAAAATAAATTCTGAAAGTGTTTTACATTCAAATGCCACTACTACTTAGTTTACTTTACTTTTGCAAATAAAATTGTGTGCAACTTGTAAAAAATGCCACAATTCATGATGATCATGCAATCTAATCTTGATCATTCATGCCTTTAAATTTGATGTTATGATAGTTAGTGAATAAAGATCTGACCAAACCATTTAATCTTGGTAGATTAGTAGTTAGTTAGAGAATAAAATGAGCTCATAAGTTTAATCTGAGCCATTGGAAGATATAAGGTTAGAAATAAGTTAGTTTTCTTATCAAAAGAAAATAAAAGGGACATCAAGCTCAAATGCACCCAATAAAGGAAATAAAAAATGTTAGGATAAATAAATGGTAGGTAGGACACTTTTCAAGAGTTGTGGAAAGCATCATTTGGTTTATCTCTTATCACTAATATCTTTCTAACACCTTCCCCTTGTCCTAATCCCTTTTTCTTTCCTTGGAAACCATTTTCCCTTGTCCTAACCCTTTTCCCCTCCTAAATTCCCTTTCCCTTACTAAAATCCCTTTCCCCTTTGAAAAAACCCTTTTTCCCATTTAAAAAAGACTTTGTGTTTTCATAAAACACAAAACCCACTTTTCAATAGTCTAGAGCGCGAATATTAAAGTGGACCCCCCTTTTAACTTAACCCCTCCGCTTAATATATTTCATAAATCCCCATATCATATTAACCCTTCCGCTTGATTTATTCCCCGACCCCCCCTTATTTCATTTTTTAAGCCTACCGCTTATATATTTCATAACCCCATATTTTCATTTCATAAACCCTCCACATAACTAATTACCCGACCCCACCTCTCTCTGAAAACTGCCAACTCATCCTACTGCCCGATCACCGTTGATCTAATCTAACGACTCTCGAACCTTTTCGCACCCCTCGACGTCCGACATTTAAAACTAAGAGGGGGGGGGTGCGAAATGGGTGGTTTTTTCCACCTACCTCCCTGCTACGTGACGCTACCCCATTCTATCGCACCCCCCCACTCCCAAACTTCTAAACTACTTTTTGCTGTGCAATAAACCACTAAACCGCTTCCAAGGCATTGCGATAAATCCCAGTGTTTGAAAATAATAAAACCCTACCCTAACCATTATTTCATTATCTCTGTTTGTTTCCTAAAAAGACCAAAAGCCTTTACCGACCAATATTGAAGCCCTCAACTACCTAGACTCCTTCTGCAGACCAAATTCATGATTTTCCAAGCAATTTTGAGTACCTGAAACCATTAAATAAGACATTTTATTCATTTATTGAAACAAATTAATGGCTTCCTAGAGCTTCCAGACTATAAACCCTTTGCAACCACCACTGTTAGATGTCGACCACACTCCTTTGGCCGATAAAGACTTCAAAATACATGACACTGTGACTAATAGCAACCTTTTGGAGCTCCATTGCCGGAGTCATGATAAATTTGTTGACCAGGTAGATGATATTCATTTGTGGGACTCTAACTTTCCCAAATACACATTTCCACAAACCTATCAGTTCCCTGAACTCATCAGATTGTGCCAAATCAGCTATTTTCCAAATGAAAGAGCCATAGTCACCCCTAACCAAGAAATCCTATTTAACATCATTGCTCAATCCATTAATCAAATGCTGCAGATTCAATCACAACCAGAGGGAGTTCCTTTCTCCCTTCAAACCTTTATTGAGCTTTAATTAAATTTTTACTTCCCTAAAAGGTTTCAAATATTTCAGACTTTCTTCCCTCCATCAATAGAAACTCCTAAAAATAATCCTCCATACTATGCTACCATATTTTCAGAAAGAACCAGACAAATTTTGACCATGCTATTCTGTATTTTAGGATATTTCATCGATGAGCATGTAGATGAATATATTCTTGGTTTCCTATCCATATTTTTCCTAGGTCAGCCTCCATCTACAGTTTTTAACTTTACCCAATTCCTGGAAAATGCCATGCATGGTAAACTGATAAAAGTGGCATAAGAAGGAGTATTCAAATACTCCTCAATATTGTTTCATTTGTTCATATATTTTCAATAAGAAAGGTTTGCAGTCAACCTACAAAAACTGGACACAAAGGGTAATCCCTAGTCTGTTGTCTTTTGGACATCCTTGGTAAGAAAGGATTCCACTGAATTCTATTTCAAAGACTTCATTGATTCTTTTGTGTATCCAGTAGCTAATATTCTTAACAGTAGCATTTAGCCTAGAATCAGTGAAGAAATAAAAAAGGTTTTACAATTATTAGATCAGAGCAGAACAAGAAACTGGTATTTATACTAGAAGCATACAGAATCAGAGTGTATGGAAGCCAACTAGTTCCACACAAGCTTCTAAAATACCTCCCAGTGAAGATATTTTCTTTAGAATACATCAGACAAATCTTAAACTCTGATGAGATCAATTTCCTTTCAGCTAAAAATAAGACCCAATTCAAGATTAAAAACCAACTATGGCCTTTTATATGAAATAGTAAGAATGCTGGACAGGAAGCAGAAAGATGCTTACAAGAGTTAAAGTTCAGTAGCAGTTTCAAATGGTCATATGACCCCTTGGGTGTCATAAGTAAACTAAGATTTAAGTTCAAATTGACCCCTTTCATTCAAGAGTCAAATCCTAAAATTGAAAAGTATTCCAACTAGTCAGAGCGGTTGGAAAACACTTTATAGGAGGTGGAGAAGCAGCTTGATACTAGTTCCAACCTACCTACTCCAGCCCCACAAGATAGAAATTCAAAAAGGGCTAGAGAAGAAGGCTCTTATTATGCAGAAACTACTTCTAATAATAAATTTAAGCTTCTATACAGGAAGAAAACAAAACTAAATCTAGTGATAGAGCAAGAAGAGACAGTTGAAACCATTAAAACAGATATTGTTGTCAGAGATGATGCACCTGCAACACTTTTAGAAGAAACACATCTACCATCAACTTCCAGTGAAAAAATCATTCAAAAGCAGAATAGTGCAGAGGTTTCATCATCTAGCAAACCAGTTGAGAAATAAAAGGACATCATGGAGAAATACAAAGAGATTAAAATCAGAAATGATGCATTAAAGGTTGTAACATATGCACAGTACTAGAAGCAAACTCATAGTTATCAGAGTAGGTTTATTTTAGCTTATGACCTCAAGACAAGGAAGATGCATATGAAATTTCTACAACCAAAGGTGCAGTTCCCTAAAACTTCAGAATACTATACTAAAAAAAACTTTGAAGTTCCCGCCAAAGATGTGCATCCAATTGACCAGATTGAATTTCACAAACAAGCAGGAGAAATGATCTATTCCACCATGACACACAAAGCTTTAAGTGTCCAGAAGTTATAGAATTCTCTATAAAATATAAATACACAATTAAAGCTAGAGTTAGTTTCATCACAAGCAAAGGATAACATGATAAAGTCACTTGAATATTTAGTAATGGAAGTTGGTTATAATCCAAAAGGTATCAAAGCAATAGAAGAACTAATAAAGAAAAAGAATGTAGAAACATTTGCACTAAGAAAAAACTAAATTTACCAACTACTGAGCATCCAAAAACCAAGGAGGTTTTGGAAATTGATAATCAAAAGGATGAAATGATGAATCTCATCATTCATTTGATAGCTCAAGTGAAAGAAATGGAAACAAAAATGGATAAAATTGTGCAGGAAAAACAAGCCAACATGGAAGCAGTTCCCATTACTGCTATTCCTATAGCTTCTACATAAGCTCCATTGTCTACAGCAGCCCCAGTATCAACATCAGTTCCAGCAACTACATCAGCAATACCAGCAACCCATCCCACTGATGAGGCCATAAAATTAGTCAAAGAAATGGAAGATATGTCCATTCAAACTACAGAAATAAATAAGATCAAAGAAAAAGTGAAGAATTTAGAAGATGGAAAGAAATTGGCTGAAGTAATGCATTAGGAAAAAGTACAGAAAGAAAATAGATTAACTGATAGAATCCACAAGCTTGAAAAGGAGTTGTCACTAAAGGAACCTTTAGCCCAAGAAAAGCAGCAACTATGGGCCAATATCATTAACTATGTTATTGATATTTGGCCTTCTATACAGATCATATTTGAGCAGAATGAATTGGTAAAGGAAGCTAGTAATGCAATTCAAAAGGTCAAAGAAGACCTTGGAAAGAAACCAGAGGAAGCCTCTAAAATAATTAAATTCCTAAATTCCAAAAACAAGTATGAATTATAAGAACTCGAGATAAATTATAAAATAGAGACTATCTTAGAGGTGAAGAAAGTGATTTCCAAGAGAAATATGATGATACAACTTGAGGAAAAATGTCAAAAAATGGAACTTGTAGTGAACAGTTTTATGAACAAGTTTGATGGATTGAGACAAAAGGGTCAATGATAAACACATGAGACACGAAGACTATGATAAGGAGATGAGGGAAGTAGCCAAAGAAATTTCCAAAAGTTCATTAATGAAGGGCGTACCCACAAGTAACGTGCTCCTTTAGACTTTGGAAAATTTCTTTTACCTCCAGCATGAGGTAAATCACCTTTTTGTGAATGAAACCACATTTTCCAAATATACAAAGGCAGATGAAATTTACTGGAGGATGATGAAAATCAAACTTCTAGATGAAGAAACGTGGGAAAATGGTGTGATTTACTATGACAGGTTAAAGAGTAGACGGGTGAAAGAAAGAACACGTGAAATAAAGACAATGTGAAAGAAGACAGATTGAAGAAGAAGACAATGTGAAATAAACAAATAGTTACAACAATAAAAGAAACAGGGCTAGATTTCAATTACTTACTAGGTGTCACTATCTTTTTGCATAAATATGTTTATTTTCCTAGAATAAAGGATATTTTCTGTAATATGTTGTATAAATACTTCTTCATTGAAGTATCAAGGGTCGGTCAAGTGTGGACTTCTGAACATTTTGTTAGCTGACTGATCTTCTTTCCAAAGGGTTATTGTACCAATTTCCAATCGACAGACTAAACCAGTAATAAAGAAACTTCTTTACATGATTGATGTGATGAGCCATCTCAGTGAAGTACAAATTTAAATTGTTAATGTTATTTCTTTAAGTATTCTGTAAGCTTATATGTGTTCTGAATTTGAATGTTATAACAGGAGTTTTATTGCAGAATTTGTTTAATTACACTCTAATTTTAATTGTTGTACATTTTTATGTTTTCTTCTGATATTTGGTTTAGAGAATTCTTAATTTTCGTCTGATCCCGATTGACCCCTTCGTCCTTCTACATTATCTGGTTTAAGTAATTCTTAATTTCTCCTTGATCCGAATTGAAAAACCACTTCACCATTAAGCCTTGAGATCTAATATTGCTCGCTTATCTTGCCCTGTAACAATTTCCTTATAATTTGATTCAGTCATGTTTCAAAGCACTTTGAATCCATAGCCTAATGGAAATTTGATAAGCACCTATTCATCTAAATTATTAATTCCACTTACCTACCAAAACCAATCAAAAACAAACCCAACCAAACATACATAACTAGCCTAAAATCTATTAAACAAACAAAGTTAAATCATTAAGAGAGAGCCCTCTCTGAGTTTAGGAAGGACAGATCCTAACCTCCAGAATTAGTAATAGTTACCTCTGATGTTTCTTTTTAAACATAAGAAAAACCTTTGGGAAATTTTGGAGTGATAACATATTGGCGACCATACAGGGGAAAAACCAGTCCCTAGTTTAAACAAACCTTAAAAGAAAAAAATTCTAATCATTTTTTGCATTAAGATTTTGAAAGGGTTGTGTTGTAGCCATTACAACACCCTCCAAAATTTTGTCCCATTTAAAATTTATTAGCCCCTGACCTTTCGATAAAGATAAATTTTGAGGCGGCCTAGGCCTAGAGCCTCAAGTGAGTCCTTTTTTTCCATGCATTTTCCCTTCAAAATTTAATCTAGGGTTTGGTTTCTTAACTGCCAGTCGCATAATCACAAAGTCACAAATATCATAAAACCAAGAACTTTTCGACTATGCGACCATGCGACCTAGTGTCCCCTAGGTTGTGAAGTCATAAGATCACATGTTGCTCTAAAACTTCAGATTCGTGACCATGTGACCATGCGACCTTGTGACCTCCAGGTCGCAAGGTAGCAAGGTCGCCAGGTCGCACATCCCTTAACTAACCTTGACCCGCGACCTGCATTAAATAAAAGCACGTGTGACCCCTTTATAAATAAAAGGGTCTCGTAGGTCGCATTCAACCTGCACGATGGAGCAATAAAACGCCTCCTACAAGCCATCTAGAGCGCGTTTTTTCCAGGTAAGTTCCCTATTCCTCCTATTGTTTCCTTTTTGGTTAATTGTTACCTTACCTACCCCTGAATTTCCTATTAATTCCTGCTCTTGCCTCATTTAAGCTCCTCAATAGCCCTCGTAAGAGTGTGCACCTCCCCTCATAGCCTATACCTTTCTATCTCCTTCTCTCAAGCCTCTCCCTCCCCTAGTCTATCTCAAGTACCCTGCTTAGCCTACCTGGGAAAGCCTTATAAACTAGATTTGTCCATGCCACTTGATGTTTTTTATTTCCTCACCATTCATCACCACGAAATCCTTCAAAAGAACCCTAGCGCGACCTTGCGACTCCGCGACTCTGTGACTAAGCGACCTTGCGACCCTGTGACCTGGTCGCTGAGTCACGAGGTCTCGAGGTCGCTCATAACCAATCATCGTCCACCCTCACAACCTAGTGACCAAGAGACCTAGCGACCTCGCAACCTTGTCACAAGTCGCCAAGTCACTTTTCCTTGGAAGGTTACGCTGGTGCGACCTAGTGACCTAGCGACCTAGTCGCAAGGTCACCAAGTCACGGGTCTATCCATTTCCTTAGATAATAGTTGGGAGAGGTGGCTGCAACCTAAACAGAGGAGTTATTTGGAAAATTCATTGGCCTTAATATATTTAAAATTATGCCATCTATCTTATCGTGGGATTTTTCCATGAATATTCCAGGGAACATCGAAGCCGAGCTTGAGTGTGTGTCCATCTCTTTGGCCTCAAGCGATATGGGGCCCCTGGCAGTTCAAAAGAGAAACAAGATTCTTAAGAAGAAATAGAAATCTTAGAAGAAGAAATGCCTCCTTCCCCTCCCCCTATCTATGGAGACACCGCTTGTGTGTTTGGGAAAGGGGACAAGATGAGTTGGTACCAGGTATACCAGCAGTTCACAAAGCCTGAGTTTCTAGAAGATCTCCCAGACCAGCAAGTGTATATTCAGGTCAAGAGGTCCAAGCTCCACTATGAAGGTGCCCATCCACCCATATTTCCACGTGCAGAGATTATTTAATGGATCCTAAAAAAGGTCAACTCCAGAATTTGGGTCATTCGAGATCACTTGGGGAAATAATTTTCTAACCTGAAGGGGTAGGATGCAGAAGTCTACTATGCACTCCCCACCCGAGATAAAAATTTCAATGCTAAATGGGCTACCACTCATGCAGTTCCCATACCAGAGACCTTGAAGGGATGGTGGGAGGACCTGGAAAAGTTCAGAGTTAGGAAGGATCAAGAATATAAAATGGAGGGCCTCAGGAAATTCTATAAGTTTGTGGTAGCGATAATGTGCAGGATGTATGGCCGACCAGATGCCACTACTTTCAATGGTACTTGGGTCTCTCTCATGGAATTTTTCACTACATATGGTACCCACTTCAACTGGGCCAACCTAATAGTAGTAGCCCTCAAGTCGAACATATCAGCAGCACAAGCGCTTGAAGAAGGGTGTTCATCCAAATTTTATATGGATTCCTACTTGTTGGACGCGGTATGCGCAAGATGTAAATTTACAGGATGGCCTCATAACTGGGATGTAGAGCATGGTGGACCAATCCATAAAGAGTTAAAGGTGTTCTGGGCCTCCAAGTACAAACAAGATATGGAGTCGATCTCACACAATTTCATTCCTGCGCTCTACAAAAAGTTGTTTGGCGAAGATTCCCCGTGCATGTATAAGCGAGCCATGAAAGCAATAACCCAAGTGGAAAATAGGTTTTGCATCACACACAGTACTTTCATCAGGGTCTTCGGGTCATTCAAAGCACCTCACGCCCTACCCGAGTTCGCCATCGATAAACTACTCTTGCAAGAAGTGTGCTACCAGATGACGAGCGGGTTTTCTAAGGTCCTCACCAAGGGCAAGAAAAAGCCATGGCCTAATCTCCCGCTTAATATCGATGCCTATATGGTTAGGGATTTCAAAGAAGTAGAAGCAGAGGCTAAAGAAACCAAGGGCTTTCATTTTCCTCCTTTAGCACACAGATTATATGATCTTGAAAGGATCGTACCCGCACATTACAAACAGGCAAAATTCAAATGGAATTACCAACACATGGAATGCCATGTTGAATAAAAAACTAAGAACTGGTACAACAAGGATAAGGAGGCTGCACTAGAAGAATCAACTGATCAAGGATTGCAGGATGATTAAATCGTAGAAGAAAGGGGTGACACGCTAGGAGGAGATTCATCTTTGAAAGCCAAGAAGTCGAGGAATGATACAGACAGTAGTCTCTCTAAACATCAGTAGGAAAAAAGAGACATAGAGGCTAAGGCACAACAAGAGGCTGAGAAGAAGGAAAAGAAGAGGAAGTCAAAAGGGCCCAAGATACCCTAGCATGCCAAAAATAAGAAGACAAACAATAGAAGCAAGTTGAGGAGCAATGAAAGAAAAAACTAAGGGAGGAACAGAAGAAGAAGCAGGTAGAAGAAGCTCGTAGGAAAAAAAGAGGAAGAAGAACACAAGAGGAAAGAAGAGGAAGAGTGAAAGGAGGCTAAGCAAAAGTTAAAAGAGGAACAGGACAAAGTAGAGGCTGAGGAGAGAAGGAAGGAGGAAGAAAGCCAAAAATCACAGGAAGATTCTTCCAAAGAAGCAAGGGGAAGGAAGACACCGCCCCCAGAGATAGGAGAATAGACATAGTTGCCTCACATTGATGTACCTCAGACAACCCCTATGACAAGTGTGAATTTTCCTCTCTCAAACCTTGGCACCTCGGAGGAATAGGAAGATGATGTCCTCGATCTTACAAGGATGACCTACGACCAGTTCATGCACAAGATCAGGCAAGAGAAAAGAAAATTCCTCGTGCGGAACCCGCCGCACCTCTCGCAGTCACAACAGAAAAGGACATAGTCTTAGACACCAGGACTAATATAATTATGATCGCGTCAGCAGGGACCGCCTTTGCAGGAGCCATAGAAGAAAATGTTAGAAAAAAGAGCAGAGTGATTCTGTCTCTACAATATAGGCTACATGTTTCTGAGTAGAAGGCAACTCAGTCGGAACAAGATAAGAATGTGGTAGAGGAAGAAATCCAAAAGCTTCATCTCACAACCGCCCAAGCCAATGAAGTGCCACTTACCATTCAAAGGGAGATGGTCACTCTGGAAGCCACCATGAAGAAAGTGTACGAGGAGATGCTTACAATAAAATAGACAGTCGCACCACTGCTGAAAGCACAAGCAGAAACCAAAAGGAGAACTACAAAATTGAAGGAGGCCTCCACTTCTTTGGACAACATTCTAGAATGGTAAAAAATATACCCACAGGCTCCTGACACCCTGCCTAGGAAGGATTGGATTTGCACCCAGAATGACAAAGTTATGATCTGAATGAAGACACAATCCAAAGAGAAACTGGTCAAGGATCTAGAGAAAGTGATGTCCACATATGAACATCTGATTAGTGGCATCGATTCAATTTCCGAAGCACACCACATTCCTTCTTTGGGTGCATTGGATGCTGAAAAACGGAGGGAAGAGGTTGCCCATGACATTCAAGCATTCCTGCAACCCATGAGGAAGCTAACTGCTTCCAAAGATATTTTTTCCTTACAAGAAAATCTTATGCAGTTCATCATTACACTAGTCTAGATCTACACCAAGCTGGCTTCTCTATCCAATCATATCACAGTAAAGAGGTGCACCTTGGTTCCGGATGCTCTTGAGTGCTTTCATAGATTAAGGGAGATACTCCCCAGGTCACTTGAGTTGATACAGATGATCAAGCATGACAAAATTACCACAAGGATTAGCAACAGATAGACGTAACCGACCTCTCAATCACCCAATTTCTTCCTTGACCAAGGAAATGGCACAGGTCACAGGTCGCAACATGCACGAGGTCGCAGGTCGCATAGGAAGCTGGGTTGCAAGTCGCAAATGCCTCCTAGGTCACAGAGCATGCTAATAGTCGGGAATATGAAGGGCCAAGGGCACCCAAGAGTCAATTTTGTTCTATAAGTACTCCCTCTGGGGAATTGTAAAGGATATTTCTTCGGGACTCCAAAAGGAGTAGAGATAATTGTATAGCATTGAATGCATATTTTCGTGAATGAATACAAACAAATGTTTTGGTCCCACTACTGGATCAGATGAGGACTAATGTGTGTTAGCATTATGAATATTTTGTTTTTTGTATTTATTATCTTTTATAATTGATTAATCTACGTTTTCTGCTCATTTCATTTATGTGTTTAAGCTTACTTGATGCATTGATGGTACGAGAATATTTAACTGAAATATGTTTAGCAACTTCACCATCTACATCGTTTCATATTTTGGAAAACGCTAAAGGAATTGAAGGGTGTTTTGACCATAGACAACTATTTCTTTTGTGGTCAAACAACTTTATGAGAATGACCCTCATTCAGCGGTAGCTGGACCCACACCCTGGACGAGATCCCTATCACAAACGGTTTAGAGTCTAGTTGGGAATTTTTACTGGGGACATTCCCTACTATTGGCCGGGAATTTCTTCCCATCAACAGAATTTGCGCTAGAAGGGGGACCTAAATGGGAGGCTCCCAGCACACAAGTAACATCCTATTGCAAACTCCACAAGGGGAGATCATGTATGAAAATATTGCCCCCCCACCCCTTGAAAATATCCTAGAGGATGAGCTCCCTTATTATGATGTCACCTCAGACCAGCTGAGGGCCTTGCACCCGATTGCCCGTGATATCATCAGAGGAATGAAAAAGGTCCCAGTCACCAGTTCCCTGGCCAATCCACAAAATCCTAGAGTGTAGCAAACTCGCTACGGCACCCTGGTCAATTCCATACCTCAGCTGATAGGGCTCATGCACCAAGATTATGAAGATGTAGTTGAGCAAAATTCAGCCGAACCCCTGGAAAGTCCCCAAGACATAGACATCGAAGGGGATGGCCCCAAAATTATCGGACCCCAACCCGACCAACCATTGGGTGATAATACTCAAGTAGATAACACGCTTGGAGGAGGAACCAGGAGGGGTTAGGGAAACAAAGGCCAGGAGGATAGAGGCCATGGACAAGGTTGAAATACTGGCCACCATCATCACAACTGAAACCAAAACATATTCCCATTCCTGTATAACTGGAGAAATCTTAGGAATATAGGGAACCTCAGGGGAAATCCAGACATGCACTCTCAACATGAGGGTGAAGCCTCTGGATCTAGCATGGGAAGTGAATTCGACAATGAAATGGGACATCTCTACATCCTGTGCCACCAGCAGGCCAGGTGTGTATAGCCGCTGGCTTGGATGGCACAATCTCCTCTAGGCCTCCATGGTCCCCTTCATGACATGCCCTGACATGCAGAGAAGCACCTCCCTAAGTTCGACCCTGAAAAGGGTAGATTCGCTGAGGATCACATCAGTAATTTCTATTTGGCCTTACAAATGATGAGAGTGCAATATGATGATGTAGCATGTCGGCTCTTTCCCCACACCTTAGAAAATAAAGCTGCTACATGGTACTGTTCCTTGCCTGTCGCTTCCATTTCCTACTGGGAGAAATTTCGTTGTGCCTTCCTCCAAAAGTTTTCAGAAGAAAAAAATCCTTCCATGATCCTCAGAGAGTTGAGTACTTTGAAGTGTTAGAAGAAGGAGAAAGTCAAAGACTTCAACTAGTGATTTGCTACCATTTTGAACAAGTTCCCTCCAAACATAGCCTTGGATGATTCTATCACCATTGATTATTACATAAGAGCCCTCCCTCGGGATATTGTCGTGTTCGTGAAACGCGAAGCTAGAGCTACCTTAGAAGAAAATTACGCCCCCGCCCTTGCTGTCGAGAAGGACACGCTGTCCATAGGAGCCATTGATCATGATAGCCGGGATGACACAAAGCCAACCAGAAAAAGAGCGCAATCCTCAAATCATAAGTCTAGAGACAAGGACAAAGACCTCTTCGATTTCGAAAGCATTACAAAATATCTCAAGCTTTTAAAAAAAGAAGTCTCCAATCTGAAGAGGAAAAACAATGACTCCACCTCAGGCACCAAAACACAGGAACCTTTCTTTAGGAAGAACAACCTCCATCGAACCCAAATACAGGCCTTAATGTAGAAGAAATCGGTAAGGATAATTTCTACACCTTTCACCAAGCCTCCCACTCGGAGAAAACCTGCCCTCAGTGGATCAACAACATGACCCCCATGGTAAATCAACTCTTAGAAGATCAAACCGTGGGTGATCTCGAAGAGGAAGCTAGTTTAGATAATGAAGAAGCCTCTCCCCCAGATGAGGATATGGGATCTACTATCCTTGCCTTTGAGGTGGTCCGCAGGGAGGGACCCTCTCTTACAATAGAAATAAACCTGGCCGAAGACCCTCAAACAAAACCCCCTCAGAACTATGGCTTGAGAAGCATGGTCCGGTCCCTGACCATACCTTAGAAGAAAAAAGAAAAGCTTTCCTGAGGAAGATTCTGCCACCAAATAAAGAAAAACAAACCACAAATCTCGAAAAATCTAGCCCAACTTATGCCCGAGTAAACCCAAAGGCTAGATCATCATCCGTTTCACCAAATGCCTTTGATGACCCTCTCCCACACTTGGATTCTGGGTATAAAATCATCGAAGATATGAAGAAAACGCGGGCCAACATTTCCCTCTATGAGCTTGCCCGGATAGCTAATCAGCGAGATCTTATTCTCAAATCTTTCGCCAACCCCCTAGCATCCAAACTCGTGAGCTCCACATCCACCCAAGAGGCTGCAAGCCCTCAGTCCATCGTGAATGCCGTTAATGAAAATTCCCGAGGATCCACCCCCCCTTTCCTCCTGTTTTTCGAGATCTTCAAATTCAATGTCCACAACTACCTTGTTGAATTCGGTGCATCCACAAATGTTATGCCCTTATCCATGTGCAAGAAACTAAATATCCGTCCTGAAAATACTGACGCCAGAATCATTCAGCTTGATAGATCCCAAGTCCCTGCTGTGGGTGAATTGAATAACGTCCTCATCCACCTCTTGTCAGACTCCAGGGTGTATTAGTGCATCGACATATTAATCGTGGATATCTCGAAAGCCTATGGTCTTCTCTTAAGCCGAGATTGGTCTAGCAAGCTTCAAGGATACTTTGCCACCGATTGGTCCCACCTGTGGCTCCCATACAAGGGTAGTAACAATAAAATCCAGGTCGAGAGAGAACCTTAAATGAAACACATGGTGACCAACCTGGAAGCGACCAATGAACCCATCAGCTTCGCTCAAGAGGAGCTGGGAATGTGCTTCCTAGAAGCTGCCTTTGGTTTCTATCAAACGCCCCAATCCCCAGTCACCCAAGACGCCCAATCAAAGCTCCTTCTGGCTACTACCTTCCACCTGATCGCACCAGAGAGACCATCAGACACCTCCACCTGAAGTATACCTCTTGCGTGTTCACATGATCTTATAGAACCTGGCGACCAAGTTTGGACCCTATACTACGACAGTTCCAAGACCCATGACGGGGTCGACGCAAGCTACATTTTGTTAGACCCCCAGAAGAATAAGTTCCTGATCTCTTGCCGATTGGAGTTCCAGTGTACCAATAATACAGCCGAGTATGAAGCACTGACCCTTGGACTCAAGAAGGAAATCAATCTCAAGGTCAGATGTTTGAAAGTAATTGGAGACTCCGAGATTATCACCCGGCATGTACGTAATACCATTCACTGCTTGTCCCTGCATTTGAAAGGTTACCAGCAAGAGGTATGGCATTTGATTTCTACTTTTGATGCTTTTGGTATTAAATATGTACTTAGAATGCACAATGTAGCGGCCAATACACTCGCCAATGCTGCCGCTAGATTTACCCCACTAAGAGATGGGTTCTCTGAGATTATTTACAAACCTGGCATGCTAGATAATGTAACTAATTTGCGTGTTTTTAATGATGATCAACAGGTACTGGATTTCATGCTCAATACAGATGTGTTCAAGGACACAGTTATCGAAGAAGAGGACCATGACCTGGCTCTGCAAAAGGAATGGGAGGAGCATAAGGGAAACCCCATACCCAAAAGGATCATGTCGCTTGAAATTTATTTGATTTACAGAACTGTTTTCGAGGACCCCCAAACACGAAGGTGCTGAGTTCCACTTTATCATACCAACAGATAAACCTTAGGATAGAGAAGTAACCCAAATTCATCAACCTTGGTATAGAATGCACCCCTCAGGAAAGGAAATCCTTCAATGAATTATTCAAGAAATACTGAGATGTTTTCGCCTGGACGTATGATGAGCTATGGACCTATGACACGCGAATCATCCAGCACATGATACCCATGAAAGAAGGAGTGAAACCATTCCAAAAGAAACTGAGAAAGGTACACCTCACTCTGGAGTCGATGATCCAAAAGGAACTGAAGAAACTCCTGGACATGCATATAATATTCAAAGTCCGACATTCAACCTTGGTGTCAAATTTGGTCCCGGTTCGTAAAAAATCTAGGGAAATTTGTTTATGCGTGGACTTTCGAAATTTGAATAGAGCTTCGGATAAAGACAACTACCCAGTGCCCCCTATGGAATAGATCCTTCAAGCAGTATCCAGGTCAGAAATGTTCTCATTATTGGATGGTTTTTCAGGTTACAACCAAGTACTAGTGGCTAAACCTGACTATCTGAAAACCACATTCAGAACTAAATGGGGAATATTTGCATTCAGGTGCATGCACTTTGGCCTGATCAATTTATGGGGCGAACTTCTAGAGAGTCATGGTTATCGCCTTACAGGGCCTAATGGGGCATAGAATGGTAGTATACCTTGATGACGTCACTATATTTTCAAAGCATAGGTGTGACCATTTACACCACCTCAAGCATATTTTTGAAAGGTGCCAAAAATATGGGATCTCACTAAACCCAAAGAAAAGAATTTTCTTCGTCTCCGAAGGAAATATGTTGGGGCAAATCATAACCCAAGCCGACATAATGGTGGACCATGAGCACGCAAAAGCCATCGCCCAGATTCCTCCCCCTAGTGGCAAGAAGCGCATGCAATTGTTCCTCAGAAAAATAAACTTCTTGTGAAAATTTATTTCAGGCTTTTCCCAAATAGTGAAACCTCTGCAAGGTATGATCAAGAAGAATGCAAACTTCAAATGGAACTCTCCTAAGAAAGAGGCATTCGATAATATCAAATAGGCCATCGCAGAGGCGCCTGCCCTTCATAGCCTGGATTTCAGCAAAGGCTTTATTTTTTACACCTTCGCCTCAAACTCATCCCTCGCAGCCGTCCTCACCCAGAAATACGACAGCAATGACGAGCAACCCATATCATTCATGAGCGCAGGGTTGCAAGGTACCAAGCTGAATTATCTGGATATTAACAAGAAAGAATACGCAGTGTATAAGGTGGTCAAACATTTGAGGCAGTATATTTTGAAGAATCACGTCACAGTATTTGTACCTCACCTAACAGTTCGATCACTATTCATGCAGCAGGAGTTGGGCGAGAGATGAGGCAACTGGATGACATGCCTTCATAAGTATGACCTGGAATTTAAACCTGCACATACTTTCAAGGGCTAAGGGCTATCCCGGATGGCTGCTAAAGCCGTGGATCTTCAGCAATATTTGGGTCGCGGAATCATGGAACCCACTTTAACCACCCAGTAGAAATGTGCGATTAGACTGAAGGCTTGGTCCTACCAGATAGTAAGTTGTTCCGTAAATATCACAACAGGGTTCTGCTATGCTGCTTGGAACATGACAAGGCAAAAGAGGTCTTGAAAGAACTACATGACAGTCCAATAGGTGGGCATTATGCGGGGGATACCATAATATGCACATGCTTATGTTCGAAGGTGTTTGCTGTGTCAAAATTTTTCCAATAAAGAGATATGGTCATCTATCCCGTTGCAGTCCGTCGCGGTTGAAGAACCAATTCAACAGTGGGGACTCGACGTGATCGGGAAGATCTTGCCACATTCCTCTAAGCAGCATAGATACATTCTTACGGCTACAAAATAATTCACGAGGTGGGTTGAAGCAATACTGTTGCATCAAATCAATAATCAAGAGGTAATAGCTTTCATCACTCAGCATATCATGACCAGGTTTGGCATTCCAACCTCCCTTGTTTTCAATAACGAAACTTATTTTTCGTCGTTCAAATTATATGAATTTGCTCTAGAAAACGGTATAGTGATCAAACATCCCGCTAACTATTACCCCCAAGGAAATGGGCTAACCGAGTCAACCAATAAGAACCTCATTTGTATCATCAAAAAGACTCTCCTGTCCCAACAATGAAACTGGCATAACACACTCCATAATGCCCTATGGGCTGATCGGGTCACACCCAAACCATCCTAGGACACCTCCTCATTTTTTCTTGTGTATGGCAAAGAAGCAATCCTTCCTCCCACCTTGTCTCTCCTAACCCTTCGGTTATCATAAGAAACCCATGGTACCCCTTGCCCTGCCTTACAGGCCCGTATAGACACATTGTTGAAACTGGAGGAGGAAAGGATAAAATCCCGGGAAAAATTTGCCATCCACTAGAGCCAGATAAAACGATGGTTCAATAAGAAATCTGCCGAAAAAAAGGTTTTTGAGGTGGGTGACCTTTTCCTCAAATGGGAAAAAGCCCACAAAGATAAGGGGAAACACTCCAAATGCCAAGCCCTGTGGACAAGCCCCTTCCAGATCAAAGAAAAAGTTGGCTCCCACACATACAAGCTACAAACCCTAGAAGGGAGGATTGAGGTCCTCCCGGTAAATGAGCACAACCTTAAACACTATTTGACCTGACGGCCCCGAGAGGTCGTCACCATATTCTGTACCATAGTTTTGTTTTCTTTTTCTCTTGTTTTTGATGGTTTTATGTGTTTCAATAAATGGTTTTCCTCGAGCAGGCTCTCAGAAATCCTTCCCCCTAGCACCTCAAGATGAGGGATAGATGGAGTGGTTACTTAATTGGCATGTTGTATCGGAATCTCTGCTATTGAAGAATCACCCCTGGAACACAAAGTGGCCCGAGCTTGCCTGTGATAGACACCCCGTGGGGAAAACATGACCAATTCCCAGCATCCGAGCGTAAGTAGCTCACCTTGTATGTTGGCTCAAGGGACTGCGGTACGAAAGAAATCTTCGGTGAAATCAATTGCTAGATGGAAAGGGAACAGGGAAAACCTAAGGTGACAAAAGGATATTCAGGAAAAACCAAAGGTCCTCGTATATAGACCAGGAGAAACCTCTCTTGCAAGCAACATAAGTCAGGATCCCTCATCCACCCAGGCGATACTTTCCACCTTCAAATAAGTGCCTTGATCACAGTCGAAATAAGTGCCTTGAGGACATTTAAATAAGTTCTATTAGCACATGAAATAAAGGGTAAACGATTGAGAAAGGCTTCCTGCGCAGAGAGGCAATGCGACGACTCTGCTGGGGTACTAACCAGGCTCACTAGCAGCAGAGCAATGTCTGTGACTCCTAGGCAGTGACTCTGCCGGGACCACCAGGTTCGCTGGCATCAGAGAAACACAATGGGGACCAAATAACTATACCGGATCCTTGAAATCCTTGAGGTTACTTCGACCCTTTCCGTCTGGTCTCTCGAAATAAAATACGGTGAACTAGCACCTTGAGCCAGGAAAACAGGTGAAGAAAACACACAAGGTCCGAGGATGAAAGTAGTGGGACCCACGGGGTGGAAGGAGCAGCCTACTTAGCCCCCCCACGCCCCTCTCAATATGAAGCACTGGAAAAGATCCTGGGTCCTACCAGTGAATTGCCATTTGTTGTAGCCGCTACAACACCCTCCCAAATTTTGTCCCATTTAAAATTTCTGAGCCCCTTACCTTTCTGTAAAGATAAATTCTGACGTGACCTAGGCCTAGAGCCTCAAGAGAGTCCCTTTTTTCCATGCATTTCCCTTCAAATTATAATATAGGATTTGGTGTTTTAACAACCAGTCACATAATCATGAAGTCGCAAAACTCATAAAACTAAGAACTTTGTGACTATGTGACCATGCAACCCAGCGACCCCTAGGTCGTGAAGTCACAAGGTCGCATGTTGTTCTAAAACTTAAGATTCATGACCATGCGACCATGCGACCTTGCGACCTCCAAGTCCCAAGGTCACAGGGTCACGAGGTCACACATACCTTAACCAACCCTGACCTGCGACCCTGCGACGTACATTAAATGACCGCACGTGCGACCCCTTTATAAATAAAAGTGTCTCGTAGATCGCACTCGAACTGCATGACGGAGCAAGAAAACACCTCTGGCAACTAGTTGGAGTGCATTTTTTTGGGTAAGTTTCCTATTCCTCATGCTGTTTCCTTTTTGGTTAATTGTTGCCTTGCCTTCTCCTGCCTTGTCTATTAATCCCCATTTTGGCCTCATTTAAGATCCTCAATAGCCCTGGTCAGAGTCTGCACCTCCCCTCATAGCCTATACCTTTCTATCTCCTTCTCTCAAGCCTCTCCCTCCCCCAGTCTATCTCAAGCACCTTGCTTAGCCTACTTGGGAAAGCCTTATAAACCATATTTGTCCGTCCCACTTGATGTTTTTGCTTTCCTCACCATTCATCACTACGGAATCCTTCAAATTAACCCTAGCGCGACCCCACGACTCCACAACTTTGTGACCTTGCAACCTCACGACCTGGTCTTCGAGTCTCGAGGTCGCCAAGTCGCTCATAACCAATCATCGGCCACCCTATGAACCTAGCGACCAAGTGCCCTAGCGACCTCGTGACCTAGTCACAAGTCGCCAAGTCGCCAAGTTGAGAAGTTGCTTATCCTAGGAAGTTTACGCCGGTGTGACCTAGCGACCTTGTCGCAAGGTCACCAAGTCGCGAGTCCATCCATTTCCTTAGATAATAGTTGGCAGAGGTGGCAACAACCTAAACAGAGGAGTTATTTGGAATATTTATTGGCCTTAACGTATTTATAATTATGCCATCTATATTATCGTGGGATTATTTCATGAATATGCCAAGGAACATCGAAGCTAAGCTCGATTGTGCATTAGGGGAATTTTGAGGTCTAAAATGGGCCTCCTAAGGAAATTATAAAATAATAGTGGAAATAATAAAATAAGATTTTATTACATCATCAAATTTTAGAGGGAAAAAAGAAAAAACTACTTTTTCAACTCGTATTTTCAACTTATGTCCCAAAGTTTTTACTTAAATTTCGAGAAGGAGTACTCATTGAATGCAAAATTTAATTCCTCATCCAAGGAGTACCCATGTTGCATACTTTCGATAGACCCTCCTACACGAAAAATGAGAAATACATGAAAAATGTGATTGCAATCACGTTTTTCATGTATTTCTCATTTTTCGTGTAGAAGGGTCCATCGAAAGTATGCAACATGGGTACTCCTTGGATGAGGAATTAAATTTTGCATCCAACGAGTACTCCCTCTCGAAATTTGAGTAAAAAATTTGGGAGATAAGTTGAAAATACGAGTTGAAAAAGTAGTTTTATTATTTTATTATTTTTTAATATTTTTACCCTTTTACTTAAAAAATGGTGAATCATCCCCCATGGTTGACATTATCACCTTGAATCCTATTTTTTCTTATAAAGTTTATTTTGGTTGTACATTTTTCTTAGGAGGCCCATTTTAGACCTCAAAATTCCCCTAATGTGCCCATCTCTTCAGCCTCAAGCGATATGGGGCCCCCGACAGTTCGAAAGAGAAACAAGAGTCGTGAAATAGAAATCTCAGAAGAAGAAAGGCCTCCTTCCCCTCCCCCTATCTATGGAGACATCACCTGTGTGTTTCGGAAAGGGGACAAGATGAGTTGGTACCAGGTATACCAGCAGTTCACAAAGCCTGAGTTTCTAGAAGATCTCCGAGACCTGCAGGTGTATATTCAGGTCAAGGCGTCCAAGCTCCACTATGCAGGTGCCCATCCACCCATATTTCCATGTGCAGATATTATTGAATGGATCCTGCAAAATTTCGACTCCAGAATTTGTGTCATTCTATATCACTTGGGGAAATCATTTGCTAACCTGAAGGGGAAAGATGCGGAAGTATACTGTGCACTCCCCTCCCAAGAGAAAACTTTCAACACTGAATGGGCTACCATTCATGCAGTTCCCATACCAGAGACCTTGAAGGGATGGTGGGAGGACTCGAAAAAGTTTAGAGTTAGGAAGGATCAGGAATATAAAACGGAGGGCCTCAGGAAAGTCTACAAGTTTGTGGCAGCGATTATGTGCAGGATGTACGGTCGACCAGATGCCACTAATTTCAATGGTACTTGGGTCTCTCTCATGTACATTGTCACTACATATGGCACCCGCTTCAACTAGGCCAACCTAATAGTAGCAGCCCTCAGGTCGAACATATCAGCAGCACAAGCAACTTAAGAAGGGTGTGTTATCACTCTAATAATTCTCAAGTTGTGAGATTTTAGTTTATAGTCTAAGAACATTAGAGGTAACCACAAACCTACTTTTAAACTCTAGGATCTAGCCTTCATAGGGTTCAGAGAGGGCTCTCTCTTTAAGATTTAACTTTGTTTTGATTTAAGATATTAGGCTAGTTATGATTGTGAAAATTGGTTATGATTTGGTTTAGTTTGGTGAGAACAAATCACTTAATGAGATGGATAGTGATAGATCTGTTTTTCCATTAGGCTAAGGAGTCAAAATTCAAGCAGACAAAACTAGGATCAAGGTCAAAAAGTCAAATATTTTTAGGGCAAGATAGACAAGTCATTGAAGATCTTGGAAGGCTATTTGGTGAAGTGGTTTGATCGGGATAAAGAGCAATGAAGGATTCTTTGATTTGGATAAGGAATGAGTAGATATAGGTCATTTGAAAGAGGGAGAAATTAAGGGTTCCCTACTCTGGAAATCAGCAGAAAACATAGAAATGATAAACAGTAAAGACAAGGTGCTTTTAACAAATCCTGAAATAATACTCCTGTTTTATCATTCAAATTTAGAATACATAATGGATGCATGAAAACATGAGGAAATAAACAGTGACAAGTAGAAATTACTTCACTTCAATAGCTCATCACATGAATCTTGAAA
Source organism: Pinus albicaulis (assembly GCA_034641835.2). NCBI lineage: Eukaryota > Viridiplantae > Streptophyta > Pinopsida > Pinales > Pinaceae > Pinus > Pinus albicaulis. The sequence continues at coordinate 1,023,297,949 of CM076581.1, forward strand.
TATGATGCTAGATGATTTGATCCAGTTTGCTACTTGAACTTGCAACACAAAGCCTTCAAGTGCAGAGATATTGACTATAGAAATCTTCAGAAATTTATTCCACAATAATACTTTAAAGGATGAGGTATTTATAAAAAAATGTTTACAAAATATCCTAGAATGCTTCTAGTAATTATCTAAGGAAAATAAAATATATTTACAACAAAATAGTGACATCTGCTTAACAAATCAACAAGCTGTCTTATTTATCCAAATAAAATAAAAAACTGTTTGTGGATAGGTGCAGCTGGCTGCCTTGGTGTCTTCTTTGCTAGCACAGATATTTCAAATCTATTTTGAAATGTTATCTTCATTATCTTATACTGTTTAACTCTGATACTCTTTAAACTTTGTCAAAACTACCTTACTGCTGTAATTTTCTGTTTTGACTGTAAAAATCAGCAAACTTTTTTTGTTTTTCTCTCTACAATTTTGAATTTTACAACAAGTCAGTGAGTGATTCCCAAGATTCTTGATTAGGAATTTTTATCTTTTTCAGCTTCCAAAAAATTTAATTTGCCTTAATATATCTTAAAAATGTTGGTTTTATGACAAATACATGTTTTATCTCATGTTGCAGATAAAACAAGTCTTCAAAAATTCTGTGTAAAACCTTCCCTGTGGGAATTACTTTTCCTTTTGTCTTGTCCACCTTCTCTTTTCCATAATCTCTGATTTTCTTGCTGTATTCCTCTTGTGGCATGAGTTTATCATTAATGACCAGAATATTAGGCAAACCTCTTTGGCTCAAATTTTCAAATTTAGCCATAAACTTAGTTATGGCTATGTTCATGTTTTCACATTTCTCTTCAAGTTGTTTCATCAGATTCTTCTTTGAAATGACTTTCCTTATTTCTAGGATTGTCTCTGTCCTATCAGTGATTTCAATTTCTTCCAAGTCTTGCTTGTTTTTACTGTTGAGAAACTTGATCAAATCTAGGGCCTATTCAAGTTTGGCACCTAGTTGATCTTTGGTTTTTTTAATCTCTTCTTGTGCTGCCTTCAGTAAATCTCTCTGCTCATAGACTACCTGAATTGATGGCCAAACATCATTGATGGCTTCAATGATTTTAATCCATAACTGATTCTTTACATAATAAATTGGCTCCTTCAAGGTCAAATCTTTTTGTGGATTATTCAATTCTACATTTTAACCTGTTAGCCCTTTGTTCATGAGTTTTAGCATTGATTTGGGATAGTTTATTTGTATCTTCAAGATTGTCAATCACTTTCTTCAATTTGTTAATCTCATTTGTTTAAAGTGACATTTCCTCCATGGATTTTACTAGTTTACTAGCCTCATCAGAATGTTGAACTACTTTAGTAGATGATTCTATGGTTGAAGTTGTGGATGATGTCACTGGCACTGCAGTAGCCAGTGGTACTTTTGGTGCCAACTCTTCTGCCAGAGTTGAAGGCACATCTATACTAACCATGGGAATTACTGTAGGAGCTTCCTGTGGTTTTGTGATTTCTCTTTCATGGACAAGCTTGTCCATTTGTATTTCCATCTCTTTAATCTATCCTGTTAACTATAAAATTATGTTCATCATATCATCCCTTTGGTTTTCTTCTTGCACTATTTCTTTGGTCTATGGATGTTCAGTTGGTGGGAGCTGGAACTGTTTCCTCAATGCTGCAATATCAACATTCTTTTTCTTCACTAACTCTTCTGTAGCTTTGACATTTGCAGGATAATATCCTACTTGGATAACCAAATCTTCTAAATATTTAATCCTAATATCTTTAGCATATGAGGACGCTTTGTCAACTTTCATTTTATCTCTCATGTTTATGATTGCATTATGAAGTTTTTGAACACTCATAGCCTTGGTAGTTATGTTAGAATACAACATCTCTGAACTTTCCCTATGAAACTCAATCTGATCTAGTGCATGAATATTCTCTGTTGGCACTTCAAGATCAAATTTCTTGTAATCTACAACTGTCTTAGGAGTCTTGACTATTGGTTGAAGCATTTACATAATCAACTTTTTGTTTGAGTAATCAAAAGATGATAAAAGTCTATTTTGAATGCCTGGTATTTACTTCAAATACTGAGAATATATCTCATTCTTAATTTCTTCATTCTTTGTCTTAATCTGCTTATATTTTTCCCTGATATCAAGATCTTTTTCTTCTGCTATCTATGAGGAGGATTCCTCCATACTATGTTGTTTCTCTATGACCTGTGTATTTGAATTATCAGGTTGTTCTTCATTTAGATTTTTTATTCATTTGTAAATGATTGTAGAAACATCTGTATTTGTCATTGGAACATATGTGTCTTCTACTTCAATAGTCACTTTTCCTTTATCCACTAGATTGATCTTAGGTTTTTTATTGTATCTGAGTTTAAACCTATTTTCAGTTGTTGTCTCGGCAGTGTAAGTACCTTCTTCTCTGACTCTTTTTGTAGCTTTTTCCCCTTGATTTGAAGTCTGTAAGGTGTGACTAGTATCACTCTGTTTAATTGCATCTACCAAGGTGTTTTCTAGCCACTTAGTTTGAATGACATATTATTCAATTTTTGGTTTTTTCTCATGTATATAAGGTGTTAGTTTTCACTTAACCCTCATTTTGCTTAATATTCCTTGTGGGTCATAGTTCCATGAGAAACTCTCTTCAAATCTGTACTCAAGCAATTGTTTTCCTGCTTCTGGTCCTGCATATTTGTGATTACAAATAAAAGGTCCTACCTGATTCTTCAACTTAAACTGGGTCTTCTTTTTAGCTACTAGAAAGTTGATAGAATCAGAATTTAGGATTTTCCTGATATACTCCAAGGCAAAGAACTCCCATTGGTACATATTTATTTAGTTTGTAGGGTAACATATTGGACCAAAAAACTCTGATTTCTGTATGTTTTTCATATAAATACCAATCTCTAGTTCTAGTTTGCTCTGATAGTTGTAGAAATTTCTTCATTTCATCACTGATTCTTGGTTATACTATATTTGCCAACATATTTATTAATGGTTGGACAAATTTATCTGCAAACTCCGCATAAGTGAACTCTGTGGACTCTTTTCTGATCAAAGATGTCCAAAAGATGACTGAAAGTGGATTTTCTTCTATATCAAGCTTTTGGAGGGTTATAGGAAACTTTTCTCCTTGGAAGTATAATAACATATGGAGAAGAAAGGATGTATATCTAAATACTCCTTCAGCTGGCAATTTGACAAGATGATCATGGATATGATCAGCTATGTATTCAACATAATTGAAAATGACAGAGGGAGGCTGTCTTGGTGTAAAAGTATATAGGAAACCTAGGATTGATTCATCTGTATGCTCATATGTAAAGTATCCTAGGAAAAATGACAACATGGATATGACATGCCTTGAACATTCTGGAAATTTTGAAGTAGAATATGGAGAGTTGATTTGTGGAATTTAAACATGTAAAGGCATGAACACTTGGAAAATCTGAAACCTTTTGGGAAAATCAAGACCAATGTACAACTTTGTAAGTGCTTCTACTGACAAAGGAACTACTTTGGGATCAAGTTTGAGCTGTAACATCTGGTTTATTGACTCAACAGTAATTGCACACAATACTTCTTTGTTTGCATTCACCATTGCTCTTTGTTCAGGTGAATAATAACTTTGACACAACCTAATAACCTCTAGGCATTGATGAGTGAGTGGGACAACATATTTGGGTAGGTTTGACTCCCAAATTTGGACTTCTTCAACCTGATATAAGGACTTTTCATAACTCCAGCAGTGGAGGTCTAACAAGTTAAATTCTACTACTAGGTCTGCTATTTTATTGTCCACATATGCTAAAGGTGTGTGTTCAATGTCTACAATAGGAGGTTGTAGAGGATTTACAATGATTGTAGTCTTGGAGGATATAGCTAGATTGGATTTTGACATTTTTTAAGCTTTCCGGATAGCTGAAACTCTATTTTTAGGGTTTTCTAGATTCTTTTGTAAGATTAAATGGTTTAAAGAAGTGTTTCTTGAATTTTACAGAGGTTATTTGGATAAAAGTAGGCACAACTGGTTTTATTTTTGAATTTCAACCTTCAATTTTGGCTTTCAACTGGATTTCAGACTCTCACAGGTTTATGAAATAAGAAACAAGGGTTTCTTATATATTTTTTTCCGTGAATATTGGGCTAAAATTGATTCAAATTGGGCACAGAAGGGTTGGGGTTACCTGCAAAGGATTTTTGGGCAAATTAGGAGTCTTATAAGGTCCACAAATGATCAATAAATTCAAATTTTCCTTTAAAAATCAGTTTGCAATATTGGAAATAGGGGTTTTATCAAATTTTGACAGGGAATTAGCTCTTTTCGGGAAACTACAAGCTTTCTTTGGAAAAATAGGCTTTTACTGGGCTTAAATATTTCAGAAATTCCTTTCAAATGATAACAAGCTTGTTTTTATCGGAAAATGCCTGTTTTGTGTAGGTATAGGTATTTCAAACAGGTTCTTGGGTATCGGAATAGGTTTCTAGTATCTTTTGAAGGTCTCTAGAAACAATCTGGAACTTCCAGCAATCTTTGACAGTAAATGCGAGGCTTTTTCTGCTTTTTTGGGCATATAATAGTGTACAGGGTCCTCTTTTCTTCAGTCAAGAGGATGAATACAGGAAAATAACACAAGAAAATGGTTTAATTGCATAATATGGAGGTTTATTGAACATTTTAGGTTTTAAAGAGCCTACATTTAATGGCGGTCACATCAAAACAAATGGCGGTTTGGAGTTCAAAGGCGAAAAACCATAGACCATTAGGGGAGAATTTTGAGGTCTAAAATGGGCCTCCTAAGGAAATAATAAAATAATTACTAAACCGATAAAATAATATTTATGAATTTTCAATTCACGTTTTTCACCACAATCCATGTGACCATAGTTAAATTCAATTCAAAAGTTGTTCCAAAATAAAATTAGTAAAAAAATTGTATTGATGTGACTATAAATAAGAATGATATTTTCAAGAAAAAATCATTATCATTGAGAAACTAAGCATTTGTCCTTTGTACTTAAATAAATTAAATTAAAATATAAATATAAATTTATAAATTATTAATTATATTATATGATATTAATTAAAATTTATATTATTTAAATTGTATAATAACATGTAATTAATATAATATATAAAAATAATATAATATAATAAATGCATAGGGATATGCATTGTTTCTTTCAAGAAATATGAAATGACAATAATATATTTTTATTCAAAAAGTGTGAAATAACATTTAGTATGAGTACTTTACTTTGACTTTAAAAGTACGTAGAGCACTACCATGGTTAACCATGTGTTTTCATCCACTATTAAGAATGTTACAAGTAAGTACCTTTAACTCAAGCAATGCCACCTCAAACATTAGGGATGATGTCATCCCCTTAAATGTGATTGGTTCACATAAAGTGAATTTTGATTGTACATTTTCCTTAGGAGGCCCATTTTAGACCTCAAAATTCCCCTAATGCAGTCATTGCGTAGATTTGGGTGGTAAGCTGTTTTAGTTGGATCAAATACGATCCAATAACACCTGGCCGTGTGGAGGAGAGAGAAAGGAGTAAAACCACCCATTTCACATAGTTTAGAATGGGTTATATTCGCGCAGTTTAGATTGCGATATGCCCTGGTGATCATCAGATTGGAGGGCTTTTATGCGAACGGTGGAGATCTAATGGGAAAGTTGCTCGGAAATGGGATGTGGGGCCTAGTTTTTTGTATGTGGCGAGATAGATTTTCGTATTAAAAAATTTATGTTTTTTTAGTATAAAATCAAATTTTTTATTATGGTTGGCGGGATAATGTTATAATGGTTAAAAAAACATTAATGAATGTTTAATAACCAATGGCTCAGGTTTATAATACATGGTATATAAAACATTTTTAACAAGTGCTTTATGTTTATTGGGAGCGGAATTAAAACATAAGATATGTTTAAACCTATGGGGAAAAGGGCAGGGGTTTTTATTTAGCATGTGGGATAAATAAACCATAGTTTTAATGTAAATAACTGGGTTTTGGGGATATCTATATAAAGAAATTAATAATATATACGGGAGGGGTTTTATATAAGGGTTTAATACTTTAGGTTAGAAATTAATATGAAATGAAATATATAATGAATGCAAATTCATAGAATTTTTAAATTAAGTAAAGTGTAAATAGGCATTTTAGCTCAAAATTGTCCCATTTTGATTTTTACACATAAACTTAGGATACAATGTATTTTGTGGGTTTTTGAGTGTTTTTTGAATGAAAATGAAATTAATTAAGGGGGGTTTTACTTTTCTAAGCCAAAAAAGTGTTTTACTTAGGAAAAGGGTTTGTATTTTTGGAAAAAGGGTGAATATGATGATGAAATGGGTTTTATGTAGGGAATCAAATATTTTTAACCAATTAGTTATCAAGCCTTGGGTCCAGTTCCAACAAAATTCAAAGAAATGCTCTGAGCCTCTTTAACTGAAGGTTTAGAATACTGGATCATTTTGGGGGAGGGGAAATTAATAATTTTTGCCCGATAATGCTTTATTACATGTCTTGCACAATTGCATTCTACCTACCCATCTTTATTCTAACATTTTTTACTTCATGTGCATGGGTGCATTTAAGCTTGCAACCCTAAATCCATTTTTCTTTCAAAGCATAAAAACTATCTAAATCTAACCTTATTTCATCCGAGGGCTAAGATTAAACTGTTGAGCTCCTCATTTATTCTCTAACTATTTACTGATTTTTCAAGTTTATACTGTTTGACATATCTTTATTCTCTATCTAAAACATGAAATTCAAAGCATGAAAAGTTAAGATTAAACTGTTTAACTATTCACGGATTATGGCATTACTAACAATCTACACATAATAATTATTCTTGCAGTAAAAGTAAATAGTAGTGGCATTTTGACTTGCTCACTTTCATGTCTTATTTTATCTCTTTTTTTTGGGGTCTATTTTTTATTCTTTTTTGATCTTTTCTTTTCAAAGTCCTTTGATATTTCTTTTAGGACTTTACCCTCTTTTCATTTTTATTATTTTCAAATATGGGAAAACAACTTGCAGAAATCAAGGTATGTACATATTTACAAGACTATCAAAGTCAATTCAAAAATTATGAATCCTATTATTATAGGACCCTAATAGGGTGTTCATCTGAATTTTATATGGCTTCCTACCTGTTGGACATGGTATGCACAAGATTTTAATTTACAGGATTGCCTCATAACTGGGATGTAGAGCATGGCGAACCAATCCATAAAGAGTTAAAGGTGTTATGGGCCTCCAAGTACAAACAAGATATGGAGTCGATCTCGCACAATTTCATTCCTGTGCTCTACAAAAATTTTTTTGGAAAAGATGCCCCATGCATGTCCAGGCGAGCCATGAAAACAATAACCCGAGTGGCCAACTGGTTTCCCATCACACAAAGTACTTTCATCAGGGCCTTTGGGTCATTCAAGCCACCTCACATGTTGCCCAAGTTCGTCGTCGATAAACTACTCTTGCAAGAAGCTTGGTACGAGATGACGAGCGGGTTTTCTAAGGTCCTCACCAAGGGCAAGAAAAAGCCATGGCCTACTCTCGTACTTACTATCGATGCCTATATGGTTATGGTTTTCAAATAATTATAAGCGGAGGCTAAAGAAACCAAGGGATTTCATTTTCTGCCCTTAGCACACAGATCATATGATCGTGAAAGGATCATCTTTGCACATTGAAAACGAGCCAAATTCAAATGGAATTACCAACACACAAAATGCCCGGTTGAAGAACAAAATAAGAACTGGTACAACAAGGATAGGGAGGCTGCACCAGAAGAATCAATTTATCAAGGAGGGCAGGATGATCAAATCGCAAAGCAAATGGGTGACACGCTAGGAGGAGCCTCACCTTCCAAAGCCAAGAAGCCAAGGACTAATATAGGCAGTAGTCTCTCTAAACAGCAGCAGGAAAAAGGAGACATAGAGGCTAAGGCACAACAAGAGGCTGAGAAGAAGGAAAAAGAAGAGGAAGTCGAAAGGGCCCAAGATACCCTAGCATGCTAGCAATAAGAATACAAACAAAATAAGCAAGCTGAGGAGAAATGAAAGAAATAACTAAGGGTGGAATAGAAGAAGAAGCAGGTAGAAGAAGCTTGCAGGAAAAATTAGGAAGAGGAACATAAGAGGAAAGAAGAGGAAGAGAGGAAGGAGGCTGAGCACAAGTTAAAAGAGGAACAGGACAAAGCAGAGTCTGAGGAGAGAAGGAAGGAGGAAGAAAGCCATAAATCATGATAATATTCTTTCAAATAAGTAGGGGGAAGCAAGACATCGCCCCCAGAGATAAGAGAACAGACAGAGCTGCCGCACATTGATGTACCTCATACAACCCCTATGACAAGTGTGAATTTTCCTCTCTCAAACATTGGCACCTCAAAGGAACAGGAAGATGAGGTCCTAGATCTGATAAGGCTGACTACGACCAATTCACAAACAAGATCAGGCAAGAGAAAATAAAATGCCTCAGGCAGAACCCGGCCACACCTCTCACAATCACAACAGAAAAGGACATAGTCTTGGAGACCAGGACTAATCCGATTATGATCACATTAGTAGGGACCGCCTTTGCAGCAGTCATAGAAGAAAATGTTAGTAGAACGAGTAGAGAGATTCTGTCTCTACAAAATAGGCTACAGGTTTCTGAACAGAAGGAAACTTAGTCAAGAACAAGATAAGAAGGTGCTGGAGGAAGAAATCCAAAAGCTTCATCTCACAACCGCCCAAGCCAATGAAGTGCCACTTACTATTCAAAGGGATTTGGTCACTATGGAAGTCACTATGAAGCAAGTGTACGAGGAGATGTATACAATAAAATAGAGAGTCGCACCACTGCTTAAAGCACAAGCAGAAACCAAAAGGAGAACTGTACAACTGAAGAAGGCTTCCACTGCTTTGGAAAACATGCTAGAATGGTCAAACATATACTCGAAGGCTCGTGACACCCCGCCTAGGAAGGATTGGATTTTCACCCAGAATGACAAAGTTTAGATCCAAATGAAGATACAATCTAAAGATAAACTAGTCAAGGATCTAGAGAAAGTGATGTCCGCATATGAACATTTGATTAGTGGCATTGTTTAATGGCTGAAGTACACCACATTCCTTCTTTGTGTGCATTGGACACTGAAAAAATGAGGGAAGAGGTTGCCTAGGACATTCAAGCATTCCTACAACCCATGAGGTAAGTAGCTGCTTCCCAAGATCTTCTGGCCTCACAGGAAAATATTATTCATTTCATCATTACTCTAGTCTGGATCTACACCAAGCTGTCTTCTCTATCCAATCAGATCATAGTGAAGAGTCGCACCTTGGTCTCGGATGCTCTTGAGTGATTTCATAGATTAAGGGAAGATACTCCATAGGTCACTCCAGTTGCTGCAGATTATCAAGCATGGCAAAATTACCTCAAGGATCAGCAGCAGATAGATGTACCATACCTCTCAATCACCCAATTGCTTCCTTGACCAAGGAAATGGCGTAAGTGACAGATCGCAACAGGCAAGAGGTTGCAAGTCGCATCCAGAACTGGGTCACAAGTCGCAAATTCCTCCAAGGTCGTAGAGCATGCCAATAGTCGGTAATATGAAGGGTCAGGGACACCCAAGGGTAAATTTTGTTCTATAAGTACTCCCTCCAGGGAATTGTAAAGGATCTTTTTTCCGGACTCCAAAAGGAGCAGAGATAATTGTATAGCATTGAATGCATATTTCCATGAATTAATACAAACAATTTTTTTGGTTCCACTACTGGATCAGATGAGGACTAATGTGTGTTAGCATTATGAATATTTTGTTTTTTTATTGATTATCTTTTATAATTGATTAATCTAAATTTTCTGCTCATGTCATTTATGCGTTTCAGCTTACTTGATGCGTTGATGGTACGAAAATATTTAACTGAAAGATGTTTAGCGACTTCACCATCTACATCGTTTCATCTTTTGGAAAATGCTGAAGGAATTGAAGGGTGTTTTGACCATAGAGAAATATTTATTTTGTGGTCAAACAAATTTATGAGCATGACCCTCATGATATGCTGCTAACAGAGTTTATTTTTCCTGCATGCTTTGAATCTCGCTTTGATATTTATAATGTTTCATTTTCAGTAAAGACTCATCAACCATTTGTCTTGTATCATTCGAGTAACCTTGTATTCACAGATCTGTAGGGCTCATTCTCCTTCTGAGAAAAGGTATATTCAGCGATAGCTGGACCCACAACCTGGACGGGATCCCTATCACAAAAATTTTAGAGTCTAGTTGGGACATTTTACCAGGGAGATCCCCTACTGTTGGCTAGGAATTTCCTCCCATCAACAAGTTGTTATAATTTATCACTGAAAGTTAAAATTACAGCTTTTGAAAGAACATATTATACCAGGGCTCATCCTGATCCACAACCTGCTACAATTGTTGATGATCGTGATAGAATTTTAAGAAAACCTAAAAAAGTAGAAAGTCTAGGAAGTAGTAGTCAGTTAATAAAATCAAATTCACTTCCTAAGGATTTATCAAGCATACAATATATTCAATTTGATTTATCATTTGATCATTCTTTATTTCATACCAAATCTGAAAAATCAATCTATGATATTGTAATAGACCCCAATTTTATTCAATTTATTGAATCAAATAAGGAAAATATACAACCTGATTTAGATCAACATGTTTTAGACACTTTTGAAAAACTTGATGTTTTAACCTCAACTTTGATAAAATATATAGACGAAGCCTATTTCCAACATTTAGTTTAATTAGCTTCCCTAACTGCTGCTACCGCTAAGCGCTCTACAGTATCTTCAGAAACTGTAAATACAACTTTATATAGCTCCACCCCATCTACAGTCTCCACCACTGTTCATTTCACAAATCCATTCATACCTAAACTTCCTCTCCAACCTAATGTTTCAAGCTCATCTTCAAGCACCACTAATTTACCTCCCAGTCAAGCTAAAGTCTTAGCCATGGTAGCCAGATATGCCCCTTTGGTCTTACAGGCCCCTTTACATGCCATGCCATAGGACTACCAAAGTAAAAAATTTCATTTTGATGGTATTGGTCAATATACTTCTCAACAACATGTAAATAAAATGACAAATTATTTTGAATTACATGAAGTTGATGAGGTTGATGTACAAATGAGATTATTTGCACAAAAATTAGGAGGAGATGTTAAAAAATGGTTTAAATCTCTACTTGCTAACCATATAGTTGATTTAGCTTCTTTCCACCAATTGTTTATTAATAGATGAGAAAGAAAGAAAAACCCTCTACAGATATTATCTGAATATGAGAACATTAGGGGATCTACTAATGAATCTGTTTAGGATTACTGTACTATGTTTAACAAAATTTACAATGCAATTCCAGTGAATCTTAGACCTCTACTAGACTTGGCCCTAATCAAATTTATAGATGGTTTTGATCCTGACATGTCCTATCAATTAAGAGAAAGAAACCCTACAACTGTAGAATAGATGCAGAGCGATGCAGTTAGTGTAGAGAAATAACTGACTAGCTAAAAGAGAAAGGATGAGGAATGAAACGAGAGTGACCATTAAGGAAGGACCATCCACTTTAGATGTTAAGATAGATAGTTTAACTAAAAGTGTAGAAAGACTAATGGATAGACTAGAGAACATGGAAAGAAAACCTCAGTGGGAAAATCAACAAGGTCCCCAAATTAGAAACCCCAACTTTAGGAAAAAATTTAATACTGGTAAATCAAGAGTTGTACCTGATCAATAGATTAGACCACCTTTCCAAGAAAATTATGTTGAAATTTCACAACAAAATGAAGAAGACCAGGACACACAGATAAATTTGATCGGAATAAATAATGAAAATTATGTTTTTATTACCCAAGAAGAACAAAAATTGTACATGTTACAACAATTACAATGAGAATTTGGAGAGTCCTTTGACTAAAAACAAGGCTATGAATCTGCTATCTACGAAGTTCATAAACAGTATAGCCTTAGAAGAAAAAAATAACACAAAAGTTCCTATTAAGAAATCAATCCAAACCCAAACTAAGAAAACAATAGAAGTTCCTCTGACCAAAACTCTACAAATTCTCCCTAGAGAAACTCAGAATACTTCCAGACCAAAGATTGTAGAAGTATCATCAACTCCTACTCAAACTTCAACTGCTACTGAAAATTTTCTAGACAAGAAAATTGAAAACAAAACAATTTACACACAAACTGAATTACCAAGTGTTGATAAAAAAAGACAAAAAAACAAAAACCACAACTGGTAAAGATGAAATCATTCAATTGGGAAAAAATTAAATGCCATTCAATATCCAAATCGAGATAGCCAAATTTAAAATACCCGTTCCTTTAACAGAGATGGTGAAAAATTATTCATACAAGGCACAAATCACTGAAACACTAAACATACGTGAAGGAAAAGATGTTGTCAAGCTCAATGATGATCAACCCGAGTTATTATTTGGTCCTGAAGTTAATGGAAAACATCAACAAGAGGGTGTCCTACCTTTCTAAATTAGCTTAAAAAATCATGATAAAATCTTACATAATGCTATGTTGGATTCAGGAGCATGTCATAACTTAATTCCTAAAGCAGTCCTGGAAAAATTAAATTTAGACATCACTAGACCCTAAAAAGACCTATTCTCCTTTGATTCTAGTCAAGTCAAATGCCTTGTCCTGATAAAAGATCTATGCGTGACTCTAGTCCAGTGCCCAGCAAAGAGTATTGCTATGGACATTGTAGTTGCTGATATCCCTCCTAAATATGGCATGTTATTATCTCGCTCAGGGGGAGCAAAATTACAGAGATCACTACAATCAGACATGTTATATGCTACCATTTCTATGTTTGGTCAGCAAAGGAAGCTTTATAGATAAAATTTGATGAAATACTTGGTAAGTAGTTTAGAAATACCACAAAATTATCCTATCTATTCATTACATTCTAATCTAGACTCATTTACATTATGTAATTCAGACAATGACAAAGATAAAATCACAGTTGTAGAAGAGAAATACAAAGAAATTGATAGTGAAAATATAACTCATGAGTCTATGTGGCATTTAGATTTTGATGGCTCTGTAAAAAGATTGGGAGCAGGAGCTGGAGTATGGATCTACAATTTAGAAAATGATCATTCAGAAGGACATGCTTTCAGATTAAATTTCAAACCCACTAATAACATGGCCGAATACGAAGCATTAGTGCTAGGCCTTCAAATCATAAGAAAACTTGCAGCTAAAAGAGTTTCCATCATGGGAGACTCAGAACTCATCATAAAAAAAGTCAAGGGAGAGTATCTTGTTAATAACCCTAGACTTATCCAATATAGAGAAACTATCCTAGACATGATAAATTGTTTTCTTGAAACTGACTTTTCTGTTATTCCAAGAAAGTGTAATATGAAAGCACATAGCTTGGCCACTTTTTCCAACACATGCAGGTTACCCTTTCAGCCAAATCATCATTACACAACTGAGGGAAGACATAGGCCAACCATATGTGATAATTTGAAGTATGGGAAGATCTTTTCAAAAGACTCACAAATTTATGTTTTTATGAATTGTGAAGGAGAATTTCAGAACTGTAATATAGACACTGACTGTACATTAGATTATAATATGAATAGTGAACTAAATGTAAATTATGTAAATAAGATATAACCAAATAAATTCACTAAATTAGAAATAGAACAACTAGAAACAATAGAAATTTAGGAATTAATCAATGATGAATAAGTTTTAAACCTCAAAGATAGAATTTTGACTAAGGGATTAGCTCCACTAGAAGATCTCTTTGACTCTAATGATATAGCTAGAAAACCTAAAATGGAGCCTCTAAAGTCATATATAGAGGAATGCAACATAGGAACAAAGGAAAATCCCAAGCTTAGCAAAATATCTAAGAAATTACCTCTAGATGAAAAGTTGAAGTACATTAGCTTGTTTAAAGAGTTCCAAGATATCTTTGCATGGAGTTATGAGTCTTATGATACCAACATTATCTAGCATAAGATACCAATTAAATAAAATCAGAAGCCCTTTAAACAAAATATAATAAGAATTAACCCTATTCTTATGCCATTAATAGAAAGAGAAGTTAAAAGTATGTACAATGCTCAAATCATAGCACCCATTAGATATTCTGATTGGGTCTCTAATTTAGTCCTCACTAGAAAGAAAACAGGAGAAATCAGACTCTGTGTTGATTTTAGAAACTTGAACAAAGTATCTCTGAATGATAACTATCCCCTCCCTAAAATGGACCACATTATCCAGAGGGTAGTAGGGTCATCCAGAATTTCATTACTTTATGGATTTTCTAGATACAACCAAATCCTAGTCCAACCTGAAGATCAAGCTAAGACTTCATTTACAACTCCCTGGGGAAATTTCATGTACTTGAAAATTCCCTTTGGACTGATGAGTGTTGGAGCAACATTCCAAAGAGCTATGGACATAGCATTTGCCAAGGAAACCCATGAATTTTTTGTCATTTACCTATATGATATCACAATGTTTTCCAAATTAGATAATGAACATCTAGATCATCTAAGAAGAGTATTCATAAAGTGTAGAAAGTTTGGCATATCCTAGAATCCTAAAAAGTCTCTTTTTGGATTAGAATAAGGAAAACTCCTGGGACACATTATTTCAAAAGAGAGCATTAGAATTGATCCAACTAGAATAGAAGAAATCCTGAATATCATTCATCCTAGAAACATTAAATAATTACAAGAATTTTTAGGAAAAGTAATTTTTCTTAGAAGATTCATCTCTAAGTTAGCAGAGCTACTTAGAAATTTGAATAACATGTTAAATAAGGATTCAATACTTTAGTGGATAGTAGAAGCTAAGTAGTCTTTTGAAGCAGTCAAAGAAGCCCTTACTAAAACACCTATCCTCATAAGTCCTAACTTTAACAGAGATTTCATATTTTTTTCATTTTCTTCAGAACACACCATTGCAGCAATCTTGTTGCAAAATAATGATGAGGGCTATCAAGAACCCATTGCTTTCTTCACTAAATCCTTGAGAGATGCAACACTAAAGTATAATATCATGGAAAAACAAGCTCTTGCTTTAGTGAAAGACATAAAATATTTCAAAGTATACATTCTATACTCTCACATTATAGCATATGTTCCAAACTCAGTTGTAAAGGACATTCTAACTAAGAATGGGCCTGATGGAAAGAGAGGCAAATGGATTGCCACAATACTAGAATACGACATTGAAATCAAGCCTACAAAATTGATCAAAGGCCAAGGTTTAGCTAAAATCCTGGCTGAATCGAACTGCTAGGCCTTAGACATAAATTTCATTGCTGCCCTAGATGATCAGGAAGAGATGGCAACTCCAAAAATTAGTGAAGCTTTCATAGATTCACCCTCGTATGAAAACCTTATATTTGTTTTACTCAACCTACAAACTCCTCCTGGTTTATCTAGAACTAAAAGTAGATTCTTAAAAATGAAAGAAATGAAATATTTTATCTTAGATAATGATTTATTTTGGAAAGGTCATGGTGGCATCCTGTTAAATTTTTTATTAAAAGATGAAGCTGAAAAAGTCATGCAGGAATTTCATGCAGGAGATTTTGGATGACACCTATACTGGAAAACAACTGCTAACAAAATTCTGAGGGAAGGTTTTTACTGGCCCACTCTTTTTGAAGACGTCCGAAAGTATGTGACCTCCTGTCACAAATGTCAAATATTTGAAGGGAAGAAGAAACTCTTACCATTACCCCTCAAACCTATCTCAGTAGAAATTCCATTTCAATAATGGGGTTTAGACTTCATTGGTGAAATTCACCCACCCCCCTCTGGCCAACATAAATGGATATTGCCAACCACTGATTACTTTACCAAGTCAATAGAAGTCATCCCTTCTATACAAGCCACATACTCTGTCATTGTATCATTTGTTGATAATAACATCCTTTCTAGATTTGGATGCCCACAAAAACTCATTACTGATAATGTTGTTGCCTTCAAATCCAAGAAAATGATAGATTTTGTAACAGATACCATATCACCCTAGGCCATTCCACTACCTATTACCCTCAAGGTAATGGACTAGCAGAATATTAAAACAAAAGGCTAGTCAACATCATCAAAAAGCTATTAGAAGATAACAATAAAACATGGAATAAAAGGTTGGTGAATTCCCTATGGGTAGACAGAATAACTACTAAGAAATCTATTCGTACATCTCCCTATCAATTTGTATATGGGATGGATGCTATTTTTCCATCTTCATTAGGAGTGCCAGTAATGAAAATGATTCAAGATATGAAAGTAGAACCAAATGACATCGAAAGGAGGATAAATCAGACAATTCATTTGCAACAAACCAGAGAAGAAGTTTATATCAAATACCAAGTAATTCAAGAAAAAATCAAAAAGATATTTGATAAGAAAACTAAAGAAGATGATTCCTTCATAGGTGATCAAGTACTCAAATGGGATTCCAGAAGGGAAGACAAAGGAAAACATGGGAAATTTTGCTTTCTCTGGAAGGGCCCATACATCATTTATGGTTATAAACGCAACAATGCATTTTTCTTGAAAGAGTTAGATGGAACAAATCTATCAGGTGGACCAGTCAATGGTCAAATGTTGAAGCACTACTTTTCACCAGAATAATCAGTAGTTTAATTGATTTTATTTTTCTCATTGTAAATACCATAGAAAAGTTTAGATTGGATTGGATGATTATCTTATAAAGTTGAAGCCCGAAGAGAAGGACCTAAGCTTTAAAAGATATAAAATCATATGTTTGAATAAAGGAGATCACAGAAAGCAGTTCCAAGCATATAAAAGTCAAATTTCCAAGTCCATTGATCATAATGTTCTTGAAATATCACAAGGAGATGCCATCCCCAAGTGGAGCCACTGTTAGGGTCCTATAATAATAGTGATCATAATTTTGAATTGACTAGGTTAAGTCTTGTAATATTGTACATACCTTTGCTTTCTGCAAATGATTTCCATATTAAAAAAATGAAAAGAGGGTATTTCCTAGAAGAATAATCAAAGGAGCGAAGGAAAGAAAGATAAAAAAAGATAAAAAATATGAACCCCACAAAAAAGAAATAAAAATAAATTTTGAAAGTGTTGCACATTTAAATGCCACTACTCTTAGTTTAATTTACTTTTGCAAATAAAATTGTGTGCAACTTGTCCAAAATGCCACAATATATGATGATCATACAGTTTAATCTTGATTTATTCATGTCTTTAAATTTCATGTTATAATATCTAGTGAATAAATATCTGACCAAACCACTTAATCTTGGCATATCAGTAGTTAGGTAGAGAATAAAAATGAGCTCATAAGTTTAATCTGAGCCATTGGAAGATATAAGGTTAGAAATAAGTTAGTTTTCTTATCAAAAGAAAATAAAAGGGTCAGCAAGCTCAAATGCACCCAATAAAGGAAATAAAAAATGTTAGGATAAATAAAGTGTAGGTAGGATACTTTCAAAAGTTATGGAAAGCATCATTGGTTTATCTCTTATCACTAATATCTTTCTAACACCTTCCCGTTGTCCTAATCCCTTTTTCCTTCCTTGGAAACCATTTTCCCTTATCCTAACCCTTTTCCCCTCATAAATTCCCTTCCCCTTATTAAAAACCCTTTTCCCTTTGAAAAGCCCCTTCCCCTTGATTAACTCCACATTATTCAAATAAAACATCAAAACCCACTTATTCATAGTTTTAAGGCATATATATATATTAATTGGGCCCCATTTTCCTTTTATTCTACCCACCCCCCCACTCAATATATTTCATAAACCCACATTACATATTACCCCTTTGCCTATCTATTTTCCCGACCTACTATCATTTCAAGCCTATCGCTTAATATATTTCCCGACCCCATTCAAAACTCTTAACTTCGCAAGCTGCCTGATCACTATCGATCAAATATAAAAGCCAATATTCTATTTCACATCCCCTGACATTAAAAAATTTTAAAGCCGAGGGGGGGTGCGAAATGGGTGGTTTTATCCACCAGCTCCCCTGCCATGCACCTCGAGGTTCTATCGTACCACCCCCCCCCCAACTCCTAAACTACCAAACCACTTCCAAGGTGTGTGATAAACCACCATTTTTGAAATAATACAACCCCCGTGCCATGTGATAAACAACAAAGTTCAAAATTAATAAAACCCCGCCCTATACCGTTATTTCACTATCTCAGTTAAATTCTGAAAAATACTAAAAGCCTTTACCGACCAAGATTGAAGCCCACAGTTACCTGGACTCCTTTTGCAGACCAAATTCATGATATTCTAGGTGATCTTGAGTATTACCTTCATTAATTAAACACAGAAGTTGATAAATGAATCAAATTAATGGGTTCCCAAAGCATCCAAACTATAAACCCTCTGCAACCATCCCTTTTATATGTCGACCACACCCCTTTGGTTGATAAAGACTCCAAAATTAATGATAGTATGACTGATAACAACCTTTTGGAGCTCCATTGCTGGACCCATGGCAAAATTTTTGATCAGGCAGTTGATATTCA
The DNA here is from genome assembly GCA_034641835.2 of Pinus albicaulis. Classification (NCBI taxonomy): domain Eukaryota; kingdom Viridiplantae; phylum Streptophyta; class Pinopsida; order Pinales; family Pinaceae; genus Pinus; species Pinus albicaulis. The sequence continues at coordinate 1,023,316,542 of CM076581.1, forward strand.
TCTGTGGGACTCTAACCTACCCAAATATACATTTCCACAGACCTACCAGTTCCATGAACTCATAATACTATGCCAAATCGGCTATTTTCCAAATGAAAGACCCATAGTCACCCATGCCCAAGAAATCCTCTTTACTATTACTGCTCAATCCATCAATCAAATGTTCCAGATTCAATCACAACCAGAGGGAGTTCCTTTCTCCATTGAAACCCTAACTGAGCTTTACTTAAAGCTATATTTCCCAAAAGGGTTTCAAATCTCCCATACTTTCCTCCCTCCATCAGTAGAAACACCTAAAAATAATCCTCCATACTCAGCTACCATGTTTTTAGAAAGAACCAAACAAATTGTGACCATGTTGTCCCACATTTTAGGAATACTTCACTGATGAGCATGTAGATGAATCTTTTCTTGGTTTCCTATCCATATTTTTCCCAGGTTAGCCTCCAGCTACAACTTTCAATTTTTCCCAATACCTGGAAGATGCCATGCATGATCAACTGATCAAGCTTCCAAAAGGAGTATTCACATGCTCCTCAGTATTATTTCATATGTTTATATATTTCCAATCAGAAAGGTTTGCAGTCAACCTACAAAAACTGGACACAGAGGGTAATCCCTAGTCTGTTGTCTTTTGGACATCCTTGATCAGAAAGGATTCCATTGAATTAAGTTTCAAATACTTCATTGATTAATTTTTATATCCAATAGTTAATATGCTTAGTAGTAGCATTCAACCTAGAATCAATGAAGAAATAAAAAAGGTTCTACAATTATCAGATCATAGCAGAACAAGAGACTGGTATTTATACCACAATCACACAGAAATCAGAGTGTATGGAAGCCAAATAGTTCCATACAAGCTTCCCAAATACCTCCCAATGAGGATATTTGCTTTATAATACATCATAAAAATCTTAAACTTTGATGAGATCAATTTCCTTTCAGCTAAAAAGAAGACCCAATTCAAGATTAAAAACCAACTAGGGCCTTTTATATGAAATAGTAGGAATGTTGGATAGGAAGCAGACATATGCTTACAAGAGTTCAAGTTAAGTAGAGGTTTAAAATGGTCATATGACCCCTTGGGTGTCATAAGTAAATTAAGAGTTAAGTTCAAATTGACCCCTTTCATTCATGAGTCAAAGCCTGAAATTGAAAAGTATTCCAACCAGTCAGAGTGGTTGGAAAGCACTTTACAGGAGGTGGAGAAGCAGCTTGATACTAGTTCCATCCTGCTTACTTCAGGCCCACAACACAAACAATTTAAAAAGGGCTAGAGAAGAAGGCTTTTATTCTATGGAAACTAATTCTAATACTAAATTTAAGCTTATGTACAAGAAGAAAACAAAACTAAATCTAGTGATAGAGCAAGAAGAGATAGTTGAAACCATTGAAACAGATATTGTTGTCAGAGATGATGCACCTCCAACACTTTCATAAGAAACACATCTACCATCAACTTCCAATGCACAAATCATTCAAAATCATAATAGTGCAGAGGTTTTATCATCTAGAAAACCATTTTATAAAGAAAAGGACATGATGGAGAAATACAAAGATATTAAAATGATAAATGGAGCATTAAAGGTTGTAACATATGCACAGTACAGGAAGCAAAATCCTAGTGATTAGAGTAGGTTGCTTTCATATTATGACCTCAAGACAAGGAAGATGCATATGACATTTCTACAGCCAAAGGTGTAGGCCCTTAAAAATTTAGAAGACTATACTAAAACAACCTTTGAAGTTCTTGCCAAAGATGTGCATCCAATTGACGAGATTGAATTTCAAAAACAGGCAGGAGAAATGATCTATTCCACCATGACACACAAAGCTTTAAGTGTCCAGAAGTTACAGATTTCTCTATAAAATATAAAGACACAATTAAATCTAGAGAGATCTTCATCGCAAGAAAAGGATAACAGGATAAAGTCACTTGAAGATTTAGTAATGGAAGTTGGTTATAATCCAAAAGGTATCAAAGAAGCTTAAGAAATAATAAAGAAAAAGAATGTAGACATAGCTGCACTGAAGAAACAACTAAAGTTACCAACTACTAAGCATCCACAAACCAAGGAGGTTTTGGAAAATGATAATAAAAAGGATGAAATGATGAATCTCATCATTCAGTTGATAGCTCAACTGAAAGAAATGGAAACAGAAATGGATAAAATTGTGCAGGAAAAACAAGCCAGCATGGAAGAAGTTCCCATAATTTCTATTCCTATAGCTTTTACATAAGCTCCATTGTCTACAACAACTCCAGTATCAACATCAGTTCTAGCAACTACATCAGCAACAACATCAACAATACCAACAACCCATCCCAATGATGAGGCCAACAAATTGATCAAAGAAATGGAAGATATGTCCATTCAAACTAGAGAAATCAATAAGCTCAAAGAACAAGTGAAGATTTTAGAAGATGGAAAGAAATTGGCAGAAGTAATGCATCAGGTAGAAGTACATAAATCAAATAGATTAACTGATAGAATCCACAAGCTAGAAAAGGAGTTAGCACTAAAGGAACGTTTAGCCCAAGAAAAGCAGCAACTGTGGGCCAATATCATTAAATATGTTAATGATATTTGGCCTTCTATACAGATCATATTTGAGAAAAATGACTTGGTAAAGGAAGCTGGTAATGCAATTAAAAAGGTCAAAGCAGATCTTAGAAAGAAACCAGAGGAAGCCACTGAAATAATTAAATTCTTGAATTCCAAAAACAAGTATGAATTAGAAGAAATTGGGATAAATGATAGAACAAAGACTATATTAGAGGTGAAGAAATTGATTTCCAAGAGAAATTTGATGATGCAACTTGAGGAAAAATTTCAAACAATGGAACTTGCAGTGAACAGGTTTATGAACAAGTTTGATGTATTGAGACAGAAGGGTCTTCCTAATCCTCTGGTAATAAATGATAAACTCATGAGACATGAATACTATGATAAGAATATGAGGGAAGTAGCCAAAGAAACTTCTAACAGTTCATTAATGAAGGGCGTGCCCACAGGCAAAGTGCTCCTTCAGACTTTGGAAAATTTCTTTTACCTCTAGCATGAGGTAAATCACCTTTTTGTGAATAAACCCACATTTTCCAAATATACAGAGGTAGATGAAATTTACCAGAGGATGATGAAAATCAAACTTACAGATGAAGAAACGTGGGAAAAATGGTGTGATTTACTATGACAGGTTAAAGAGTAGACAGGTGAAAGAAAGCGCACGTGAAAGAAAGACAATGTGAAAGAAGACAGATGAAAGAAGTAGACAATATGAAAGAAATAAAAAGTAACAATAATCAAAGAAAACAAGGCTAGATTTCAATCAGTTGCTAGGTGTCACTATCTTTTTGCATAAAGATATTTATTTTCTTAGAATAAATCCTAGTCAGTTGACATGATATTTTTTGTAATATGTTGTATAAATACTTCATTATTCGAAGTATCAAGGGTCGGTCAAGTGCTGAATTCTGAACATTTTGTTAGCTGACTGATTTTCTTGCCAAAGGGTTATTGTACCAATTTCCAGTCGACAGACTAAACCAGTAATACATAAACTTCTTTACAGGATTCATGTGATGAGCCATCTCAATGAAGTACAAATTTCAATTGTTAATGTTCTTTCTTTAATTATTCCATAAACTTATATGTGTTCTGAATTTGAATGTTATAATAGGAGTTTTACTGCAGAATTTGTTTAGTTACACTCTGCTTTTAACTATTGTACATTTCTATGTTTTCTTTTGATATCCGGTTTAGAGACTTCTTAATTTTCCTTTGATCCCGATTGAACCCTTCATCCTTCTTCATTATCTAGTTTAAGGAATTCTTAATTGCTCCTTGACCCCGATTGCAAAACCACTTCACCATTCAGCCTTGAGATCTGATATTGCTCACCTATGTTTCCCTGTAACACTTTACTTATAATTTGACTCAGTTTTGTTTCAAATAACTTTTACTCCATAGCAAAATGGAAATTTAATAAGCACCTATTCATCTAAATCATTAATTCCAGCTACCTACCAAAACAAATCAAAAAACAACCCAACGAAACATACATAACTAGCCTAAAATCTATTAAAAAAACAAAGTTAAATCAATAAGAGGGAGCCCTCTTTGAGTTTAGGAAGGATAGATCCTAATCTCCAAAATTAGATGATAGTTACCTCTGATGTTTCTTTTTAAACACAAGAAAAACATTTGGGAAATTTCAGAGTGATAACACAGTTAACATTAGAAGTAAAAATTCTATTGACCTCCCTTGGTCACCTCAAAAGAAAAAGTCTTCGTCCTCTGTTGCTAATGATAAAGTGATTAAAAAAAGAACTTCTTCTCTTCAATCAAATCCAACTTCTTCTACTCTTCCATCTACATCTAAGACATTAGTGGTCTTTGATACTATTGAATATAATATAGTGGAAGATATGAAGAAGATAAAGGAAAATATCTTCATACATGAGTTGAGCAAATTGAAGAAAAAATAGAAAATTTTACTCAAACAATTGAATGCAGTCCATGCTTCATCCTTACCTACACCTGTTACTTCTAAAGATTCAAAAGGAGTTGGTAATCCTCCTAGTGATTCAGCTAAGAAAATTGATGCAAGTTATGCTATTTTATTCGGTGACAAATCTAATTCACATACTCCTCCCTTCCTTTTAACTTTTGAAGTATTTAACAAAAATGTGCATAATTGTCTAATCGACTATGGAGCCTCTTCAAATATCATGCCATATTATTTTTATCTGAAATTGAAAATTTCTCCTCAAAATTATGCAGTACATATTTTTCAATTAGACAAAAAAAAGGCCAAGGTATTGGGAGAAATTAAGTCAGTCATTATCAGATCAACATCCAATACAAAAGCTCATCAAGTAATTGATATTTTAGTTGTTGATATCCTTCAATTTACAGTTTAATCCTAAGTAGAGACTGGTCAACAAGCTTCATGGTTATTTTTCCACTGGTTGGTCTCACATGTGGCTTCCATATAATGGTAAGCTGAATCAAATCCGAGTAGACTGTGAAAAACACATGAAATACTCACTAACCTAATTCGAAGATGAGAATGAACCCATGGATTTTACTAATAAAATTATTAGGAATTACTTTGATGAATCCTTTTTGGGGAATTTTAATGCTCATAAATCTCCATTTCTCACCAACTAAGTTAATTCTCAAGTCAAAAAAATTTCTCAGAAAAACTCTTCCAAGTGTATAAATGTCATAGCTAAACCTTGTATTAATACTTTGTTTTGGACATTATACTTTGATGGATCAAAATTTGGTGAAGGTGCAGGAACTGTTTGTATATTAATCAATTCGGAAGGTGAAAAGACAATGCTCGCATGCAGACTTGAATTTGGATGCACAAATAACACCACAGAATACGAGGCACTGGTCCAAGGCTTATACAAAGTAATTGATCTTGGTGTCAAATATCTTTGGGTATATGGTGATTCCTAAATAATTTTCAAACATGTGAGAAACACCATACATTATATTTATAGTCATATTAAAAATTACCATTCATTAGTACAATCTCTTACCTCTCATTCTTTATCATTCAATATCTCGTATGTTCCAAGAATTCAAAATGCAAGTGCAAACCTTCTAGATAATGTAGCATCTAGACTTATTTCTTCGGAAGATTATAGTCAGATAGATTTTCGATAGAGTTTATTTTTTTACCATCTATTCTTGATAATATCACTAATTGGAGAGTATTAAACGATGATGATGATGATGTTATAACTTTTCTTACATCAAAAGGACCATATGATGATCAATTGATTGATGAAGATGCACATGAAAGGAAATTTAAACAGAAACCTAAAGAAAATGCCATACCTAAGTCTGTGGTTAATCTTGAAGATATTTATGATCTCAAAGATAGATTCAAAAAGGTTACTAATTCTAAGCTACAAAGTTCAACTTTTGAGGTTTGTGTTAGCCCCCTGTAAATTTTTGACAGGAAAAGTAGGGGGCTAAATTGTTTCTGAGTCTTCAATGAATGCATCTCCCTGGAAACACATCATCTTTGAAGCCTCTTTATGCCTTTTCCCTTTGATGAAATCCCCTCTGCTGATTCCCATTATTAAACCTCTCTGATTACAAAAATTGTGCTCCAAAGGACCTATTTTTATCCCTTGTACCCCTGCAAGATATCTCATTTCACTCCGTTGTCCCTTTTTCTAAGTTTCCTTCCACCCTTTTTTCCCCCTTTCTAAACTTCCTTCATTAATCCTCTAATCCTCCCAAAACCCCTTTTAAACCCTCCAAATACTCTTGGTTTTGTTTGATAAACCCTTTCCCTCTCTATCGTTACCTTTCTTTGGCCTCAAAAGCATTAAATTTGGCCAAAAAACCCGCATTTGCACATATATGGGTCTTAGACCCCTTCAGGCCAGCCCCTCGACCTTTTTCTCCACGTGACCCAGGCGCTAGAACCACCTGCCAGCCCAAAAGAGTGCTTATTTCGTATGGTCATCGGACACGTTTATGGCCGTTGATCCAAACAACATGGACGGTGATCGCCACCCCTGCAGCATCCATCGTCAAACCGTTCACCACCGATCATCACATCTTGACAATTCGTTTACCCGCCAGATCGACGGTCTGCAGTACATCCATCCCAGTGGTCCCTACCACAAACACTGTTCACAAACCCGACGGTATCTATCGCACCGCCTTTGGGCGGTAGGCGGTATTTTCCCATCGCCCAGCGATTCCACTCAGCATTCGACGCGTGGCAGCGACACTGTTCCAAAACCTCTTTCTCATCGCATGTTATCTTTCGGTACAGGACGTGGAGCGATATCACTATTAGCTGTTAGATCTGTCCTTGCCCATCCAACGGTCGTCGTTCCACCAAGATGCGCGGACGTTAACCGAGGCGCCGTACCCCTGGCCCACTGTCCATCGCCCTCCGACGTGTTTTCCACCATCAATCTCCTTTGAGATCAGACGGTCTAGATTCATTTGCATGGCCCACCGTTGAACGGTCCCGCCACGTCATTCGTCCATGTATCTTCATCATTTTTCTCACCCGTCCGCTTTTTAATCCATTCAAAGATTAAATTTTAATGTTTTTTACGTTAATTTTTTGCCTCGACACCTTCCACTATTTTTTGCCAACATTCACCAGAGAATTTCTCCACCATTCTTCTGCATTTTTTTGCCATTTCTCCGCAGTTCCACTACCATCCTCGCAGTCATCCACATCATTCCACCCCCATACATGTTTTTCGTAACAGGTTTTCGTGTTTTGCAGGTTTACCTGGTGGTAAAACCCGCCATGGTCCATACGCACTATTATTAAGGCACAACGCACAGAAGGAGCTGGATTTAGAGCCTGGTTTTACAGAAAAATGTCTGGAAAGGTGTCCGCTTCATAGATTTCATCAAAGGACAGAGTTTAAGCTCTAAAAACCCTATCTGGCGCCATTAAAGCTCGAATTGCACAGATAGAGAAAGTACGGGAAGAAGCAGAGAGCTCGAGGCAAGAAATAGAAGACTTTTGGGCTTCTTCAGGGAGTTTAGAAGGTTGAGGTAACAAAATCAAAGACCCCGTGGATTGCTCAGACGGTCCAATGCACAGAAAACCATATTAGCAGGGTTTTAATATCATCACAATGTTCTTCCATAAAAGGACAAGGTGCCCATACATTTCTCATCCTATGTCGTGTTCTAGACAGGTTTTCCAGCCCTGAAAATGGTCCTATGCTGCCAATGCATTAGTTATACAGTATGGTAGACCCCAGAGTTGTTCTTACACCTCGGTTTATTCACCAGAATTCTGCAAAAGGCTACGACAAGTACATCAAATACATACCTTGAGTAAATTGCAGCCTGATGAAGATCACTCTTCCATCTGAAAAAGCGCAGAAGATTAATGCTTAGAATTAAAACCGAATGGAGCCTCATCTCTCCTACTGCGTCAGAGTTTTAATACTGCATTCAAGTTTACAACTACCATTTTTATTCTTTCTCCTATAAGAATTCCCGAGAACATATTGTAAAGGTTGTTGTTCGGCTGCTGCCGTTTTAGTTAGAGGGATTCAGTTTTGATTGTTAGAACAGTTATGGGAGAAAGTAGCAGAGTAGTTTGTATTGTAGTAGGCTGGGAGGATAAGTTGGGACTGTAACAACCATTGAGCTCAGTGTATGTGACTGGTTTTGCATCAATTAATCAAAGCAAATTTCACAGGATCCTGGTCTATTACTATTAGTGATGTCTTTTCTAACTTTGTTTATTACATTTTCATAATGTTCATTTTCTGCTGGCTTGCATCAGAAATATGGTATAGGATTTACCCTTGTTAGGTACCCTATGATTTTTCTCTCCTTGACTTCTATGTTTTCTGCTAAATGTGTTATCTAAGGGTTGTTTTCAGTTAATTTAACCAGTGTAGTAGTTCCTTATGCTGCTAGTTGATGTATGAATTAAATGAATCTGTCTTTAGATGTTCTTGTTGGGTTTAAGCTGGAAGATTTGGGAACACTGGGGATTAGATTTAGCCCTGTCCACTAGGATCCTTGTGCGACCAGCTGGCTTTTCTAAGATCCCTCTGTTAAACTTATCTCTATTTTCCCTTGGAGCATGCTAAAGCTGACCTGGAGTTAAATGACCTCTGGTCCGATCTATAAGCTGCCCCTTTGTCTCTCCTTTGAGAATTGCCTATGAGTATGTCCAAGAAGGTCTAGAGTTAAATGACCTCTGACCTAATTTATAGACAGAAATTAGGTTGCTTTCCTTCTCTCACTTTCTTTCCTTAATGTCCCATCCCACCATCTAATCTAAAAGATCCTTTAGTATTAGATGACTTGCCCTCTGAAAGCTTTGGCTAGTTGTTGCAAGTAATTCCGTTTCATGACTCCATAGCCCAATGGATGGCAATTTATTGACCTATCACCTTAGCTGAAACATTCTGCTATTTTGTTCCCTTTCTCCCATTACTTTCTCAATCCATGATCTCATGACCAACCCAGCAACCAACCAACCAAATCATTTTAAAACCCCCCTTTGTGCTTCATACCTAGCCTAACATCTCATTTTGAGCTTCAAAGATATACCATTCTTTGTTTTATTGGAGAGATCCCTCTCCGGGTCCAGGAGGGCTAGATTCTAGGGCCCCAAAGTGGTTCTGATGTTGTCTCATCTTTTGGTCTTGCCAATCTGGCCAAAACATGGGAACCCCAAAATAATGGCGACTCCGCTGGGGAATTGAGTGCATTTCACCTTAAAAATTCTTAGGCACTCATAGACCCAAAATTTCTGGTTAGATTGGCATTTATTTGCTGATGGTGGACAAAATCCTGCTTCAAAATTCATATACATCCACCTGGCGACTCCACACTTCCTATGATCCAAGGACCTAATGACTCCACTGGTAGAAGACTCTGAATTGGTTGAGGAGATACAGTGACCCCTATCTGATTTACAAACATGCTTCCATGCATACAGAGAAGATATGCCCCAATGAGCAGGGAGCTTATCCCTGGATTCCCACAAAATTCCTGAAGTGGACTGGTTAAAAAACCTGCCTATCTTTCAGGGTGAAAACACTGAGGACCCCATGCTACATATCATCAAGTTTCATATACATGTGTGGAGATTTAAAGTTGAATGGCATGAAGACTACCTAATGAAAATGTTCATGGAAAAATTAGAAGGAAAAGCTAGGGTCTGGTATGAATGGTTAGAACCTCGGAGTTTGTTTTCTTTAAGGGACATGCACCAAGTATTTTACAAGAATTATAAAGGAAACTCTCCATCCTTATCATGGGATTATTGCTATCAATCTCAGGATATCATACAGTACCTGTTAGATATTGATGATGATTTGGTTAATATGCATCCTGAAGATCTCTTAACAGCCATTCAAGCATTTCATTTATATCCTAGCTATCACAAGGACATGGATGAATCAGCTGAGGAAGAAAATAGTCAAGAGACTGTAGACATTCTTCATGACATTCCTAAAAACTCAGATCCTGATCCATCATCCTTTGCAGTTGAGGCTTCAGATGAAATCCTGCCTCAAATCTAGTCATTAAAGGAAACAAAGAGCTGTTGCACTTCTGTTCAAAGGAACACAAGGCCATATTCCCCTTTGATAGAAGAATAAATAGATCAGATCATCAATAGATAGCCAGCCTCTGAAATTTTTTACAGATCAGACAGCCTTTCCCATTCATTTGATGAGCTTTGTTGTACAGAGTTGGAAAGCTCACATGTAAATCAGAGTGAAGAAAAATCTACTGATAATCTAGTATGCCTGATTGGTAGCATTACTTACATTCATTATTTTCCTATTTTTGATCTATCCAATGATGATGTTCCCCAAACAGAAGATGATATTGCAGGGTCATCATTAGTAGATTTATGTGAGGAAAATCAGTTCCCTTTACTTCCAGAAGGTAATGAGCCAGTGCAGGCCATTTATGATACTGATGAAGAAAGTTTTAAGAGTGCGGAAGAGGGTGAAATATCTCTAGATCTTGGCTTCACTCCATTACAACTCGTCAGTAATGGTTTTCACATGATTCGAGGTCAGCAGCCATTCATCTTAGAAGATGAAGAGGAAAACAAGGAAGAATTTTTTGAGCAGATTGAAAATAGAGAGTTTTCTCTTGAAGAAGAGGAAGGAATAGATCAAACCCCTGCTCAAGAATACATGGATCTATTCACAGAGCTCAGCACATCAGAGCAGAATATATCAGAGCTCCAGGAGGACAACACTGCCATATATGATGAGTCCTCCAGTTCAAAAAATGAAGAAGATGAGGGAGATTCTCTTTCTCAAGAGAGTCTTATTCTTGATCCAGTGGAAGAAGAGGAAATTCTGGTTGAAGCCTGCTTGCCAGATATTCATAACCAGGTATAATTTCATGATCCTTATGTACATTTCCTGCACACATTTTAAGAAGGATCAAAGGTCTTTTTGAGCAGCATGTTGCAAAAAGAAAGTAAAATTTTCAAAGCTGCTATTATTGGACAAAAAGAGTGGGAGCTGCCCTGCCTATCCAGCCTGCTCAAGGCATTGAGCAAGAAAGACCAGTCATGGGATAATTTGATGGACTGGGTGCATTGGAAGACAATGTTTGTAAGCTAGACTTGTAAATATTCTAGTTAGAGTAGGGTAGGTAGGAAAAGCTCAAATAAGCTCAGTCTGTGAGCATGTAGTTAGTTTTTTTAATTTCTTCAAGGTCCAGCAACTCAGACAGTCTAATCCTAGCTTGACTGTTTTCAATTTCTATCTTAGAATGTAGAGAAGAAATCTGCTAGACAGTCTAATCCTAGCAGATAGTAGTGTAGGTAGAGAAGCATATGAGACGAACAGTCTAATCTGGTCTCATGGAGTTATAAGGGTAGAAATATAATAGGTTTATTTTCTGTTTATGAAATAAATGATGTAAAGGGTCTGCTAGTCCAAATGCACCCTAAAATAAAAATGATAGGATTGTAGTCTGGGTAGGTAGATTGTTTGAGAATGTTTCTGCTGATTTGATGTCTTCAGGATTTGTGGCAGCTGATCTAAAGAAAGAAAGGGATGTGCCAAGTAGCATGCACCTGTCCTACACCAAAGATCTATGCTTTGAGATCTTGACTCCTTCAAGAAGAAGCCATCCCCATGTGGAGCCACTGCTAGCCCCCTGTAAATTTTTGACAGGCAAAGTAGGGGGCTAAATTCTTTCTGAGTCTTCAATGAATGCATCTCCCCTAGAAACACATCATCCTTGAAGCCTCTTTATGCCTTTGCCCTTTGATGAAATCCCCTCTGCTGATTCCCATTATTAAACCTCTCTGATTACAAAAATTGTGCTCCAAAGGACCTATTTTTATCCCTTGTACCCCTGCAAGATATCTCATTTCACTCCATTGTCCCTTTTTCTAAGTTTCCTTCCACCCTTTTTTCCCCCTTTCTAAACTTCCTTCATTAATCTTCTAATCCTCCTAAAACCCCATTTAAACCCTATAAATACTCTTGGTTTGGTTTGATAAAACCTTTCCCTCTCTATCGTTACCTTTCTTTGGCCTCAAAAGCATTAAATTTGGCCAAAAAACCCACATTTTCACATATATGGGTCTTAGCCCTCTTCAGGCCAGCCCCTCGACCTTTTTCTCCGTGTGACCCAGGCACTAGAACCACCCGCCAGCCCAAAAGAGCGCTTATTTCGTATGGTCATCGGGCGCGTTTATGGCCATTGATCCAAACAGCATGGACGACGATCGTCGCCCCCCACAGCATCCGTCGTCAAACCGTTCACCACCGATCATCACATCTTGACCGTTCGTTTACCCGCCGGATCGACGGTCTACAGTACATCCGTCCTGGTGGTCCTGGCCACAAACACTATTCACAAACCCGACGATATCTATCGCACCGCCTTTGGGCGGTAGGCGGTATTTTCCCATTGCCCAGCGATTCCACTCAACATTCGACGCGTGGCAACGGCACTGTTCCAAAACCACTTGCTCATCGCACATTATCTTTCAGTATAGGACGCAGAGTGATATCGCTGTCAGCCATCAGACCTATCCTTGGCCATCCAACGATCGTCGTTACACCAAGATGCACGGACATTAACCGAGGCGTCGTACCCTTGCCCCACTGTCCATCGCCCTCCGACGTGTTTTCCACCATCGATCTCCTTTGAGATCGGACGGTCCAGATTCATTTGCATGGCCCACCATTTACTGGTCCTGCCACATCATCCGTCCACGTATCTTCATCGTTTTTCTCGCCCGTCCCCTTTATAATCCATTCAAAGATTAAATTTTAATGTTTGTTACATTAAACGTCTGCCTCTACACCTTCCACTGTTTTTCGCCAACCTTCACCAGAGCATTTCTCCACCATTCCTCTGCATTTTTTCACCATTTCTACACAGTCCCACTATCATCCTCACAGTCATCCACATCATTCCACCCCCATACATGTTTTTTGTAATAGGTTTTCATGTTTTGCAGGTTTATCAGGTGGTAAAACTTGCCATGGTCCATACACACTATTATTAAGGCACAACACGCAGAAGGAGCTTGATTTAGAGCCTGGTTTTACAGACAAATGTCCGGAAAGGTGTCCGCTTCATAGATTTCATCAAAGGACAGAGTTTAAGCTTTGAAAACCCTATCTGGTGCCATTAAAGCTCGAATTTCACAGACAAAGACAGTACGGGAAGCAGCAAAGAGCTCGAGGGAAGAAATAGAAGACTTTTGGGCTTCTTCAGGGAGTTTAGAAGGCTAAGGTACCAAAATCAAAGAACCTGTGGATTGCTCAGATGGTCCAATGCATAGAAAACCATATTAGCAAGGTTTTAATATCAACAGAACGTTCTTCCATAAAAGGACAAGGTGCCCATACATTTCTCATCCTATGCCGTGTTCTAGAGAGGTTTTCCAGCCCTGACAATGGTCCTATGCTTCCAGTGCATTAGTTATACAATATGGCAGACCCCACAGTTGTTCATACACCTCGGTTTATTCACCAGAATTCTGCAAAAGGCTATGAAAAGTACATCAAAGACATACCTTGAGTAAATTGCAGCCTGACGAAGATCACTCTTCCATCTGAAAAATTGCAGAAGATTAATGCTCAGAATTAAAACCGAATGGAGCCTCGGCTCTCCTACTGCGTCAGAGTTTTAATACCGCATTCAAGTTTACAACTACCATTGTTATTCTTTCTCCTATAAGAATTCCCGAGAACATATTGTAAAGGTTGTTGTTAGGCTGCTACCGTTGTAGTTAGAGGGATTCAATTTTGATTGTTAGAACAGTTCTGGGAGAAAGTAGCAGAGTAGTTTGTATTGTAGTAGGTTGGGAGGATAAGTTGGGACTGTAACAGCCATTGAGCTTAGTGTATGTGACTAGTTTTGCATCAATTAATCAAATCACATTTCATAGGATCCTGGTCTATTACTATTGGTGATGTTTTTTCTAACTCTGTTTATTACATTTTCATAATGTTAATTTTCTGCTGGCTTGCATCAGAAATATGGTATAGGATTTACCCTTGTTAGGTACCCTATGCTTCTGCTCTCCTTGCCTTCTATGTTTTCTGCAGGTTGTGTTATCTAAGGGTTGTTTTCAATAATTTAACCACTGTAGTAGTTCCTTATGCTGCTAGTTGATGTATGAATTAAATGAATCTGTCTTTAGATGTTATTGTTGGGTTTAAGCTGGAATATTTGGGAACACTGGGGATTAGAGTTATCCCTGTCCACCAGGATCCTTGTGCGACCAGCTGGCCTTTCTAAGATTCCTCTGTTAAACTTATCTCTGTTTTCCTTTGGAGCATGCTAAAGATGACCTGGAGTTAAATGACCTCTGGTCCGATCTATAAGCTGCCCCTTTGGCTCTCCTTTGAGAGTTTCCTATGAGTATGTCCAAGAAGGTCTGGAGTTAAATGACCTCTGACCTGATCTATAGACAAAAATTAGGTTGCTTTCCTTCTCTCACTTTCTTTCCTTAATGTCCCATCCCACCATCTAATCTAAAAGATCCTTTAGTATTAGATGACTTGCCCTCTGAAAGCTTTGGCTAGTTGTTGCAAGTAATTCCCTTTCATGACTCCATAGGCCAATGGATGGCACTTTCTTGACCTATCCCCTTAGCTGAAACATCCTGTTGTTTTTTTCCCTTTCTCCCATTACTTTCTCAATCCATGATCTCATGACCAACCCAACAACCAACCAACCAAATCATTTTAAAACCCCCTTTGTGCTTCATACCTAGCCTAACATCTCATTTTGAGCTTCAAAGATATACCATTATTTTTTTTATTGGAGAGATCCCTCTCTGGGTCCAGGAGGGCTAGATCCTAGGGCCCCAAAGTGGTTCTGATGTTGTCTCATCTTTTGGTCTTGCCAATCTGGCCAAAACATGGGAACCCCAACATAATGGCGACTCCATTGGGGAATTGAGTGCATTTCACCTTAAACATTCTTAGGCAATAACAAACCCAAGATCTCTGGTTAGATTGGCATTTATTTGTTGATGGTGGACAACATCCTGCTTCAAACATTCATATACATCCACCTGCTGACTCCACACTTCCTATGATCCAAAGACCTAATGACTCCACTAGTAGAAGACTCTGAACTGGTTGAGGAGATACAGTGACCCCTATCTAATTTACAAACATTCTTCCATGCATACACAGAAGATATGCCCCAATGAGCAGGGAGCATATCCATGGATTCCCACACAAAATGCCTGAAGTGGACTGGTTTAAAAACCTTCCTATATTTCAGGGTGAAAACACTGATGACCCCATGCTACATCTCATCAAGTTAGAAGGAAAAGATAGGGTCTGGTATGAATGGTTAGAACCTCGGAGTTTGTTTTCTTTAAGGGACATGCACCAAGTATTTTACAAGAATTATAAAGGAAACTCTCCATCCTTATCATGGGATTGTTGCGATCAATCTCAGGATATCATACAATACCTGTTAGATATTGATGAGGATTTGGTTAATATGCATCCTAAAGATCTGTTAACAGCCATTCAAGCATTTCATTTACATCCTAGCTATCACAAGAACATGGATGAATCAGCTGAGGAAGTAAATATTCAAGAGACTGTAGACATTCTTCATGACATTCCTGAAAACTCAGATGCTGATCCATCATCCCTTCCAGTTGAGGCTTCAGATGAAATCCTGCCTCAAATCTAGTCTTTAAATGAAACAGAGAGCTGCTGCACTTCTGTTCAAAGGAACACAAGACCATCTTCCCCTTTTATAGAAGAATAAATAGATCAGATCATCAATAGACAGCCAGCCTCTGAAATTTTTTACAGATCAGACATCCTTGCCCATTCATCTGATGAGCTTTGTTGTACAGAGTTGGAAAGCTCACATGTAAATGAGAGGGAAGAAAAATCTGCTGATAATGTAGTATGCCTGATTGCTAGCATTACTCACATTCATGATTTTCCTATTTTTGATCTATTTGATGATGATGTTCCCCAAACAGAAGATGATATTGCAGGGTTATCATTAATATATTTATGTGAGGAAAATCAGTTCCCTTTACTTCCAGAAGGTAATGAGCCAGTGCAGGCCATTTATGATACTGATGAAGAAAGTTTTAAGAGTGCGGAAGAGGGTGAAAGATCTCTAGATCTTGGCTTCACTCCATTACAACTCGTTAGTAATGGTTTTCACATTATTGGAGGTCAGCATCCATTCATCTCAGAAGATGAAGAGGAAAAAAAGGATGCAATTTTTGAGCAGACTGAAAATAGAGAGTTTTCTCTTGAAGAAGAGGAAGGAATAGATCAAACCCCTACTCAAGAATACATGGATCTCTTCACAGAGCTCAACACATTAGAGCAGAATATATTAGAGCTTCAGAAGGAAAACACTGCCATATATGATGATTCCTCCAGTTTAGAAAATGAAGAATATGAGGGAGATTCTCTTTCTCAAGAGAGTCTTATTCTTGATCTAGTGGAAGAAGAGGAAATCCTGGTTGAAGCCTGATTGCCAGATATTCATAAACAGGTATTATTTCATGATCCTTATTTATATTTCTGCACACATTTGAAGAAGGATCAAAGGTATTTTTGAGCAGCATGTTGCAAACAGAAAGTAAAATTTTCAAAGCTGCTGTTATTGGAAAAAAAGAGTGGGAGCTGCCCAGCCTATCCAGCCTGCTCAAGGTGTTGAGAAAGAAAGACCAGTCATGGGATCATTTGATGGACTGGGTGCATTGGAAGACAATGTTTGTAAGCTAGACTTGTAAATATTATAGTTAGAGTAGGGTAGGTAGGAAAAGCTCAAATAAGCTCAGTCTATGAGCATGTAGTTAGTTGTTTTAATTTCTGCAAGGTCCAACAAGTCAAACAGTCTAATCTTGGCTTGACTGTTTTCAATTTCTGTCTTAGAATGTAGAGAAGAAATCTACTAAACAGTCTAATCCTAGCAGATAGTAGTGTAGGTAGAGAAGCATATGAGACCAACAGTCTAATCTGGTCTCATGGAGTTATAAGGGTAGAAATAGAATAGGTTTATTTTCTGTTCATGAAATAAATGATGTGAAGGGTCTGCTAGTCCAAATGCACCCTAAAAGAAAAATGCTAGGATTGTAGTTTGGGTAGGTATATTGTTTGAGAATGTTTCTGCTGATTTGTTGTCTTTAGGATTTGTGGCAGCTGATGTAAAGAAAGAAAGGGATGTGCCAAGCAGCAGGCACCTGGTCTACACCAAATATTTATCCTCTGAATTCTTGACTCCTTCAAGAAGAAGCCATCCCCATGCGGAGCCACTGTTAGCCCCGTGTAAATTTTTGACAGGCAAAGTAGGGGGCTAAATTGTTTCTGAGTCTTCAATGAATGCATCTCCCCTAGAAACAAATCATCCTTGAAGCCTCTTTATGCCTTTTCCCTTTGATGAAATCCCCTCTGCTGATTCCCATTATTAAACCTCTCTGATTACAAAACTTTTTCTCCAAAGGACCTATTTTTATCCCTTGTACCCCTGCAAGATATCTCATTTCACTCCGTTGTCCCTTTTTCTAAGTTTCCTTCCACCCTTTTTCCCCCCTTTCTAAAATTCCTTTATTAATCCTCTAATCCTCCCAAAACCCCGTTTAAACCCTCCAAATACTCTTGGTTTGGTTTGATAAACCATTTCCCTCTCTATCGTTACCTTTCTTTGGCCTCA
Source organism: Pinus albicaulis (assembly GCA_034641835.2). Lineage (NCBI taxonomy): Eukaryota > Viridiplantae > Streptophyta > Pinopsida > Pinales > Pinaceae > Pinus > Pinus albicaulis. The sequence goes on from CM076581.1 coordinate 1,023,334,226, forward strand.
AAAGTAATAAATTTGGCCAAAAAACCAGCATTTTCACATATATGGGTCTTAGCCCCCTTCAGGCCAGCCCCTCGACCTTTTTCTCCACGTGACCCGGGCACTAGAACCACCCGCCAGCCCAAAAGAGCGCTTATTTCGTATGGTCATCGGGCACGTTTATGGTCGTTGATCCAAACAACATTTACGGCGATCGCTGCCCCCGCAGCAACCGTCGTCAAACCATTCACCACCGATCATCACATCTTGACCGTTCGTTTACCCGCCAGATCGACGGTCTGCAGTACATCCGTCCTGGTGGTCCCTGCTACAAACACTATTCACAAACCCGACGGTATCTATCGCACCACCTTTGGGCGGTAGGCGGTATTTTCCCATCGTCCAACGATTCCAGTCAACATTCGACGCGTGGCAGCGGCAATGTTCCAAAACCGTTTGCTCATTGTAAATTATATTTCAGTACAGGACGCGGAGCAATATCGCTGTCAGCCGTCAGATCTATCCTTGCCCATCCAATAGTCGTCGTTCCACCAAGATGCACAGACGTTAACCGAGGCGCCATACCCCTATCCAACTGTCCATCGCCCTCCGACGTGTTTTCCACCGTCGATCTCCTTTGAGATCAGACAGTCCAAATTCATTTGCATGGCCCACCGTTGACCAGTCCCGCAACGTCATCCATCCACGTATCTTCATTTTTTTTCTCGCCCGTCCCCTTTATAATCCATTCAAAGATTAAATTTTAATGTTTTTTACGTTAAACGTCTGCCTCGACACCTTCCACTGTTTTTCGCCAACCTTCACTAGAGCATTTCTCCACCATTCCTCTGCATTTTTTCACCATTTCTTCGTAGTCCCACTATCATCCTCGCAGTTTTCCACATCATTCCACCCCCATACATGTTTTTCGTAACAGGTTTTCGTGTTTTGCAGGTTTATCAGGTGGTAAAACTTGCCATGGTCCATACGCACTATTATTAAGGCATAGCACGCAGAAGGAGCTGGATTTAGAGCCTGGTTTTACAAAAAAATGTCCGAAAAGGTGTTCGCTTCATAGATTTCATCAAAGGACAGATTTTAAGCTCTGCAAACCCTATCGGGCGCCATTAAAGCTCGAATTGCACAGACAGAGATAGTACGGGAAGCAGCAGAGAGCTCGACGCAAGAAATAGAAGACTTTTGGGCTTCTTGAGGGAGTTTAGAAGGCTGAGGTACCAAAATCAAAGACCCTGTGGATTGCTTAGACGTTCCAATGCACAGAAAACCATATTAGCAGGGTTTTAATATCAGCAGAACGTTCTTCCATAAAAGCACAAGGTGCCCATACATTTCTCATCCTATGCCGTGTTCTAGAGAGGTTTTCCAGCCCTGAAAATGGTCCTATGCTGCCAGAACATTAGTTATACAGTATGGCAGACCCCACAGTTGTTCATACACCTCGGTTTATTCACCAGAATTCTGCAAAAGGCCACGACAAGTACATCAAAGACATACCTTGAGTAAATTGCAGCCTAACAAAGATCACTCTTCCATCTAAAAAAACGTAGAAGATTAATCCTCAGAATTAAAACCGAATGGAGCCTCAGATCTCCTACTGTGTCAGATTTTTAATACCACATTCAAGTTTACAACTACCATTGTTATTCTTTCTCCTTTAAGAATTCCCGAGAACATATTGTAAAGGTTGTTGTTCGGCTACTGCCGTTGTAGTTAGAGGGATTCAGTTTTGATTGTTAGAACAGTTCTGAGAGAAAGTAGCAGAGTAGTTTGTATTGTAGTAGGCTGGGAGGATAAGTTGGGACTGTAACAGCCATTGAGCTCAGTGTATGTGATTGGTTTTGCATCAATTAATCAAAGCACATTTCACAGGATCCTGGTCTATTACTATTGGTGATGTTTTTTCTAACTCTGTTTATTACATTTTCATAATGTTCATTTTCTGCTGGCTTGCATCAGAAATATGGTATAGGCTTTACCCTTGTTAGGTACCCTATGCTTCTACTCTCCTTGCCTTCTATGTTTTCTGCTAAATGTGTTATCTAAGGGTTGTTTTCAGTTAATTTAACCAATGTAGTAGTTCCTTATGCTGCTAGCTGATGTATGAATTAAATGAATCCGTCTTTAGATGTTCTTGTTGGGTTTAAGCTGGAAGATTTGGGAACACTGGGGATTAGAGTTAGCCCTATCCACTAGGATCCTTGTGTGACCAGCTGGCCTTTCTAAGATCCCTCTGTTAAACTTATCTTTGTTTTCCCTTGGAGCATGCTAAAGCTGACCTGGAGTTAAATGACCTCTGGTCCGATCTACAAGCTGCCCCTTTTTATCTCCTTTGAGAGTTGCCTATGAGTATGTCAAAATAGGCCTAGAGTTAAATGACCTCTGACATGATCTATAGAAAGAAATTAGGTTGCTTTACTTCTCTCACTTTCCTTCCTTAATGTCCCATCCCACCATCTAATCTAAAAGATCCTTTAGTATTAGATGACTTGCCCTCTGAAAGCTTTGGCTAGTTGTTGCAAGTAATTCCCTTTCATGACGCCATATCCCAATGTATGGCACTTTCTTGACCTATCCCCTTAGCTGAAAGATCCTGCTGTTTTGTTCCCTTTCTCCCATTACTTTCTCAATCCATGATCTCATGACCAACCCAACAACCGACCAACCAAATAATTTTAAAACCCCCCTTTGTGCTTCATACCTAGCCTAACATCTCATTTTGAGCTTCAAAGATATACAATTATTTGTTTTATTGGAGAGATCCCTCTCCAGGTCCAGGACGGCTAGATCCTAGGGCCCCAAAGTGGTTCTGATGTTGTCTCATCTTTTGGTCTTGCCAATCTGGCCAAAACATGGGAACCCCAACATAATGGCGACTCCGCTGGGGAATTGAGTCCATTTCACCTTAAAAATTCTTAGGCACTCACGGACCCAAGATCTCTGGTTAGATTGGCATTTATTTGCTGATGGTGGACAACATCCTGCTTCAAACATTCATATACATCCACCTGGTGACTCCACACTCCCTATGATCCAAATACCTAATGACTCCACTGGTAGAAGACTCTGAACTGGTTGAGGAGATACAGTGACCCCTATCTGATTTACAAACATGACTCCATGCATACAGAGGAGATATGCCCCAATGAGCAGGGAGAATATCCCTAGATTCCCACACAAAATGCCTGAAGTGGACTGGTTAAAAAACCTTCCTATCTTTCAGGGTGAAAACACTGAGGACCCCATGCTACATCTCATCAAGTTTCATATACAGGTGTGGATATTTAAAGTTGAATGGCATGAAGACCGCCTAATGAAAATTTTCATGGCAACATTAGAAGGAAAATCTAGGGTCTGGTATGAATGCTTAGAACCTCGGAGTTTATTTTCTTTAAGGGAAATGCACCAAGTATTTTACAAGAATTATAAAGGAAACTTTCCATCCTTATCATGGGATTGTTGCGATCAATCTCAGGATATCATACAATACCTATTAGATATTGATGAGGATTTGGTTAATATGCATCCTGAAGATATGTTAACAACCATTCAAGCATTTCATTTACATCCTAGCTATCACAAGAACATGGATGAATCAGCTGAGGAAGAAAATAGTCAAGAGACTGTAGACATTCTTCATGACATTCCTGAAATCTCAGATGCTAATCCATCATCCCTTGCAGTTGAGGCTTCAGATGAAATCCTGCCTCAAATCTAGTCTTCAAAGGAAACAGAGAGCTGCTGCACTTCTGTTCAAAGGAACACAAGACCATCTTCCCCTTTGATAGAAGAAGAAATAGATCAGATCATCAATAGACAGCCAGCCTCTGAAATATTTTACAGATCAGACATCCTTTCCCATTCATCTGATGAGCTTTGTTGTACAGAGTTGGAAAGCTCACATGTAAATCAGAGTGAAGAAAAATCCGCTGATAATCTAGTATGCTTGATTGGTAGCATTACTTACATTCATGATTTTCCTATTTTTGATCTATCTAATGATGATGTTCCCCAAACAGAAGATGATCTTGTAGGGTCATAATTAGTAGATTTATGTGAGGAAAATCAATTCCCTTTACTTCCAGAAGGTAATGAGCCAATGCAGGCCATTTATGATACTGATGAAGAAAGTTTTAAGAGTGCAGAAGAGGGCGAAAGATCTCTAGATCTTGGCTTCACTCCATTACAACTCGTTAGTAATGGTTTTCACATGATTCGAGGTCAGCAGCCAGTCATCTCAGAAGATGAAGAGGAAAACAAGGAAGCAATTTTTGAGCAGACTGAAAATAAAGAGTTTTCTCTTGAAGAAGAGGAAGGAATAGATCAAACCCCTGCTCAAGAATATATGGATCTCTTCACAGAGCTTAGCACATCAGAGCAGAATATATCAGAGCTCCAGGAGGACAACACTGCCATATATGATGAGTCCTCCAGTTCAGAAAATGAAGAAGATGAGGGAGATTCTCTTTCTCAAGAGAGTCTTAGTCTTGATCCAGTGGAAGAAGAGTAAATCGTGGTTGAAGCATGCTTGCCAGATATTCATAATCAGGTATCATTTCATGATCCTTATGTACATTTCCTGCACACATTTGAAGAAGGATCAAAGGTATTTTTGAGGAGCATGTTGCGAACAGAAAGTAAAATTTTCAAAGCTGTTGTTATTGGACAAAAAGAGTGGGAGCTGCCCAACCTATCCAGCCTGCTCAAGGCATTGAGCAAGAAATACCATCCATGGGATCATCTGATGGACTGGGTGCATTGGAAGACAATGTTTGTAAGCTAGACTTGTAAATAATATAGTTAGAGTAGGGTAGGCATGAAAAGCTCAAATAAGCTCAATCTGTGAGCATGTAGTTAGTTGTTTTAATTTCTGCAAGGTCCAGCAAGTTAGACAGTCTAATCTTGGCTTGAATGTTTTCAATTTATGTCTTGGAATGTAGAGAAGAAATCTGCTAGACAGTCTAATCCTAACAGATAGTAGTGTAGGTAGAGAAGAATATGAGACCAATAGTCTAATCTGGTATCATGGAGTTATAAGGGTAGAAATAGAATAGGTTTATTTTCTGTTTATGAAATAAATGATGTAAAGGGTCTGCTGGTCCAAATGCACCCTAAAAGAAAAATGCTAGGATTGTAGTCTGGGTAGGTAGATTGTTTGAGAATGTTTCTGCTGATTTGATGTCTTCAGGATTTGTGGCAGCTGATCTAAAGAAAGAAAGGGATGTGCCAAGCAGCAGGCACCTGGCCTACACCAAAGATTTATCCTCTAAATTCTTGACTCCTTCAAGAATAAGCCATCCCCATGTGGAACCACTGTTAGCCCCCTGTAAATTTTTGACAGGCAAAGTAGGGGGATAAATTGTTTTTGAGTCTTCAATGAATGCATCTCCCCTGGAAACACATCATCCTTGAAGCCTCTTTATGCCTTTTCTCTTTGATGAAATCCCCTCTGCTGATTCCCATTATTAAACCTCTCTGATTAAAAAAATTTTGCTCCAAAGGACCTATTTTTATCCCTTGTACCCCTGCAAGATATCTCATTTCACACCATTGTCCCTTTTTCTAAGTTTCCTTCCACCCTTTTTCCCCCCTTTCTAAACTTCCTTCATTAATCTTCTAATCCTCCTAAAACCCCGTTTAAACCCTCTAAATACTCTTGTTTTGGTTTGATAAACCCTTTCCCTCTCTATCGTTACCTTTCTTTTGCCTCAAAAGCATTAAATTTGGCCAAAAAACCCACATTTTCACATCTATGGGTCTTAGCCCTCTTTAGGCCAGCCCCTCGACCTTTTTCTCCACGTGACCCAGGCACTAGAACCACCCGCCAGCCCAAAAGAGCGCTTATTTCGTATGGTCATTGGGCGCGTTTATGGCTGTTGATCCAAACAGCATGGACGACGATCGCCGCCCCCCACAGCATCCGTAGTCAAACCGTTCACCACCGATCATCACATCTTTACCGTTCGTTTACCCGCTAGATCGACGGTCTGCAGTACATCCGTCATGGTGGTCCCGGCCACAAACACTATTCACAAACCCGACGATATCTATCACACAGCCTTTGGGCGATAGGCGGTATTTTCCCATCGCCCAGCGATTCCACTCAACATTCGACGCGTGGCAGCGGCACTGTTCCAAAACCGCTTGCTCATCGCACGTTATCTTTCAGTACAAGACGCGGAGCGATATCACTGTCATCCGTCAGATCTGTCCTTGCCCATCCAACGGTCTTCGTTCCATCAAGATGCACGGACGTTTACCGAGGCGCCGTACCCCTCGCCCACTGTCCATCGCCCTGCGACGTATTTTCCACCGTCGATCTCCTTTGAGATTGGACGGTCCAGATTCATTTGCATGGCCCACCATTGACCTGTCCTGCCACGTCATCCATCCATGTATCTTCATCATTTTTCTCACCCGTCCCCTTTATAATCCATTCAAAGATTAAATTTTAATTTTTTTTACGTTAAACGTCTGCCTCGACACCTTCCACTGTTTTTCGCCAACCTTCACTAGAGCATTTCTCCACCATTCCTCTGCATTTTTTCGCCATTTCTCCACATTCCCACTATCATCCTCGCAGTTTTCCACATCATTCCACCCCCATACATGTTTTTCGTAACAGGTTTTTTTGTTTTTCAGGTTTATCAGGTGGTAAAACCTGCCATGGTCCATACGCACTATTATTAAGGCACAACGCGCAGAAGGAGCTAGATTTAGAGCCTGGTTTTACAGAAAAATGTCCGGAAAGGTGTCCGCTTCATAGATTTCATCAAAGGATAGAGTTTAAGCTCTGCAAACCCTATCCGGCGCCATTAAAGCTCGAATTGCACAGACAAAGATAATACGGGAAGCAGCAGAGAGCTCGAGGCAAGAAATAGAAGACTTTTGGGCTTCTTCTGGGAGTTTAGAAGGCTGAGGTACCAAAATCAAAGACCCTGTGGATTGCTCAGATGGTCCAACGCACAGAAAACCATATTAGCACGGTTTTAATATCAACAAAACGTTCTTCCATAAAAGGACAAGGTGCCCATACATTTCTCATCCTATGCCGTGTTCTAGAGAGGTTTTCCAGCCTTGACAATGGTCCTATGCTGCCAGTGCATTAGTTATACAGTATGGCAGACCCCACATTTGTTCATACACCTCGGTTTATTCACCAGAATTCTACAAAAGGATACGACAAGTACATCAAAGACATACCTTGAGTAAATTGCACCCTGACGAAGATCACTCTTCCATCTGAAAAAGCGAAGAAGATTAATGCTCAGAATTAAAACCGAAAGCAGCCTCGGCTCTCCTACCGCGTCAGAGTTTTAATACTGCATTCAAGTTTACAACTACCATTTTTATTCTTTCTCCTATAAGAATTCCCGAGAACATATTGTAAAGGTTTTTGTTCGGCTGCTGTCGTTGTAGTTAGAGGGATTCAATTTTGATTGTTAGAACAGTTCTGGGAGAAATTAGCAGAGTAGTTTGTATTGTATTAGGCTGGGAGGATAAGTTGGGACTGTAACAACCATTGAGCTCAGTGTATGTGACTGGTTTTGCATCAATTAATCAAAGAAAATTTCATAGGATCCCGGTCTATTACTATTGGAGATGTTTTTTCTAACTCTGTTTATTACATTTTCATAATGTTCATTTTATGCTGGCTTGCATCAGAAATATGGTATAGGATTTACCCTTGTTAGGTACCCTATTCTTCTACTCTCCTTGCCTTCTATGTTTTCCGCTAAATGTGTTATCTAAGGGTTGTTTTCAGTTAATTTAACTAGTGTAGTAGTTCCTTATGCTGCTAGTTGATGTATGAATTAAATGAATCTGTCTTTAGATGTTCTTGTTAGGTTTAAGCTGGAATATTTGGGAACACTAGGGATTAGAGTTAGCCCTGTCCACTAGGATCCTTGTGCGACCAGTTGGCCTTTCTAAGATTCCTCTGTTAAACTTATCTCTGTTTTCCCTTGGAGCATGCTAAAGCTAACCTGGAGTTAAATGACCTCTGGTTCGATCTATAAGCTGCCCCTTTTTCTCTCCTTTGAGAGTTGCCTATGAGTATGTCCAAACAGGTCTAGAGTTAAATGACCTCTGACCTGATCTATAGAAAGAAATTAGGTTGCTTTCCTTCTCTCACTTTCTTTCCTTAATGTCCCATCCCACCATCTAATATAAAAGATCCTTTAGTATTAGATGACTTGCCCTCTGAAAGCTTTGGCTAGTTGTTACAATTAATTCCCTTTCATGACTCCATAGCCCAATGGATGGAACTTTCTTGACCGATCCCCTTAGCTGAAACATCCTGTTGTTTTTTTCCCTTTCTCCCATTACTTTCTCAATCCATGATCTCATGACCAACCCAGCAACCAACCAACCAAATCATTTTAAAACCCCCCTTTGTGCTTCATACCTAGCCTAACATCTCATTTTGAGCTTCAAAGATATACCATTCTTTTTTTTATTGGACAGATCCCTCTCCGAGTCCAGGACGGCTAGATCCTAGGGCCCCAAAGTGGTTTTGATGTTGTCTCATCTTTTGGTCTTGCCAATCTTGCCAAAACATGGGAACCCCAACATAATGGCGACTCCACTGGGGAATTGAGTGCATTTCACCTTAAACATTCTTAGGCACTCATAGACCCAAGATCTCTGGTTAGATTGGAATTTATTTGCTGATGGTGGACATCATCCTGCTTCAAAAATTCATATACATCCACCTGGCGACTCCACAGTCCCTATGATCCAAAGACCTAGTGACTCCACTAGTAGAAGACTCTAAACTGGTTGAGGAGATACAGTGACCCCTATCTGATTTACAAACATGATTCCATGCATACAGAGAAGATATGCCCCAATGAGCAGGGAGCTTATCCCTGGATTCCCACACAAAATTCCTGAAGTGGACTGGTTAAAAAACTTGCCTATCTTTCAGGGTGAAAACACTGAGGACCCCATGCTACATCTCATCAAGTTTCATATACAGGTGTGGAGATTTAAAGTTAAATGGCATGAAGACCGCCTAATGAAAATGTTCATGGCAACATTAGAAGGAAAAACTAGGGTCTGGTATGAATGGTTAGAACCTCGGAGTTTGTTTTCTTTAAGGGACATGCACCAAGTATTTTACAAGAATTATAAAGGAAATTCTCCATCCTTATCATGGGATTGTTGCGATCAATCTCAGGATATCATACAGTACCTGTTAGATATTAATGAGGATTTGGTTAATATGCATCCTGAAGATCTGTTAACAGCCATTCAAGCATTTAATTTACATCCTAGCTATCACAAGAATATGGATGAAGCAGCTGAGGAAGAAAATAGTCAAGAGACTGTAGACATTCTTCATGACATTCCTGAAAACTCAGATGCTGATCCATCATCCCTTGCAGTTGAGGCTTCAGATGAAATCCTGCCTCAAATCTAGTCTTCAAAGGAAACAAAGAGCTACTGCACTTCTGTTCAAAGGAACACAAGACCATCTTCCCCTTTGATAGAAGAAGAAATAGATCAGATCATCAATAGACATCCAGCCTCTGAATGTTTTTACAGATCAAACATCCTTTCCCATTCATCTGATGAGATTTGTTGTATAGAGTTGGAAAGCTCACATGTAAATCAGAGTGAAGAAAAATATGTTGATAATCTAGTATGCCTTATTGGTAGCATTACTTAAATTCATGATTTTCTTATTTTTGATCTATCTGATGATGATGTTCCCCAAACAGAAGATGATCTTGCAGGGTCATCATTAGTAGATTTATGTGAGGAAAATTAGTTCCCTTTACTTCCAGAAGGTAATGAGCCAGTGCAAACCATTTATGATAATGATGAAGAAATTTTTAAGAGGGCGGAAGAGGGTGAAAGATTTCTAGATCTTGGCTTCACTCCATTACAACTCGTCAGTAATGGTTTCACATGATTGGAGGTCAGCAGCCATTCATCTCAGAAGATGAAGAGGAAAACAAGGAAGCAATGTTTGAGCAGACTGAAAATAGAGAGTTTTCTCTTGAAGAAGAGGAAGGAATAGATCAAACCCCTGCTCAAGAATACATGGATCTCTTCACAGATCTCAGCACATCAGAGCAGAATATATCAGAGCTCCACGAGGACAACACTGCCATATATGATGAGTCCTCCAGTTCAGAAAATGAAGAAGATGAGGGAGATTCTCTTTCTCAAGAGAGTCTTATTCTTGATCCAGTGGAAGAAGAGGAAATCCTGGTTGAAGCATGCTTGCCAGATATTCATAATCATGTATCATTTCATGATCCTTATGTACATTTCCTGCACACATTTGAAGAAGGATCAAAGGTATTTTTGAGCAGCATGTTGCGAACAGAAAGTAAAATTTTCAAAGCTGTTGTTATTGGACAAAAAGAGTGGGAGCTGCCCAGCCTATCCAGCCTGCTCAAGGCGTTGAGCAAGAAATACCATCCATGGGATCATTTGATGGACTGGGTGCATTGGAAGACAATGTTTGTAAGCTAGACTTGTAAATAATATAGTTAGAGTAGGGTAGGTATGAAAAGCTCAAATAAGCTCAGTCTGTGAGCATGTAGTTAGTTGTTTTAATTTCTGCAAGGTCTAGCAAGTCAGACAGTCTAATCTTGGCTTGAATGTTTTCAATTTATGTCTTGGAATGTAGAGAAGAAATCTGCTAGACAGTCTAATCCTAACAGATAGTAGTGTAGGTAGAGAAGAATATGAGACCAATAGTCTAATCTGGTATCATGGAGTTATAAGGGTAGAAATAGAATAGGTTTATTTTCTGTTTATGAAATAAATGATGTAAAGGGTCTGTTGGTCCAAATGCACCCTAAAAGAAAAATGCTAGGATTGTAGTCTGGGTAGGTAGATTGATTGAGAATGTTTCTGCTGATTTGTTGTCTTCAGGATTTGTGGCAGCTGATCTAAAGAAAGAAAGGGATGTGCCAAGCAGCAGGCACCTGGCCTACACCAAAGATTTATCCTCTAAATTCTTGACTCCTTCAAGAATAAGCCATCCCCATGTGGAGCCACTGTTAGCCCCCTGTAAATTTTTGACAGGCAAAGTAGGGGGATAAATTGTTTTTGAGTCTTCAATGAATGCATCTCCCCTGGAAACACATCATCGTTGAAGCCTCTTTATGCCTTTTCCCTTTGATGAAATCCCCTCTGCTGATTCCCATTATTAAACCTCTCTGATTACAAAAATTGTGCTCCAAAGGACCTATTTTTATCCCTTGTACCCCTGTAAGATATATCATTTCACTCCATTGTCCCTTTTTCTAAGTTTCCTTCCACCCTTTTTTCCCCCTTTCTAAACTTCCTTCATTAATCTTCTAATCCTCCTAAAAACCCATTTAAACCCTCTAAATACTCTTGGTTTGGTTTGATAAACCCTTTCCCTCTCTATCGTTACCTTTATTTGGCCTCAAAAGCATTAAATTTGGCCAAAAAACCCACATTTTCACATATATGGGTCTTAGCCCTCTTCAGGCCAGCCCCTCGACCTTTTTCTCCATGTGACCCAGGCACTAGAACCACCCGCCAGCCCAAAAGAGTGCTTATTTCGTATGGTCATCGGGCGCATTTATGGCCGTTGATCCAAATAGCATGGATGACGATCGCCGCCCCCCACAACATCTGTCGTCAAACCGTTCACCACCGATCATCACATCTTGACCATTCGTTTACCCTCCAGATCGACAGTCTGCAGTACATACGTCCTGGTGGTCCCGACCACAAACACTATTCACAAACCCGACGATATCTATCGTACCGCCTTTGGGCGGTAGGCGGTATTTTCCCATCGCCCAGCGATTCCACTCAACATTCGACGCGTGGCAACGACAGTGTTCCAAAACCGCTTTCTCATCGCACGTTATCTTTCAGTACAGGACGCGGAGCGATATCACTGTCAGTCGTCAGATCTTTCCTTGCCCATCCAACGGTTGTCGTTCCATCAAGATGCGCGGACGTTAACCGAGGCGCCGTACCCCTTGCCCACTGTCCATCGCACTGCGACATATTTTTCACCGTCGATCTCCTTTGAGATCGGACGGTCCAGATTCATTTGCATGGCCCACCATTGACCTGTCCTGCCACTTCATCCGTCCATGTATCTTCATCATTTTTCTCACCTGTCCCCTTTATAATCCATTCAAAGATTAAATTTTAATGTTTTTTACGTTAAACGTCTGCCTCGACACCTTCCACTGTTTTTCGCCAACCTTCACTAGAGCATTTCTCCACCATTCCTCTGCATTTTTTCGCCATTTCTCCACAATCCCACTATCATCCTCGCAGTTGTCCACATCATTCCACCCCCATACATGTTTTTCGTAATAGGTTTTTGTATTTTTCAGGTTTATCAGGTGGTAAAACCTGCCATGGTCCATACGCACTATTATTAAGGCACAGTGCGCAGAAGGAGCTAGATTTAGAGCCTGGTTTTACAGAAAAATGTCCGGAAAGGTGTCCGCTTCATATATTTCATCAAAGGACAGAGTTTAAGCTCTGCAAACCCTATCCGGCGCCATTAAAGCTCGAATTGCACAGACAGAGACAATACGGGAAGAAGCAGAGAGCTCGAGGCAAGAAATAGAAGAATTTTGGGCTTCTTCAGGGAGTTTAGAAGGCTGAGGTACCAAAATAAAAGACCCTGTGGATTACTCAGATGGTCCAACGCACAGAAAACCATATTAGCACGGTTTTAATATCAACAAAACGTTCTTCCATAAAAGGACAAGGTGCCCATACATTTCTCATCCTATGTCGTGTTCTAGAGAGGTTTTCCAGCCTTGACAATGGTCCTATGCTGCAAGTGCATTAGTTATACAGTATGGCAGACCCCACAGTTGTTCATACACCTCGGTTTATTCACCAGAATTCTGCAAAAGGATACGACAAGTACATCAAAGACATACCATGAGTAAATTGCAGCCTGACGAAGATCACTCTTCCATCTGAAAAAGCGCAAAAGATTAATGCTCAGAATTAAAACCGAAAGTAGCCTCGGCTCTCCTACTGCGTTAGAGTTTTAATACTGCATTCAATTTTACAACTACCATTTTTATTCTTTCTCCTATAATAATTCCCGAGAACATATTGTAAAGGTTGTTGTTCGGCTACTGCCGTTGTTGTTAGAGGGATTCAGTTTTGATTGTTAGAACAGTTCTGGGAGAAATTAGCAGAGTAGTTTGTATTGTATTAGGCTGGGAGGATAAGTTGGGACTGTAACAACCATTGATCTCAGTGTATGTGACTGGTTTTGCATCAATTAATCAAAGAAAATTTCACAGGATCCCAGTCTATTACTATTGGTGATGTTTTTTCTAACTCTGTTTATTAAATTTTCATAATGTTCATTTTATGCTAGCTTGCATCAGAAATATGGTATAGGATTTACCCTTGTTAGGTACCCTATGCTTCTACTCTCCTTTACTTCTATGTTTTATGCTAAATGTGTTATCTAAAGGTTTTTTTCAGTTAATTTAACTAGTGTAGTAGTTCCTTATGCTGCTAGCTGATGTATGAATTAAATGAATCTGTCTTTAGATGTTCTTGTTGGGTTTAAGCTGGAAGATTTGGGAACACTAGGGATTAGAGTTAGCTCTATCCACTAGGATCCTTGTGCGACCAGTTGGCCTTTCTAAGATTCCTCTGTTAAACTTATCTCTGTTTTCCCTTGGAGCATGCTAAAGCTAACCTGGAGTTAAATGACCTCTGGTCCGATCTATAAGCTGCCCCTTTTTCTCTCCTTTGAGAGTTGCCTATGAGTATGTCCAAGCAGGTCTAGAGTTAAATGACCTCTGACCTGATATATAGAAATAAATTAGGTTGCTTTCCTTCTCTCACTTTCTTTCCTTAATGTCCCATCCCACCATATAATATAAAAGAATCCTTTAGTATTAGATGACTTGCCCTCTGAAAGCTTTGGCTAGTTGTTACAATTAATTCCCTTTCATGAATCCATAGCCCAATGGATGGAACTTTCTTGACCGATCCCCTTAGCTGAAACATCCTGCTGTTTTGTTCCCTTTCTCCCATTACTTTCTCAATCCATGATCTCATGACCAACCCAGCAACCAACCAACCAAATCATTTTAAAACCCCCCTTTGTGCTTCATACCTAGCCTAACATCTCATTTTGAGATTCAAAGATATACCATTCTTTGTTTTATTGGACATATCCCTCTTCGAGTCCAGGACGGCTAGATCCTAGGGCCCCAAAGTGGTTTTGATGTTGTCTCATCTTTTGGTCTTTCCAATCTTGCCAAAACATGGGAACCCCAACATAATGGCGACTCCACTGGGGAATTGAGTGCATTTCACCTTAAACATTCTTAGGCACTCACAGACCCAAGATCTCTGGTTGGATTGGCATTTATTTGCTGATGGTGGACATCATCCTGCTTCAAAAATTCATATACATCCACCTGGCGACTCCACAGTCCCTATGATCCAAAGACCTAGTGACTCCACTAGTAGAAGATTCTGAACTGGTTGAGGAGATACAGTGACCCCTATCTGATTTACAAACATGCTTCCACGCATACAGAGAAGATATGCCCCAATGAGCAGGGAGCTTATCCCTGGATTCCCACACAAAATGCCTGAAGTGGACTGGTTAAAAAACCTGCCTATCTTTCAGGGTGAAAACACTGAGGACCCCACGCTACATCTCATCAAGTTTCATATACAGGTGTGGAGATTTAAAGTTGAATGGCATGAATACCGCCTAATGAAAATATTCATGGCAACATTAGAAGGAAAAACTAGGGTCTGGTATGAATGGTTAGAACCTCGGAGTTTGTTTTCTTTAAGGGACATGCACCAAGTATTTTACAAGAATTATAAAGGAAACTCTCCATCCTTATCATGGGATTGTTGCGATCAATCTCAGGATATCAGACAGCACCTGTTAGATATTAATGAGGATTTGGTTAATATGCATCCTGAAGATCTGTTAACAGCCATTCAAGCATTTAATTTACATCCTAGCTATCACAAGAACATGGATGAAGCAGCTGAGGAAGAAAATAGTCAAGAGACTGTAGACATTCTTCATGACATTCCTGAAAACTCAGATGCTGATCCATCATCCCTTGCAGTTGAGGCTTCAGATGAAATCCTGCCTCAAATCTAGTCTTCAAAGGAAACAAAGAGCTACTGCACTTCTGTTCAAAGGAACACAAGACCATCTTCCCCTTTGATAGAAGAAGAAATAGATCAGATCATCAATAGACTGCCAACCTCTGAATTTTTTTACAGATCAAACATCCTTTCCCATTCATCTGATGAGCTTTGTTGTATAGAGTTGGAAATCTCACATTTAAATCAGAGTGAAGAAAAGTCTACTGATAATCTAGTATGCCTTATTGGTAGCATTACTTACATTCATGATTTTCCTATTTTTGATCTATCTGATGATGATGTTCCCCAAACAGAAGATGATCTTGCAGGGTCATCATTAATAGATTTATGTGAGGAAAATCAGTTCCCTTTACTTCCAGAAGGTAATGAGCCAGTTCAAGCCATTTATGATAATGATGAAGAAAGTTTTAAGAGGGCGGAAGAGGGTGAAAAATTTCTAGATCTTGGCTTCACTCCATTACAACTCGTCAGTAATGGTTTCACATGATTGGAGGTCAGTAGCCATTCATCTCAGAAGATGAAGAGGAAAACAAGGAAGCAATTTTTGAGTAGACTGAAAATAGAGAATTTTCTCTTGAGGAAGAGGAAGGAATAGATCAAACCCCTGCTCAAGAATACATGGATCTCTTCACAGAGCTCATCACATCAGAGCAAAATATATCAGAGCTCCAGGAGGACAACACTGCCATATATGATGAGTCCTCCAGTTCAGAAAATGAAGAAGATGAGGGAGATTCTCTTTCTCAAGAGAGTCTTATTCTTGATCCAGTGGAAGAAGAGGAAATCCTGGTTGAAGCCTGCTTGCCAGATATTCATAACCAGGTATCATTTCATGATCCTTTTGTACATTTTCTGCACACATTTACAGAAGGGTCAAAGGTCTTTTTGAGCAGCATGTTGCAAACAAAAAGTAAATTTTTCAAAGCTGTTGTTATTGGACAAAAAGAGTGGGAGCTACCTTGCCTATCCAGCCTGCTTAAGGCGTTGAGCAAGAAAGACCAGTCATAGGATCATTTGATGGACTGGGTGCATTGGAAGACAATGTTTGTAAGCTAGACTTGTAAATATTATAGTTAGAGTAGGGTAGGTAGGAAAAGCTCAAATAAGCTCAGTCTCTGAGCATGAAGTTAGTTGTTTTAATTTCTGCAAGGTTCAGCAAGTCAGACAGTCTAATCCTGGCTTGACAATTTTCAATTTATGTCTTAGAATGTAGAGAAGAAATCTGCTAGACAGTCTAACCCTAGCAGATAGTAGTGTAGGTAGAGAAGCATATGAGACCAATTGTCTAATTTGGTCTCATGGAGTTATAACGGTAGAAATAGAATAGGTTTATTTTATTTTTATGAAATAAATGATGTAAAGGGTCTGCTAGTCCAAATGCACCCTAAAAGAAAAATGTTAGGATTGTAGTCCGGGTAGGTAGATTGTTTGAGAATGTTTCTGCTGATTTGATGTCGTCAGGATTTGTGGCAGCTGATCTAAAGAAAGAAAGGGATGTGCCAAGCAGCAGGCACCTGGCCTACACCAAATATTTATCCTCTGAATTCTTGACTCCTTCAAGAAGAAGCCATCCCCATGTGGAGCCATTGTTAGCCCCCTGTAAGTTTTTGACAGGCAAAGTAGGGGGCTAAATTGTTTCTGATTGTTCAATGAATGCATCTCCCCTGGAAACACATCATCCTTGAAGCCTCTTTATGCCTTTGCCCTTTGATGAAATCCCCTCTGCTAAATCCCATTATTAAACCTCTCTGATTACAAAAAATGTTAAAGGACCTACTTTTATCCCTTGTACCCTTGCAAGATATCTCATTTCACTCTGTTGTCCCTTTTTCTAAGTTTCCTTCCACCCTTTTTTCCGCCTTTCTAAAATTCCTTCATTAATTCTCTAATCCTCCCAAAACCCCGTTTAAACCCTCCAAATACTCTTGGTTTGGTTTGATAAACCCTTTCCCTCTCTATCGTTACCTTTCTTTGGCCTCAAAAGCATTAAATTTGGCCCAAAAACCCGCATTTGCACATATATGGGTCTTAGCCCCCTTGAGGCCAGCCCCTCGACCTTTTTCTCCATGTGACCTGGGCACTAGAACCACTCGCCAGCCCAAAAGAGCGCTTATTTCGTATGGTCATCGGGCGCGTTTATGGCCGTTGATCCAAACAGCATGGACAGCGATCGTCGCCCCCGCAGCATCCGTTGTCAAACCGTTCACCACCGATCATCACATCTTGACCGTTCGTTTACCCACCAGATCGACGGTCTGCAATACATCCATTCTGGTGGTCCCCACCACAAACATTGTTCAAAAAACTTACGGTATCTATTGCACCACCTTTGGGTGGTAGGCGGTATTTTCCGATCACCTAACGATTCCACTCAGCATTCGACGCGTGGCAGCGACACTGTTTCAAAACCGCTTGCTCATTGCACGTTATCTTTCAGTACAGGACACGGAGCAATATCACTGTCAGCCGTCAGATCTGTCCTTGCCCATCCAACGGTCATCGTTCCACCAAGATGCGCGGACGTTAACCGAGGCGCCGTACCCCTAGCCCACTGTCCATCGCCCTCCGATGTGTTTTCCACCGTCGATCTCCTTTGACATCGGATGGTCCAGATTCATTTGCATGGCCCACCATTGACCGGTCCCTCCATGTCATCTGTCCACGTATCTTCATTTTTTTTCTCGCCTGTCCCCTTTATAATCCATTCAAAGATTAAATTTTAATTTTTTTTACGTTAAACGTCTGCCTCGACACCTTCCACTTTTTTTCGCCAACCTTCACCAGAGAATTTCTCCACCATTCCTCTACATTTTTTCGCCATTTCTCCACAGTCCCACTATCATCCTCACAGTCGTCCACATCATTCCACCCCCATACATGTTTTTCGTAACATGTTTTCGTGTTTTGCAGGTTTATCAGGTGGTAAAACCTGCCATGGTCCATACGCACTATTATTAAGGCACAACGCGTAGAAGGAGCTGGATTTAGAGCCTGGTTTTACAGAAAAATGTCTGGAAAGGTGTCCGATTCATAGATTTCATCAAAGGACATATTTTAAGCTCTGCAAACCCTATCGGGCACCATTAAAGCTAGAATTGCACAGACAGAGACATTACAGGAAGCAGCAGAGAGCTCGAGGCAAGAAATAGAAGACTTTTGGGCTTCTTCAGGGAGTTTAGAAGGCTGAGGTACCAAAATCAAAGACCCTGTGGATTGCTCAAATGGTCCAACGCACAGAAAACCATATTAGTATGGTTTTAATATCAGCAGAACGTTCTTCCATAAAAGGACAAGGTGCCCATACATTTCTCATCCTATGCCATGTTCTAGAGAGGTTTTCCAGCCCTGACAATGGTCCTATGCTGCCAATGCATTAGTTAAACAGTATGGCAGACCCCACAGTTGTTCATACACCTCGGTTTATTCACCAGAATTCTGCAAAAGGCTACGACAAGTACATAAAAGACATACCTTGAGTAAATTGCAGCCTGACGAAGATCACTCTTCCATCTGAAAAAGCACAGAAGATTAATGCTCAGAACTAAAACCGAATGGAGCCTCAGCTCTCCTACTGCTTCAGAGTTTTAATATCGCATTCAAGTTTACAACTACCATTTTTATTCTTTCTCCTATAAGAATTCCCGAGAACATATTGTAAAGGTTGTTGTTCGGTTGCTGCCGTTGTAGTTAGAGGGATTCAATTTTGATTGTTAGAACAATTCTGGGAGAATGTAGCAGAGTAGTTTGTATTGTAGTAGGCTGGGAGGATAAGTGTGGACTGTAACAGCTATTGAGCTCAATGTATGTGACTGGTTTTGCATCAATTAATCAAAGCACATTTCACAGGATCCTGGTCTATTACTATTGGTGATGTTTTTTCTAACTCTGTTTATTACATTTTCATAATGTTCATTTTCTGCTGGCTTGCATCATAAATATGGTATAGGATTTACCCTTGTTAGGTACCCTATGCTTCTGCTCTCCTTGCCTTCTATGTTTTCTACTAAATGTGTTATCTAAGGGTTGTTTTCAGTTAATTTAACCAGTGTAGTAGTTCCTTTTGCTGCTAGCTGATGTATGAATTAAATGAATCTGTCTTTAGATGTTCTTGTTGGGTTTAGCCCTGTCCACTAGGATCCTTGTGTGACCAGCTGGCCTTTCTAAGATACCTCTGTTAAACTTATCTCTGTTTTCCCTTGGAGCATGCTAAAGCTGACCTGGAGTTAAATGACCTCTGGTCCGATCTATAAGCTGCCCCTTTGTCTCCCCTTTGAGAGTTGCCTATGAGTATGTCCAAGAAGGTCTGGAGTTAAATGACCTCTGACCTGATCTATAGATAGAAATTAGGTTTCTTTCCTTCTCTCACTTTCTTTCCTTAATGTCCCATCCCACCATCTAATCTAAAAGATCCTTTAGTATTAGATGACTTTCCCTCTTAAAGCTTTGGCTATTTGTTGCAAGTAATTCCCTTTCATGAATCCATAGCCCAATGGATGGCACTTTCCTGACCTATCATCTTAGCTGAAACATCCTGCTATTTTTTTCCCTTTCTCCCATTACTTTCTCAGTCCGTGATCTCATGACCAACCCAACAACCAAACAACCAAATCATTTGAAAACCCCCCTTTGTGCTTCATACCTAGCCTAACATCTCATTTTGAGCTTCAAAGATATACCATTCTTTTTTTTATTGGAGAGATCCCTCTCCGGGTCCAGGAGGGCTAGATCCTAGGGCCCCAAAGTGGTTTTGATGTTGTCTCATCTTTTGGTCTTGCCAATCTGGCCAAAACATGGGAACCCCAACAATTTGAACTAGTAAATCTTGGCACAAATATTAATCCTGATAACATTAACTTAGGACTTGGTCTTTCCTCTTATGAAAGATTAGCCTTCATTCACTTATTGAAGAAATACAATAATGTCTTCGCATGGAAATATGAAGATCTCAAAACTTACGATACTTCCGTCATCCAACATATTATACCAATGACATCAACTGGAAATCCTATACAACAAAAGTTAAGGAAAACTCACCCTAACCTTGAAATTTAAATAAAAAGTGAACTCAACGAACTCCTTAAGGCCAAGATTATCTTTCCTGTTAGGCATTCAAAGTGGGTCTCAAACTTAGTCCCTGTTAGGAAAAATAATGGCGATATTCATATTTGTATTGATTTTAGGAACTTAAACAAAGCTTGCTTAAAATACAATTTCCCATTACCACCGATGGAACAAATTTTGCAATCAGTTGCCGGTTCTGAATTAATGTCTTTCCTTGATGGCTTTTCAGGCTACAATCAATTATTGGTTCATCCTGAAGATATATTAAAGACTACATTTAGAACTAAATGGGGCACTTATGCCTATCAGAAAATGCCCTTTAGTCTCATTAATGTAGGAGAAACTTTTAAAAGAGAAATGTACATAGCTTTTAGAGGACTAATAAATAGAACCGTGGTTGTATATTTAGATGATATAACTATTTATTCCAAGAAAAGAAGCGACCACTATCATGATCTTAAGAAAATCCTTGAATGTTATTTGAAACATGGAATCTATTTAAACCCCAAAAAGTCTTATTTAGATTTAAGTGAAGGTAAAATTTTAGGATTTATTGTCTAAAAAGAAGGCATTTGCATAGATCCAGAAAGGATAAAGGAAAATTTTGAACTCTCTCACCCCCATAACAAAAAATCCATGCAGTCCTTTTTAGGATAGATAAATTTTGTCAAGAGATTTGTTCCAAATTTTTTAGAAATTGTTTTACCATTGCAAGTAATGATTAAGAAAAATGTGCTCTTCAAATGGGGACATAATGAAAGAGAAGCTTTTGATCTAATCAAGCAAGCCATCATCAATGCTCCTTTTGTGACTACCCGAAATTTTTCTAATCATTTCGTTTTATATACTTTTGCATCTGAAACATCTTATGATGTTGTGTTAACACAAATCAAGGATCGAAAGATTGAAGCACCAATTTCTTTCTTTAGTTCAAATTTCCAAGGTGTTGAACTAAATTATTCACAAGTGGAAAAACAAGCATTTTATGTTTACAAATATTTAAAGCACTTTAGACCTTTTCTCCTTAAAACACACACCAAGGTAATAGTTCCATTTTCGGCAATAAGGAAACTACTTATTCAAAAGGAACTAGAAGAAAAGAGAGAAAATTGAGTGATTACAATGCAGGAATATGACATTGAAATAAGAGCAACCAAAATCATCAGAGGGAAAGGTCTCTGCAGATTAATATTTGGAGCATCCAACATATCATACGATGAAGACTCAGGTAACACTGTTCACATTAATGAGGTAAGCCTAAATGAATCTGAATCAAAATATATTGATTTAATAATTTATTTGAAAAATGGATATGCTCCTATAGAATTTAATTACAAAAGAAAAAGAGCTTTAAGATTGAATGCTAGTCAATATCATATCATAGTGTAATATTCCAAAATGGAAATAGCAGCAATAAAATATATAATAATGTAAAACACAACAACTATGAACATATCATAAGAGGGATCGGTATGCAGCCATAATTTTATTAAGATATCAAAAACATTATACAAATATATCTTGAGGGTCAAGCCACTCAAGCAATAAGAACAAGCCTCCAATGATCATATCAATAAGCACATGAGTTGCTGCTACTGTATAGAATGTCGAAAAGTAGTGACAATGCTATCTATATCAGTGTAGCTGCTGCTATAATCATACATAAATGTAATATGATTTATATATACAAAATAAGTGCCCAGAAAATAAGATATGGGCTCTAATACATGATTTATAGCCAACCCATAAAAGATTGCTAGAAATACCAAGAAAAATTTACAATGTGAAAAATAACCCTAGGGTTGATATGTCACTGCAACCTGGAACTGAATAGAATGAGGCTATGACAGATCTAAAATGATAATTTCCTCCTCCAATGGTATTTCTCGATATAATTTTGATCCCTCCATTCAGAAATAGACCCTCTCGATGTGCTCAATGAACCTTCCCAAAAACTGCCACTAAAAATAAAGCAGATCTGGACTGAAACTGCACTGTGAGGGATGGTATATGGTTGGCCTGATGCCAAAAATATATAAATAATCCCAGAGTCCCTCCTTGTTGATCTTCCAATGGATAGGCTACCTATCCACTGAAAAAAAATCCCAGAATTGGCTCTATGTGATCCTCCTTTGCTACACCCTGCAACACAACCCAAATCTAAACAAAAAATGCATTATAGCTAAAGGAGGTAGCTTAGACAGAATTCCAGAATGAGAAAATGCAGTCCAATGAACCTCTCCTTCCTTGAGGATGAGGTAGGGATTCCCGATCAGGAACACCCTTGTGCTAAACAGCACAACAAACCCCGCTAAATAGCTAATAAAAGGTGAAAAGTCTAAATAGACCAATATCAAATCATAATCTAAAACATGAATAATAATGGATGCCATCCCCTCCATATATAGTGTGTGAGATTTCTCAAATTGGGTCCCATACATACTTGCCACTAAGCTCATGCAAGTTGTCCTCCACTAAAACTGTGTCATCTCATCATAAATGTCACTCCTCCATGACAACGATGTTGATTTGGTCAAAGTTGACCTATTCAACATGCATCCCCTCCAATTCACACCAAAAGGTGCTTAATCCAGCTACTTGTTCTTCCTCCTTTCACATTAGGAGTGTTATTTTTCCTTCTAACGAGATTTTAGGCCTCCCTACCCACTTATTCACCTACATAGTGATAAAACAAACTATAATATTCTATTTAGCTGAAGACTAAATTTTGGGAATATTACAGTCCTCCCATCCAAAATGTTGCTTGTCCTTAAGAAACTGTAAAGGTGGGGCAAAATTCCTCCCCTTCTCCTCTTGTGGCCTCCTCATCAATAGTCCACACCATTGCTCAAAATAATCTACAATAAATTTTCTCCCCAATGGTTCCTCCCAAGTATGCAAAACCACATGGCTCACATCATGAGAAAGTGGAAGGTGTAAGTGGAAACCTTCTTGTTTTTAAAAGGCCTCCTCAAGGTAGGAGTGATGAAAAGCATAGGGGATCTCATTCCCAATGAGATAATCCCATCTCCATGCTATCATCCAAATGAAATGAGCCATCCTAGGCAGCTCATCAAAGAAATCCTCAACCCTGGTTCTTGCAATGCATTGGGGCTGTATGGAGTGATTGGATTTTTCCACCCATGTTGTTTCTCTCTCCATTTATGATATGTATGGGGCTTCTGCTGATCTTGGGCTGAAATATTATGATCTCCAAGAATGTCCCAAGTTATCCCACCAATCAAAACATCCATGAAGTGCCTCTCCCAATAACTCAAGTTCTCCAAATGGCTCCTCCCACATGAAGACAAGAGGTGTAGTGTGGCAATCATGGTTTGCCCATTATTTCTCCTAAAACATGAAACATATGAAGTATGGAGAATCATACTCACAATGGGCACCTCCAACTCTTGTGCCATCCTCCCAACAAAGCTTCCCATAACAACAAGAACATCATCAATATATGGAAGCAAAAACAAATAAAAACAAGTTTCCATATGACAACCGAGAGGTGGATCATAGTCCCGCCTGTGGAACCAGCATAGTGTGTCCCCTTCCTGCCTCAAAGAAAAGTATAACAAGTGTCTTTTGAGCCACTTTTTTTCTACCACAATCATCCTACAAGATGGGATCATGAAGGTAAAATTTGGTGCCAATGGTGTACACCAAGAATCATGTGGCATTTCCCACAAACCACCAATAGAATGGCCAACATCAATGCTGCAAATGGCCTCAAGTAAATAAAAATACAATATACAAGAATGAATGATCCTCCTTGGTACAATATGTTGCTCATAAAAAGTAAAATAGTACAAATCATAATGCATAAATGTGCATCCTCTATCATGTACTTTGGTCATTGAGCTGAAATGGCTCAACTGAAAGTTCTCCCTCACTCTTAATGAGTAGGGAAGTGGTTGTGACAACCTCTCCATCATCATTTGGGCTATGCATCTCTCTATATGCTGATATACATCTTGCTAGATGCCCTCCCAAGTGAACTCCTCCATCAAGGAATAATATGCATCAAAGTGCATGGAAAGAAAGTCCACATGTGCTGCATGTAACAACTCCTTTTTGAGCTCAAAAGATTTAGTCAAGAAGACTCTGCCATAAGAATATATGACCTCATCATCCACCATGTATCTCTCATCTCCCGTTGGGTCATCCAGAATCATGCAAGCACCAATATCCTTGGAGTACTCTACCAAAAGTTGAGACCTCCAATATGGATCAATCCTCCTAAGAGACAGTGTTGTAGATCTTAAATGTGAAGTTCCCCACATTTTGCTGTCTTTTCCTTTGACATCCCTCATGCAAAAGTCATCCTCCAAGTGTTTTCATTCCCATCATGCAGCTGCTCATGCTTAAGTAGAAGTGGTGGCCTTTGGAAGTTGGCCTCCCATGAGAAGCTACCATCCAAAAAGAACCTCCTGATCTTGGCCAATGTAAGCATGAATGGCCTCCAACTACTCAAATGTATGGAGGATTCCTTCCTCAAATAAATTCCCCTCTATTTCTCCAAATCCATGTAGCATCTTCCTTGCACCATGGTGGTTCCATCCTCCATCACTGCAGCAACTTCTGTCAGCGCAGAACATGTAGTGAGAGTGGGCAATTGTGAAAATGGGAGAGTGTATCCCTCCTCCTTGAGTCTATCCCAGACTCTCTGTGTTGTACTAGACCCCTCTAAGGTCTTCACCCCTCTGGAATCTAAGAGTGATGAACCAAATGGTAAGATGTTTCTCACCAACTCTAGATCTGGTGGCCTCCCAGGTGGAATGCCCCCATGTGATCTAAAGCAGACTGTATATATGACTGGACCGATTTGTCCCTCCTTTCACTGTGTAATATAGTCTCCTTATTCTGTGCAAAAACCTTTTGAAATAGATAAGGGTGAATGCTCATCATCCCTTGATGCCGATCCTTCTCTTATTCTCCTCCCATCTGCCAAGACTCACAATCCACAATAACTGATACATGCTGCTCCGTAATTGTGCTTTAGTTCCCACATGTTAGATCATTTGGAATTCCTTGCAGAGACATAAGGGCTCCTCTAATGGAAGAAATGGCTCCCTTTACACCTCCATGTGGCGATGGATCTTCTCCTGATGGTACAACACTGTTATCTCTTCTTTTCTCATCCCCTTCATCAATATGTGAGAATGCCTCATCATCAATGAGAGACCCTAGATCTTGGTCTTCCCTTGAAGGAGGAATCTCCATGCCTTCATCCATAGAAGAGGGCTCTTCAAGAAATGGGGATATTTCCCTGGGTAAGGTATTATGCATGTTTTTATCCCCTTCAATAGAAATATGGAGTGGAGTTGGAAAAATAAATCCCTCCAACTCAAGCAAAGGTTTTGAATTTTTGAGTTTAAGAAAAGATGTTTTAAAATGTTTAATATCAAATATTTTCACTATCTTCTTAGTGAACCCTGCATAAGTATTTACATTTTCATGATGAAATGAATCAAAAATATAAAACCACCAATCATGGGCCATACCTTTAAGGTGAAGCGCTTCTACTCTAATGGCCTCCTTTTTTAAAACTTGGTGTAGTTGAAAATAGGAATCTAGCTCCTTCACCCAAGCCTTGGTTGTGCACTTTGACGATCCATCAAGGTTAGGCAAAAAGATTCTACCTCTCTTGCTTCTATCAAGGTTGCTAGATCTTCTGTCTTCCTTGAGTTGGAAAATCCCTTGGAAGTCCAAGTGCTCTTTTAATCTCCAAGATTTAGACTCATACTCCTGAAGATAGTCACTCAAGGTCTCCTCCTTGGGTGCATCTTCTTCCCCCATTTATCTTGCAGTGAATGTGGAAAATAAACTGCGCTGTGGATCTGCATGTGTGGCTGAATTCTCACACCCATCATGTGAATATTTAGGGCTTGCTTCACTTTCAAACCCTCTTGGAAATTTTCTACACCTCTCCCTTTTCATCTCCTTGATATCTTCCTTGATTTTTTTTCACAGTTTGAAGAAGAAGCTGGGAGAGCCTCTTTTCCTTCATTTCTCCAAATAATGGAGTCATGCCTTTGTTTCTTCTGTACAACTTCTCCTTTATATGATAATATTCTCCTCCTAATGGCATGATGTCTTGAATGCATATGCCAAGCCAAGATTATGCTCTGATACCACTGTAATATTCCAAAATGGAAATATCAGCAATACAAGACATAATAATGTAAAACACAGCAACTATGAACATATCATAAGAGGGATCAATATGAAACCATCATTTTATTAAGATATCATCAATGATATACAAAAATATCTTGAGGGTCAAGCCACTCAAGCAATAAGAACAAGCCTCCCATGATCATATCAATAAGCACATGAGTTGCTGCTACTGTATAGAATGTCGGAAAGCAGTGACATCGCTGTCTATATTAGTATAGTTGCTGCTGTAAGCATACATAAATGGAATATGGCTACTAGATACAAAAGCAATGCCCAGAAAAGAATATATGGGCTCTAATACATGATTTCTAGCCAACACAGAAAATATTGCTAGAAATACCAAGAAAAATATACAATGTGACAAATAACCGTAGGGTTGATATGTCACTGCAACCTGGAACTGAATAGAATGAGTCTATGATAGATATGAAATGATAATTTCCTCCTCCAATGGTATTTCTAAATAGAAGGCTGATCCCTCCATTCAGAAATAGACCCTCCTAATGAGCTCAATGAACCCTCCCGATGAGCTCAATGAACCCTCCTAGCAACTGCCACTAAAAATAACGTAGATCTAGACTGAAACTACATTGTGGGGGATGGTAGATGGTTGAACTAATTCCAAAAGTATAGAAATATGCCAAGGGGCCCTCCTTGCTGGTCCTCCAATGGATAGGCAAACTCTCCACTGAAAAACAAGCCCAAAATTGGCTCTATGTGGTCCTCCTTTGCCGCACCCTGCAACACAACCCAACTCTAAACAGAAACTGTGTTGTAGCTGAAGGAGGTAGCTTGGCTAGAATTCTAGAATGAGGAAATGCATTCCAATGAACCTCTCCTTCCTTGAGGTTGAGGTAGGGATTCTCGATCAGGAACACCCTTGTGCTAAACAACACAACAAACCCAGCTAAACAGCTAAAGGATGCAAAGTTTAAACAGACCAATATCAAATCATAATCTAAAACATGAATAACAATGGCTGCCATCCCCTCCATATATAGTGTGTGAGCCTTCTCACATTGGGTCCCATCCATACTTTCCACTAAGCTCATGCAAGTTGTCCTCCACTAAACTACGTTGTCTCATCATAAATGCCACTCCTCCATGACAACACTATTGATTTGGTCAAATTTGACCTATTCAACATGTATCCCCTCTAATTCACACCCAAAGGTGCTTAACCCAACTGCTTATTATTACTCCTTTAAAATTATGAGTGTTATTTTTCCTTCTAAAGAGATTTGTGGGCCTCCCTACCCACTTATTCACCTACATAGTGATAAAACAAACTATAATATTCCATTTAGCCAAAGGCTAAATTTTGGGAACATTAGACATAGGCAATGTTTTGTTTAGAAAGAACTATGACTTCATACTACTAAGATGCCTTGAGAAAGCTGAAGCATAGAGGGTTTTGTAGGAACTCCATGATGGACCTGTAGGTGGAAATTTCGGTGGACATACCACTGCACACAAGATCCTTCATGCAAGATATTACTGGCTCACTCTGTTTAAAGATGCTCATGCATATGTGAGAATTGCAAAACATGCCAAAATGTTGTTGGAAGACAAAGAAAACCAGCCTTACCCTTGCATCCAGTCAACATTGAGTAACGTTTTGAGAAATTGGGATTGGATATCATAGGTGAGATTGTTCCTAACTCATCCAAATAACATAAATACATTCTCAGTGTAACATATTATTTTAGTAAGTGGGTGGAAGTTGTTCCACTAATGGTAGCTAACTCTGAAGCCATTATGGAATTTATTGATCAATTCATTATTACTAGGTTTGGCTTACCCAATGCACTTATGTTTGATAATGCATCTTATTTTTCGAGAAATAGTATGACCGACTTTTCTCTCAAAAGAGGTTTTAAGCTTAAATACTCTGCTAACTACTATCCCCAAGGGAATGTTTTAGCAGAATCAAAAAAAAAAAATATCATAAGAATCATAAGAAGGATTATTGATCAAAGCCAGAAAAATTGACATAAGTATTTAACATTTGCATTATGGGTAGATAGGATCACTCAGGAGGCATCTATAGGAACTTCTCCATTCAATCTAGTTTATGGGAAAGAAGCTATAATTCCATCAAATTTAGCTCTTCCTTCAATAGCCCTAGTTCAATTTATTGACGAACTAAATTCTTCTTCCCTATAATTAAGAATGTCTCAGATCCTTAAAATTGAAGAGAAAAGAGAAAAATTCAAATTAACTCATGCTCGACACCAGCATATAGTGAAAAATTCATTTGAGGCAAATTTTGTTTCCCCAAAAACATTCCAATTTGGATACCTCGTACTTAAGTGGGACAAGGCACATGAGGAAAAAGGTAAGCATACCAAATTCCAAAGAATGTGGCTTGGACCATTTACAATCATAGAAAAAATTTTCCCATCAACCATCATGTTACATGATCTTCAAGAGAGAAAATATTCTCTCCCTGTGAATGGGCTGATTTTGAAAAAAATATTTTCTTAGAAGAAAAACTTTCTTCTAAATATAATATACCTACACTTTTACATTTCTATGAAAATAATGTTTTATTACATACTTTTGGTTTTTGGCAACACCTCTGAATTATTTTATGTTTTTATTTTTGAAGAATAGAAATTTTTGAGGAAATAACTATGAAACTTGAAAAATTGAACATATACTATACAACTCTGAAATATTTTTCCATCAAAATTGTAAATTTTATAAACCTGAAATTTGTAAAGTCTTTTTACTTTAGCATCAATCAGAAAAAGGTTCATCTTTACAAATTAAAGACATGATGTTACTAAGCATCTTTAACTCTAAATTGTCATCTAAAACTCTTAAGGAGCAAATGATTCTCCCCATCCATTGAAATTATTTTTTAGAGTGTCATTAAAAAATATAAAAACTTAAAAGGATAAGAGCTCTCATCCCGAGCCTGCTTACCATGATCATAGGTAAATAATAAACTAACATTAACACTACTACATACCAAACCAGGGTAATGGCTCATGATTATTAAAAATCATAAGACAAGGGGTCTCATCACGAGCCAACTTGTTTAGTTCAATTATAACTAGTGAATGGCATTGTCACTTTATGGTCATTAAGCGAGGAAAATGATTTCTTAAGAAAAATAAAAAATAAGTTATATGATTAAGGATTTATCTCAAAGAATTATTATAATAAATGGATGGGATATGTTAGCCACCTATAAAATTTGTTATATCAAAAGGTGGCTAAATCATTTTTTGGAGTCTCCCAGAAACAAGTTTAATGCTAAAAATGTTATATCTTGAAGACTCAGGAAGTCATCATGCCCTTTGTTTAAATATTCATTGATGTTCCCATTTCAAAACTCTGAAATTCTGTTGATTTCATAGAGAAAAGACTGCTGCAAAATCCCATTTTTTCCCCCCCTCCATTCAAAACTAACCTTCATTTCCCCCCCATCAAATTCCTCTATATTTCGTTTGTTCCCCCTTCCCCTTCATAAAAATCCCCTTTACAAGCTTTAAAACTCATTTTTAAACTTTTCCGAAACCCCCAAATCCATCAAAAACTTTGAAAATTTTCATAAAAAATAAGTCTTTTGACTATGTGTTTAAGCCCCTTTGGGCTAAGTCCTGACCACTTCCCCACCATATGCCTTTATGCTAGAACCAAGCGCTGAGGCCAAAAGCGCTCATCGCATTGGAACATCCGACGAGCGCAACACTTTTGTTACACACCAAAAATTCCGATGCGAATAACTCCTTTATACATTACTGCCGATCCTTTGTTTTCTTTGAAAAATCAAGAGTTAAAAGCCAAAGCGCTCATAGCATCGGAAATATCAGAGCGCGCAAATATTTTTGTTGTATTAAGTTTTCCAATCTGATGAGCCCCTTTGTTTTGAAGTCTCGATCCCATTTCTGCTTTATATAACCCATGGGCCCGCAATCGGGTCCTAAAGTTTGTAAATAAACTCAACCCTGATGCTATTTCCCTTTGTTTATTCAAAAAACCCACTTTTCCTAAGTTTTGGTCTAAACCCGCCATAACAATGTATTTTTAATGAAATGGGTGGATTGAAAAGCCCCGCATAGTTCCAATGCGATCTAGCCCTTCGTGAAGAAACCTTGCCTTCCACTTCTCTCCATATAAACCTACGCCCAGGACCAAGAGTTAAAATCTCGAAGCGCCAATCGCATCAGAGATTTTAAATGGGTAGATTGAAAAGCCTGAGCCGAAGGCCCAATCCCAATTGGCTCTCATACATATAAAGCCCTGGGCCTATTATACTCCATATAGACCGACGACCCCGCAAACGGGCACCAAATAATTTCATATATATAACTCGCCCCGAGCCATAAAACCTTTAAATTTCATAAAATTTTGGGTTTTATTAAGTATTAAAGGGTTTCCACCAGTGAATTTTTGAAACAATATCCGCTGTTGATCTTAAGACAATCAACAGACTGCGTAAAATCAGATTGGCATATTTTCATTGGGTGCATTAATATAATGCCACCTCGGATTGGTCGACCCCCGATGAGTTCTCCACCGTCGATTTGATCTGCAGATCAACGACCCACAGTTAATCGCACTAGTGCCAGTCAAAATTCTTTGCCCTGCCGATGCCGATAGCCCCGATTGCATCTAAACCGTCCACATGTCCAGATCGGATGGTCTAGATCGCATCTCTCGACTTTGGTTATAAACATACCCCCCGCTTCATAATGTTGTTTCGGCCAATCACAGTCGTTGATCTCTGCAGATAAACGGCCCTTATTAACCCATTCTCCGCCTTTGAATTATTTCGTTTATAATCCATATCAAATCTCCACCATTGATCTGTTTCATCCAAAGACTCATATCAACTCCGACAAGCTCGACCCCTGTGGGTCCTGCTTTCTTCAAAACTTGATCTCGGCCGTCCATCTTAGATTGGATGGTCCATAATAAAACCGCCCTACCTCTTATTCCCTGCACATCTGGTTAGTTTCACGCTCATTCTCCGTCGTTCGATCTAAGGGCCTAGATATCACGACCCATGCAGAGTTTTGCACAAGTTTAAGCGCGGAAAATAATTCTCAAAATTTACGCGACATAAGTTGTTTTTGAAAGACACGTGTCATCCTCTGGCACATATCGTGTTCCAAAAGTAAAAACTGCCTATCTACTTTTTCCCCACGTGATACTGCCGGTTTCTCCACCTGAAACCATTTCCCCTCTCTTCCATTGTGTTTCATCGCGCGCCTCCTCAACCATTGATCTCCATGGGCTTATCTCATCCGACGACCCAAATTCTTCTCGAAGCCCCAATTTCATTTTTAATCATATTTCCTCCGCCCAAAGGGATTTTCACTATTTTCCTTTGTATTTAATCTATTATCGCCTTTATAATCAAAATGTGACCCCTTCAAATTTTTTTACTATGACTAATCCCCACCGTTGATCCTTGCGAGATCAACAACCCTGACTTAAAAATCTCTACCATTTCTTCCACTGCTATCCTTTTGATTTCTACGCATGATCTCCACCGTTGGATGTTGTCATCCAACGGCCACTCTCCTCCCCACAACCTCTGAAGCAGTTATACCAAATAATGCATGATTTCATAACAGTTGTGTGTTTTTTGCAGGTTCAAATGAATTTCAAATATTTTAAAAGAAATAATAAATCTGAGGATGACGATCCTATCGGCTTTGTTTGTTTAAAAGAAAATAATTCCACAGGGTTCAAACTTCACGTTTCACTAATGCTTCATGGGCATTGATGCCGTATGAGCCCTTTACGGACCTGCACATCAACAAGACACAGAAAATTAAATCTAAGCTAAAAAAGTATCAGTGTTGAAGACTTAAACACAGTAGAACAGAGGATTGGAAACTGTTTTCACAGTTTTGGAGGATTACGGCTAAGATTGAAAATCAAAAGCCTAATCCTCCTAATTAAAACACAATTACAGAAAAATCAAAAGATTTATCAGTCAGAGGATGCCTCCACTGCAAACTAAGGGGAAAATTGATTCTTCTCAGCTACCTGATGCCACCTGTAGCCTCAAAGCATTCAACAGAGGTGGAGTTATGATCAGAAAAGAAGATATTTGCCTCAGCACAACCAAATAGTTAATTCTACCAAAGGAACTTATTGCAAAAAAATATCAGTAGAGTTATTATATCATGAAACAGAGCCTTAAAGTCAACAAAATATCCCACCGAGCTTAACTCCTAAATGTAAAACAATTAATACAGACAAATATCTGTAAACCTCTCCATCGAGCCCCTCAAAGGCCAAGAAGTCTTAAATCTGTATTAATTGAACCTTGAATATCTTTTATTAGATCCCACCTCCTCATTT
Organism: Pinus albicaulis; assembly: GCA_034641835.2. Classification (NCBI taxonomy): domain Eukaryota; kingdom Viridiplantae; phylum Streptophyta; class Pinopsida; order Pinales; family Pinaceae; genus Pinus; species Pinus albicaulis. The sequence goes on from CM076581.1 coordinate 1,023,366,932, forward strand.
CTTCTATAAATACTTTTGTAGGAGATGAAACAATGTTGGTTGCAGAACTTTGAAATATACTTGTGCTCGAAACTTATACCTGTAGATAGTGTTCAAAGGCTCTTGAAGCTCTGTTTGTGATTAAATAAGTTAGGATGAGAAGTAAAGATGATTGTTGAACTGAAACACTAGACTTAAAGCTGTAACTGGTTTGAAGCATCAATACAAGCTTATTTATGGGATCCTGGTCTATGTCAACGGTGATATTATTTTTTATTGTAAATTGTTATTTTATTTCTGTTTTCGCTTTGTCCATCTTATCTGATAAAGAACAACAAGCATAGAGTTAGGATTTACTGTATATCAGTACCCTTCTCTGGCTGATAAGATTTATCTATATGTTTTCTTCCAAATTGTGTTGTTTAGGAATGATTTAATTCAATTTAAGAAATTAGGAATGCTGGCATTCCCTAGTCCTACTATCTAAGCTGAATGTTGTTCTTAAATGTTATTTTCAGTTTATGTTAAGTAGAGATGAACTAAGGATTTTATGGTGAGCCCTATCCTTTAGTTTTATCCCCAAAGACTAGTTGAAAGTTTCCCTAGGAGTGTGTTGAAAGCAGGTTGGGTTAAAAGTCCTTACCTAATCTTAGACTATTCGTTGTTATCTTATGTGTTTGTCTTGAAAGTATACAAATTAAAGCAGAGCTAGGGAATTTTATGGTGAGCCCTGTCCTCTAGTTTCTTCTCCAACAGTTGCTTTTAAAGTTTCCCTTTGTGTTTTAAATGTTTTTCTATTGAAAGTGCATCAAAAGCTGGCTAGTTTCGAAGTACTTACCAGATCTTAGATTACTTTTATGTCTCTCTTAAGTGCATGCCAAAAGCACGATATTTTCAAAGTACTTACTTGATCTTAGGATGCTCTTTGTTCTTCGTTTGTTTAAATTTCCCTTCTTGTTGTATCATTTCATTTCATAAAATCAACTCTAAAGAGATCCTTAGACATAAATGACTTTCCCCATGGACCACTGTTAAACCTTGTTGTTTCAATTAAACCTTATTATGACTCCATAGCCCAATGGACTAAAACTAGCATTATATCTATCTTTTTAGCCAAAGCTTGTTCTGATTGTTTGCAACTTCACATCTTTGAAACTCTTTCCATCTAGAACTTTCCACTCAACTAATAAATCATGCTCAACCATCCAAAACAAAAAAAAAACCCTTGGCCTTAATAACTAGCCTAATATCATTACCCAAAAGCCTTAAAGATAAATCCAATCTTTGCACTTATTGGAGAGATCCCTCTCCGGATTCAGGAGGGCTAGATCATATAATCCCAAAGTGGTTGAAATAGTGTTCTCCCTGCAGTTGGACTTTGCCAATCTTGCTAATTATAGGGAGCTCACATATCTGGTGACTCCACTGGGGAATATGAGTCATATTTCATCTTAGGTAACCTTAAGATCTTATAAAGACCCCTTGATTACAAGTAGCCCTCTTCAAGCACTATCAAACTAATGGTAATCATGATAAAAACTTGTGTGAATCAGTGACAAACTAGGCAAACCCTTGGATTCTCATAAGATCTTATCAAGCCTTGAAAGATCAGCTGGCTTAGCCATAAGATTAGACTATTTTTGTCTCATAACCGTAGCTAAGTTTTGAAACAGATTTAGGACACTCTTAAAAACCAATAGGACTGAAAAATAACTGAGAAAACCCAAAAATATTTCAGATTGGTATTTAATAAACATGGTAGTGGACCATAAAACGTTTTACCTCCAATAGAGCTAAAAACTTCCACTTGGTGACTCCATAATCCTAAAACAAACCTTAAGAATCCACTGGGAAGATCCATATTCATTATAACAACATTTGAACTTAGTAAGAGGATTTTAGGATTAAAGTTTTCTTATGTTAAGATCAGTTAACCCCATAAAGATTTTCATATTTGGTTAAGCTGTTTTTGTTTACTTGGGTCTGAAACTCATAGCATAGTGGCTCCTAGAAAGATTCATACTAGAGCTTACGCTGACCCAAACCCAGCTGAGATAGTTGATAACCCGGAAAGTATCTTTAGGAAGTCTCCTAAGATAAAATTTTCAACTGTTTTCAGATCACCCTTGAGAGCTAATTCAGTTCCTGAAAATCCTGCAGCTCTGCAACAATCACAAGTAGATCTAAGAAATCCATTTAGAACTAGGTATCTAGATGTTTTAGATCAGCTAGATTCTGAGTCTTCACTTTCATCTCCTGAATCAAGTAAAAATCCTGGTAGTAGAGAAACAACACCTCCTGATTTACATTTCCTTCACAATTTAGGTGTCTCTCATCCAATATCAGCTCAGCAATCTACTGTTGTTCCATCCACATCTGTTCATCCTACATCCACTCTCCAAACCACTCCACTTCAACCCACTTTCCCTCTTGTTAATCCACCTCTTGTAAATCCACCCCCACCACATATCATGACAACAGGGTATGCTCCCTTAATCCTTCCTATACCCTTGGTCAATCTTCCACAGGACTATCAGTCCAAAATTCCATTGTATGATGCCAGTAATGCTACAACTGCATCACAACATGTGGATAAGATGAATGAATACTTTGATAGAAATGAAATTGATGATGATTCTGTCAAAATTAGACTATTTGCTCAGAGTTTGGGGGGAGAAGTAAGAAAATGGTTTAAAGGCTTAACCCCCCATAAGAAAATGGTTTAAAGGCTTAACCCCCCATAATATAAATGATCTCCAAACATTCCATCAAACATTCCTAAACAAATGGGAAGTGAGAAAAAACCCTCTTCAATTACTTTATGATTACAAAAATCTCCACAGAAACATTGGGAAAAGTGTACAAGCTTACTGCACTAGATTTAATAGTGTGTATAATGCACTTCCCCTAGATCTAAAACCTCCACAAGGCTCAACATTGAACAAGTTTCCTGAAGGGTTTGACCCTGAAATGGCCTATAAGCTAAGAGAGAGAAACCCTTTAACTCTTGAAGATATGCAAAAAGGTGCTCTTGCTGTGGAAGTTAACTTGATGGAGAAAAGATCGAGAATGAAAAATGAGAAGAGAGTATCCTTCAGAGAGGAAACCACACCTTCTAATTCCAACTCAAATATGGAAAGAATGATGGAGGAGATGATGAAGAAAATGAACATTCTTGAGAGAGCACAAGCAAGTCAAAACCAAACCGCTCCTCAAAATAGGAACCAGAACCAAAATCAGAATTTTAGAAGGAACCAGCCTCAAAATAGACCAAGGGAGGATGATCAATAGATCACTCCTCCCTTTCATCAAAACTATATAAGCGAGGTAGAAGAAATAGATGAGAAAACAGAGGATGAAGACATAAATATGTTGGGAGTAGATAATGATGACTTTGAAGTTCATTATGATGGAAAACAAGGTCTTTATACACCCTATGATGACAAAAGAAATGATGATGAGAGTTATTATCAAGACATGGAAAATGTTATCATAGAGCCTTAAAAAGAGTATGACTTTAGAAGCAAGAAGAATCTAGAAACCCCTAATAAAAAAACCTCTGAAAAATCTTCACAAAACAGCACTGCAAGTAAGCCCAAAATTTCTAAACCAAAAGAAAAAACAGTGGCTATTATTTCTAATAAAGGTAAAGAGAAAGGCACTCAAAACAATGTAAAACAGAGTGTGGACCTTAGTAGTACTAGTATCTCAGCTAGTAGTCATGTGAGAACAATTTTGTCAAATATAAATAAAAAAAATCAGCAAATAGATTTTGCTGATAGGATGGTAGTTAATAAGGCTGAGACAAGCACTTCAAAGAATCAGATGTCTTTCAATTTAGAGCAGGAAATTTCCAAAATTAAAATCTTTGTTCCCCTAACTAAACTAGCTGCCAAAAATGTATATAAGACTCAAATTTTGAAGGCTTTAAACATAGAGGAGAGTAATGACATAGTCAATCTTAATGATGACCAACGTGAGCTTATTTTTGGTCCAAAAATTGAAGGTAGATATCAAGAGGGACCTGTTTCTCCCTTTTATGTAAGTTTAAACATTCATGACAAGATCTTGCACAATGCTATGCATGACTCGGGAGCCTTTCACAATTTAATGCAAAAAGCTATAATGGAGAGCCTAGGTCTAGAAATCACTAGACCTTTACTCCTTTGACTCTAGCAGAGTAAAATGTTTGGGTTTAATTAAAGACCTTTGCATTAACTTAGCCCAGATTCCAGCCAAATGTTTGGTCATGGATATTGTTGTGGCTGATGTCCCCCCAAAGTATGGAATGTTTTTATCTAGGTCTTGGGGGGCTAAGTTACAAGGAACTATGCAGATGGACATGACCTATGCGACCATCCCTGTGTTTAACCAATCAAGAAGACTTTACAGGGAGTCTCATATGCAGTACATGGTGACTAGTCAAGACAGACCACAGAACTTTCCTTTATATTATATAAACACAGGCCTTGATTCATTTATCCTTTTTAATGATGAAATACTGGATGAAAAGGTCACTTTGACAGAGTTCATGGAAGATAGAGAGGAAGAGCTAGATAACGCAGAAGTGTCAAAACAGTTCGTTGAACCCGTAAACGACAGCGAACAACACACAGGTCTTGAGCTACGAATCATGCATCCACTGCTTTTAAACCTTGACAGTGAACAAAGTATTCCTCAACTTAACGAAAAACCAGAGGAATTAAGACAAATACAACAGAGTGTCGATATTCAAGAAAGAGCCAAAAGCACTTTTGTTGAAGAGGATAATAACCAAACTGAAGAACCCAAAGCTTATCCTCTATGGAGTATGAACTTCGATGGGTCCTACACTAGGAGCAATGCTGGTGCAGGGGCCTGGATACGTAACGTTGAAAATAACCACACAGAGAGCCTTTCCTATAGATTTAATTTTCAATGTTCGAATAACATAGCGGAATATGAATCCCTTCTCTTAGGATTACGACTGTTGAAAAAATTAGGAGCCAAAAGAATTAGAGTATACAGGGATTCATAATTAATCATTAGGCAAGTCAACGGGGAATACAATGCAAATCACCCCAGACTAAGGGCCTATCGAAATGATGTCATGGATTTACTTAAAACTTTCGAGGAATCCCAATTGATTTTTGTCCCGAGAAGAAAAAATATCATGGCCCACAGCTTAGCCTTTGCAGCTAGAACATGTTTAATGCCATACGAAACCAAAGAATGTACAACTCAGATTAAATTTAGACTGACTGTCCCTGACAACGATAAGTATTGGCAAGTTTTTGATGGAGAAAAACAAATATAAGACTTTATGCAGTTCAGAAATGAATTCGAACTACTAAGTTCAGATTCAGACTATGAAACAGACTGCCCTAGTGAAGAAAATTTTCTTGGAGAAGAAGAACTTTCTCCTAAGCTTGCTGATATAAATTTGTTGTCAAGAAAACCTGAAAACAAAACAGAGATGATTGAAGAGTTTGAAATAGAGGAATTAGAAAATCTACAGTCTGATAATCAAAGTTTGCCTAAGTGTCTGTCCCCTTTAGAAGAGTTGTCTGATTTTAACGATGTGGCTAAGAAGCAAAAACTAGAACCTGTAGAGATTGAAGTAGAAGAGTGCAATATAGGAAGTGAGAAGAAACCTATGATGATTAAACTGTCTAAGACTTTACCAACTCACATTAAAGTCAAATACATTGAGTTGTTTAAAGAGTTTTCTGATGTTTTTGCGTGGAGTTATGAGGATCTGAAATCCTATGATACTGAAATAATCCAGCACAAAATCCCTCTCAAGGAAAACCAAAAACCATTCAAATAGAAGCTGCGCATAATAAACCCTATTAAGTTGCCATTGGTTGAGAAGGAGATCAAGAGAATGTATGAAGCTGGTATTATTGTTCCTATTAGATATTCTGAATGGGTGTCTAATCTGGTGTTACTTAGGAAGAAAACATGAGAGATTAAGCTTTGTATAGACTTTAGAGACTTAAACAAAGCTTCAATCAAGGACAACTACCCTTTACCCAAGATGGACCATATATTACAAAGGATAGTTGGTTCCAAAAGAATTTCTTTGCTAGATGGCTATTCGGGGTACAATCAGATTTTAGTCCACACTAATGATCAATTAAAGACAACATTTACTACACCTAGGGGCACTTTCATGTATGTGAAAATTCCCTTGGTCTAATGAATGCTGGAGCAACTTTTCAGAGAGCCATGGACATAGAATTCTCGGAATAATTGGCCTACTTCATCATTATTTACCTTGATGATGTCACTGTGTTTTCAAAAAACAGATGAAGAGCACTTAGAACTCTTAAGAAAATTTTTCGAGAAATGCAGAAAGTTTGGGATATCTTTAAATCCTAAGAAAACACTATTTAGGCTTCAAGAAGGTAAAATTCTTGGGCATATTATTTCAAAACAGGGTATTAAGATAGATCCAAAGAGGATTGAGGCCATATTGCAAATCTCTCATCCTCGAAACATCAAGGAGTTACAATCTTTCATTGGAAAGATTAATTTCTTGAGAAGGTTCATACCCAACTTGGCTGAGCTCCTTAGGAACATAAAAAACATGCTGAAGAAGGAGCAAGGGGTAAAATGGACCTTGGAAGCATAGAAGTTATTTGAGCTAGTGAAACAGGCGTTAACCAAAACACCGGTTCTAATAAGTCCTGATTTTTCAAAGGATTTTTATATTTTTTCATTTGCATCAGAACATAAAATAGCTGCTATCCTTTTACAAAAAAATCCACAAGGACAAGAGCAACCTATTGCATTCTTCAGCAAGGCATTGAGAGATGCTCATTTGAAGTATAACATTATGGAAAAAAAAGCTTTTGCTTTTGTCAAAGCTTTAAAAGACTTCAGAGTATACATCCTTCACTCACACATCATTGCCTTTGTCCCAAATTCAGTTGTCAAAGACATTCTAACACAGGACCCAGATGGTAAGAGGGGTAAGTGGATAGCTGTTATTCTTGAATATGATTTAGAGATCAAGCCCACTAAACTCATCATAGGCCAAGGTTTGGCTAGATTAATCGCTGAATCAAATTTTGAAGTTCTTGATATTAATATGGTTGATGCTTTAGATGACCAAGAAGAATTTTAAACTCCCATTGTTGAAGACCATTTTATGAATTCCTCTTGGTATGCTGATATTTTATTTGTTTTACTTAATTTGAATACACTTCCCAGATTATCAAAAACAAAGGCAAGGTTTTTGAAGTTAAAAGTTGTAAACTATTGCATTATAGATAAATGTCTTTGCTGGAAAAATGCAAGTGGGATATTGCTTAAATGTTTGCCTGAGTTTTATGTAGAGAAGGTTAAGCACGAGTTCCATGAAGGAGAGTGTGGAGGTCATCTCTACTAGAAGACAACAACCAACAAAATCCTAAGGGCTGGTTACTATTGGCCTACTCTCTTTCTTGATGTACACAAGATGATAATTTCTTATCATAAATGCCAAAATTTTGAAGGCAAAAGGAAGCTGCTACCCCTACCTCTGCATCCGATCACTATTGAAGCTCCTTTGCAATAGTAGGGACTTGAATTCGTAGGAGAAATCCACCCACCATCATCTGCCCAACATAGATGGATTCTCACTGCTACAAACTACTTCACCAAGTGGATAGAAGCCATCCCTTGTAGGTAAGCTAATGATTTTGTCATTATAAAATTCATAGAGACTAATATTCTCTCTAGATTTGGCTGTCCTACCAAGATCATCACTAATAATGCAGCAGCATTTGGATCAAAGAAGATGGTTGAATTCTGTCACAAATATCAGATAACATTGGGTCATTCCACAACCTATTACCCTCAAGGTAATGGACTTGCAGAATCCTCAAACAAGAGTTTGGTGAACACAATTAAGAAGTTGTTGGAGGACAACAAGAAGTCTTGGCACACAAAGCTTGTTCATGCACTTTGGGCTGACAGATTGACATTGAAGAAATCTATTAATATGTCACCCTTCCAGCTTGTGTATCGTAATGATGCAATTTTTCCAACCAGCCTTGGTGTACCATTTATGAAGTTGATTCAACAGTTGCAAACTGAAGATAATGACATGATCAAAAGAATAAATTAGACCATTCACCTTTAGCAAACCAGAGAGGAGATTTATAACAAATCATTACAAAAGCAAGACAACATCAAGAAACTTTTTGATAGAAGAACAAAGGCCAGCAATTTCAGTGTTGGGCACAAATTGTTAAAGTGGGACTCAAGGAGGGAAGACAAGGGCAAGCATGGAAAATTTGACAACTTATGGCTTGGCCCTTATCTCATTCATTCAGCTGCTGGAAACAATGCATTTTTCTTACAAGAGTTGAATGGAGCTGAACTGTTTGGAGGTCCTGTCAATGGCAGGATGCTCAAACATTACTTCTCTTAATCATGCCATGTTTTGAAGCCTTTTTATCTTTTTTTCATTATAAATATTTCATCCATCATTTCATTCAAAGTTAGAAAAATAAAAAATACAAAAACAATAGAAGAAAGAAAAGAGGGCAGATTGTAAAAACAATAAAGGTACAATCCCATACCAAAAAAGATAAATAAATTCTGAAAGTGTGCAAGCTTAAATGCCACTCATGAAAACACACTTCTAATTAGTCAACTAGCCTAATCTTGAATAATTAGTTTTAAATTTAATAATGATAGGATTAGTGAATTTGATTTCCAAACAGCTTAATCTTGGCTTATCAGTTAGATAGATTAGGTTAGAAATTAAAGGTTCAAACAAGCTCAAAATCTTAATCTTATTTTTCAAAAGGAAAGTGACTCAAATCTTTTTATTTCTTGAGTCAAAATAGAGGTAAAACTGGTTATAAACAGCTCAAAATATGAACCAGAGAACAAAGAAGAAACAGCTCAAACAGAAATAAAAACAGAGCTGAAAAAGGATGGAGGAAGTGCTTTGAGCTTTCAGATCTTATGCCTTCCATTTTGATTTAATTTTCTGCAAAATAATATCTGTGTGTAGCTTGTTTTGATGCCATATATCACAGCAAGTCAAACAGTTTAATCTTGACTTGAATTTTTTTAAATTTATTTTTTAGAAATTAGAGAATAAAAATCTGTTAGACTGTTTAATCCTAACAGATTAGTAGATTAGGTAGATAAGCAATGTGAACTTAACTGTTTAATCTGAGTTCATGAAGAAATAAGGAGTAGAATTAGAATAGTTTTATGTTTTCAAAAGAATAAAATGTTGTAAAAAGAGTTTTCCAATCCAAGTGCACTCTAAAGAAGAAAAAATGTTAGGTCTGTAGGATTGGGTAGGTAGAAAGCTTGTGTTGATGAGGATCCATTGATTTTTTATGGATGCTAACATTTTCCATAGCAAAGAAAGACCATCCAAGTCAAGAAGTTGTAACCCAATGGAGGAGGCACTGATCAGCCTCTAGAGAATGCAAGTCTGAAGTTCTTGATGCCTTCAAGAAGGCACCATCCCCAAGTGGAGCCATTGTTAGCCACCTATAAAATTTGTTATATCAAAAGGTGGCTAAATACTTTTTTGGAAGACATCATGCCCTTTGTTTAAATCTTCATTGATGTTCCCATTTCAAAACTCTAAAGTTATGCTGATTTCATAGAGAAAAGACTGCTGCAAAATCCCTTTTTTTCTCCTCCTCCATTCAAAGCTAACCTTCATTTTTCCCCCATAAAATTCCTCTATTTTTCATTTATTCCCCCATCCCCTTCATAAAAATCCCCTTTACAAGGTTTAAAACTCATTTTTAAACTTTTCCAAAACCCCCAAATCCATCAAAAACTTTGAAAAATTTCATAAAAAATAAATTTTTTGACTATGTGTTTAAGTCCCTTTGGGCTAAGTCCTAACCACTTCCCTGCCATATGCCTTTGTGCTAGAACCAAGCGCTGAGGCCAAAAGCTCTCATTGCATCGGAACTTCCAACGAGCGCAACACTTTTGTTACACACCAAAAAGTCCGATGCGAATAACTCCTTTATACATTACTCCCGATCCTTTGTTTTCCTTGAAAAACCAAGAGTTAAAAGCCAAAGCGCTCCTCGCATCGGAAATATCGGAGCACACAAATCTTTTTTTTTTTATTAAGTTTTTCGATCCGATGAGCCACTTTGTTCTTAAGACCTGATCCCATTTCTGCTTTATATAACCCGTGGGCCCAAAATCGGGTCCTAAAGTTTGTAAATAAACTCAACCCCGATGCTATTTCCCTTTGTTTATTCAAAAAACCCACTTTTCCTAAGTTTTGGTCTAAACCCGCCAGAACAATGTATTTTTAATGAAATGGGTGGATTGAAATGCCCCGCATCATTGTTCCGATGCAATCTAGCCCTTCGTGAATAAACCCCGCCTTCCACTTCTCTCCATATAAACCTACGCCCGGGACCAAGAGTTAAAATCCTGAAGCGCCAATCACATCGGAGATTTTAAATGGGTAGATTGAAAAGCCCGAGCTGAAGGCCCGATCCCGATTGGCTCTCATACATATAAAGCCATGGGCCTACTATCTTCCATATAGACCGGCGGCCCCACAAATGGGTGCCAAAGCATTTCATATATATAACCCGCCTCGAGCCATAAAACCTTTACATTTCATAAAATTTTGGGTTTTATTAAGTATTAAAGGGTTTTTTCCGGAGCATATTTTGAAACAATATCCACTGTTGATCTTAAGCCAATCAACGGATTGCACAAAATCGCATTGGCATATTTTCATTGGGCGCGTTAATATAATGCCACCCCCGATTGGTCGACCCTCGATGAGTTCTCCACCACCGATCTGATATGCAGATCGACGGCCCACAGTTAATCACACCAGTGCCATTCAAAGTTCTTTGCCCCGCCGATGGCGATAGCTCCGATTGCATCTGAACCGTCCACGTGTCCAGATCGGACGATCCAAATCACATCTATCGACTTTGGTTATAAACATACACCCCACTTCATAATGTTGTTTCGGCTAATCACAGTCGTTGATCTCTGCAGATCAACGGCCCTTATTAACCCATTCTCCGCCTTTGAATTATTTTGTTTATAACCCAGATCAAATCTCCACCGTTGATCTGTTTCATCCAACGACTCGTATCAACTCCGACAAGTTCGACCCCTCTGGGTCTTGTCTTCTTCAAAACTTGATCTCGGTCATCCATCTTAGATCAGACGGTCCATAATAAAACTGCCCCGCCTCTTATTCCCCGCACATCTGGTTGGTTTCGAGCTCATTCTCCGCCATTTGATCTAAGGGCCTAGATCTCACAGCCCACGCAAAGTTTTGCGCAATTTTAAGCGCAAAAAATAATTCTCAAAATTTACGCGACATAAGTTGTTTTTGAAAGACATATGTCATCCTATGGGACATATCGCGTTCCAAAAGTAAAAATTGCCTATCTTCTTTTTCCCTGAGTGATACTACCGGTTTCTCCACCCGAAACCATTTCCCCTCTCTTCCATTGTGTTTCATCGTGCGCCTCCTCAACCGTTGATCTCCATGGGCTTATCTCATCCGACGGACCAAATTCTTCCCGAAGCCCCAATTTGATTTTTAACCATATTTCCTCTGCCCAAAGGGATTTTCACTATTTTCCTTTACATTTCCTCTATTATCGCCTTTATAATCAAAATTTAACCCCTTCGCATTTTGTTATTACGACTAATCAACAACCCTGACTTAAAAATCTTCGCCATTTCTTCCACTGCTCTCCTTTTGACTTATACGCATGATCTCCACCGTTGGATGCTGTCATCCAATGGCCATTCTCCTTCCCACAACCTCTGAAGCAGTTCTACCAAATAACGCAGGATTTCATAACAGTTGTGTGTTTTTTGCAGGTTCAAATGAATTTCAAATATTTTGAAAGAAATAATAGAGCTGAGGATGATGATCCTGTCGACTTTGTTTGTTTAAAAGAAAATCATTCCACAGGGTTCAAACTTCACGTTTCACCAATGCTTCATGGGGATTGATGCCATATCAGCCCTTTGCGGCCCTGCACATCTACAAGACACAGAAAATTAAATCCAAGCTAAAAGAGTATCAGTGTTGAAGACTCAAACACAACAGAACAGAGGATTGAAGACTGTTTTCATAGTTTTGGAAGATTACGGCTAAGATTGAAAATCGAAAGCCTAATCCTAATAATTAAAACACAATTACAGACAAATCAAAATATTTATCAGTCAGAGGATGCCTCCACTGCCACATAAGGGGCAAATTGATTCTTCTCAGCTACTTAATGCCACCTGTAGCCTCAAAGCATTCAACAGAGGCAGAGTTATGATCAGAAAGGAAGATATTTGCCTCAGCGTAGCCAAATAGTTAATTCTACCAAAGGAACTTAATGCAAAAAAATATTAGCAGAGTTATTATATCATGAAATAGAGCCTTAAAGTCAACAAAAGCTCCCACCAAGCTTAACTCTTAAATGTAAAACAACTAATACAGAAAAATATCTGTAAACTTCTCCATCTAGCCCCTCAAAGGCTAAGAAGTCTTAAATCTGTATTAATTGAACCTTGAAGATCTTTTATTAGATCCCACCTCCTCATTTCTTCTAGAAATACTTCTGTAGGAGATGAAGCAATGTTGGTTGCGGAACTTTGAAATATACTTGTGCTCGAAAATTCTACCTGTAGATAGTGTTCAAAGGCTCTTGAAGCTCTGTTTGTGATTAAATAAGTTAGGCTGAGAAGTAAAGATGATTGTTGAACTAAAAAACTGGACTTAAAGCTGTAACTGGTTTGAAGCATCAATACAATCTGATTTATGGGATCCTGGTCTATGTCAATGGTGATGTTATTTCTTATTGTAAATTGTTATTTTATTTCTGTTTTCGCTTTGTCCATCTTCTCTGATAAAGAACAATAAGCATAGAGTTAGGATTTACTGTATATCATTACCCTTCTCTGGCTGATAAGCTTTATCTATATGTTTTCTTCCAAATTGTGTTGTTTAGGAATGATTTGATTCAATTTAAGCAATTAGGAATGCTGGCGTTCCCTCGTCCTACTGTCTAAGTTGAATTTTGTTCTTAAATGTTATTTTCATTTTATGTTAAGTAGAGATGAACTAAGGAATTTATGGTGAGCCCCGCCCTTTAGTTTTATCCCCAAAGACTAGCTAAACGTTTCCCTAAGAGTGTGTTGAAAGCAGGTTAGGTTAAAATTCCTTACCTGATCTTAGACTATTCTTTGTTATCTTATGTGTTTGTCTTGAAATTATACAAAGTAAAGTAGAGCTAGGGAAGTTTATCGTGAGCCTTGTCCTCTAGTTTCTTCTCCAACAGTTGCTTTTAAAGTTTCCCTTTGTGTTTTAAATGTTTTTCTATTGAAAGTGCATCAAAATTTGGCTGGGTTCGAAGTACTTACTAGATCTTAGATTACTTTTATGTCTCTCTTAAGTGCATGCCAAAAGCAGGATAGTTTCAAAGTACTTACTTGATCTTAGGCTGCTCTTTGTTCTTCGTTTGTTTAAATTTCCCTTCTTGTTGTATCATTTCATTCCATAAAATCAAATCTAAAGAGATCCTTATACATAGATGACTTGCCTCATGGACCACTCTTAAGCCTTGTTGTTTCAATTAAACCCTATTATGACTCCATAGCCCAATGGACTAAAACCGGCGTTATATCTATCTTTTTAGCCAAAGCTTGTTCTGATTGCTTGCAACTTCACACCTTTGAAACTCTTTCCATCTAGAACTTTCCACTCAACTAATAAATCATGCTCAACCATCCAAAAAAATCAAAAACCCTTGGCCTTAATAACTAGCCTAATATCATTACCCAAAATCCTTAAAGATAAATCCAATCTTTGCACTTATTGGAGAGATCCCTCTCCGAATTCAGGAGGGCTAGATCCTAAAATCCCAAAGTGGTTGAAATAGTGTTCTCTCTGCAATTGGACTTTTCCAATCTTGCTAATTACAGGGAGCTAACAGGATACTAAATCATTTATGGTAAAAAGGTAACCTTGATGAGACTATGAATTCCTACTGGCAACAATGGCTCTACCTATGACAAAAGGAGAAAATCAAAAGTCTAAGTTACAAAGAGACACTTACTTTTTCTTTTAAACTATATAATGATTGATATAGAGGAATGAAGATATTTATTTATGAAAGGTTCTTTAAAGATTAAAAATAAAGATGAGTTTTTTATATTCCGAGTAATTTTATTCATTTAAACATTTCAAAACAATTTTTGCTTTGTTAAATTATTTCTACTTATTTAAAGATACTAAGAAATTATTTTTCAGAGATAACTGGTTCTTCCTGTGAATCACCAATTGTTGTGCTACTCAACAACCCCCATTATTTTAGCATTAGTTACCTTATAAAATAATGGGGACCCTTTTTAAAAAAATTTAGAGTTAAACAAATAAGACCCTTAGAGTGATTCATTAGATAGAAATAGGAATTAAAAAGGGATAAAACCTTGAATTTTGGCCTTAAAAGCACTCAACCGAAGAAATATTTCATTATCGCAATTGATACCGCAATGAAGCACATAATACTCCTAAAAAGTCATTTAAAACATGTTTTGATGCGATATTTATAACAAAAAATGATTTTATAAAGGGAAAATTCATTTTTTCAAATGAATTCTATAAGGGAAAGCTTGCGGGACCCACTTCCGCCACGTAGGCCATCACAAATCGCATTTCGCATTTCAAAACTCTACCCTGATGGTCTTATTGTCACCCTCCATGTTTTCCCGATGCGATATACTCCATTGCATAGCATTTTTGCAAACATAATAATTCTTCCCCCCGACCGTATTCATCGATGTGATATAGTCTATCACAAATTGAAAATCGCGCTTTCACAACATAAGCACTTTTTCACTCCATTTATTTTCCCTCATATTGATTGTGATATTGCAATCAAAAAAACTAATTCTATTGATATTTTATGAATATTTACACACGAGAAGCATTGTGATGCGACATATCTGGTTTTAAATGCTAAAATGATTACATGGGAACATCAACCCATATCAACCATTAATGCCATAAATTAATGATTTTGTAGCCCATGCCTCCATAACTATTTGACTGTAAGAAGAATTGAATTCATATATTAGTAGTGTGTCAAGCTTCATTCATTTAATTATTTCCATTACTATGGTACTTGTGCATTTGTAAAATCAAATTTCTCTCTGTTCGCACTCCACCAGTTCTCCCAAGGTTGAAAAGGAGATTGACAAAGGTAACCACAGACCACTTTGACTTAGTAGCTATCCCTACCAGGATGATAGGGCTCTCCCTATGAGATCACAGTCAAGGATTTACTATGA
Organism: Pinus albicaulis; assembly: GCA_034641835.2. Lineage (NCBI taxonomy): Eukaryota > Viridiplantae > Streptophyta > Pinopsida > Pinales > Pinaceae > Pinus > Pinus albicaulis. The sequence continues at coordinate 1,023,382,205 of CM076581.1, forward strand.
TATGAAGGATATTAGGCTAGATATGATAGGCTCAGGTAGGTTTTGAATGTTTTAGGGTTTAATGTTGGATCATGGATGAAACCAAGTAGCTAGGTCTAAATATCAAAAGGGTTTACAGATGCAAAGATACAAATGAGCAAGGTATTAGTGTATCTATGATGGCTTTAGGCTTTTGTAGCTATGGTGGAGGGTATGAAAATTAGAGGGATTTAATGAGCATGTTTAATCATGAATTCATTAACTGGAAGCATGAAGCACAAAATGGCATTCCCATATAAACAAAGCTAAATGAAAATAATTATGCCTATGAACTGTAAGGAAAGCCACTGAAGATACAAGATATGGAAAGAGGAGCTATATATTATTCATAAAATACTATAACAGATAAGAAAACATGATCGTAAACTCACTGCACATGAATTCCTAGATAATAGCTACAACTGCATCCTTTGATTTCTTGTAATGAAAATGAAAGTACAAGCTACAAGAGTTACAATCCTATGATTTACAACCAGTCAAATGACTCTGAAAATGATAGATATAGACCAAAAAAACCTCTCCGCTCTCTCAGGGGTCAAATATTTTAGTTGTGGAGCTGATAACATGATATTCTCAACAAAACCCTAATGTCTAGGGAGGTCAACCAATTCACCTCATCATAGGAAACTAGATACAAAATCACATCAACAAGCATATATCTACCCGATTTTACTATTCACCTACTCAATTATATTTTAGGACATCATAAGATCATCATCCTTCATGAATTACACAAGTGAAATGAAAAATTAGTCAAACTTCCTGTGAAAAATGCATACTGGAGAAAAAGTAGTGTGCCTGGAGAAAACACAATGTGCTTGGGAAAAAGGCAATTTGAAGGTCTTCTAGGTGTCCAAATGATGATCTTAAAGTTGAAATGGATAACCCTAGATTTTTTCTACATGATATGATGTTCAAGCACTCAAAAATGCAGCTTCTATCCCTCTAAAACTTCATTCTCCCAAGAGTACTTAGAAAACGCAGCGTGGCCTCCAAAAGGAGGCAAAAAAGGCCATTTTTTGCTAGTTTTTGGGCATTTTGACCCTCCAAAAGCTGCCAACATGGCTGAAATGCTGACTAGGATTTAAGTATGTGTCAAGAGGAATCCACTAATGCAGAGAATTCATTGATATTCAACAAGAAAATTTCAGTACCCACGCCTAGTGCATTAAGCACCTACACTAGGGTGGGGCCCATAGTGTTATTTTTGGTGCATGTATATTTTAGCTATCCCTTAATTAAGATGGAAAATAAAATGTAATATAGTCTCAAAAATAACTTGTAATAGTTAAATGAGAGTGATAAACTAAGTTAGCTCAAGGATTTTGAGTTAGAGGTAGTTGGTGAGGCATGTAGAGTAATTCTAGTTGTAACAGAGTTTGAAGTGTAGTGGTGCATTAGTTAATGCAGGTTGTAATCAGTTTAACTCAGTTAAGTGAGTTAAACTCAGTTGTGCTAGTTGTAACTTCTTTATACACTAGGGAGAGATCGAGTGAATTAAATATTAATTAATTCACAATCAGTGATCTCACATGCAACTAAGGATTTACTATTATTAGCTACATGCATGTCAAATCCAGTGGATACCCAGTTGAGATCTAGATGAAACGGAAGTTGAATATCAGTTGTAGGATTATTGGGTTGCACCCATCCATCCAAACACCCATTGGAGTTCCCATGATACTTGTGCAATCAAGGAAGGCCAAAATTCCTATCTTTTAGGGATTGCATTCATCAGGGATTGCGCAAGCAACGCAGACTGTCTGGAGGCAGTAAATTGGCTAAGTATTGGTATAGCTTTTATATGACAATCTGAGACAATTAGCTAAGTACTGGAGGGATCTTGTGAGGAGTTTTGTATGTAATTGTTTCATGATCCATGCTGAATATACAATAGAATATAGTGGGGTTTTGAGCAGCAAGCTTTCCCCAGGAAATTATCTGCGTTGTGTTTGATCTAATTCTTCTTTGCTTCATGTGATTAGTGATTATGTTTTTAATTCTACAAAATATTTGTAGAAGTGATCGAGTATTTAACTTTAGTACATTTTTAGATTGCATGAATCCATGATATACATGCATGTTGTATAATTTCTACATGGTATCAGAGCACGAGAAATCACAATTGTTAAGGGGGAGCTGAGTTTGTGACTAGATAGAATTCGAATTTACAAAAATACTTTCTTGTTGCTACAGTTAATTCAAGATTGAAATGGATTTCAATGGCTTGAGTTTAGAGTATGAACTCGAGGGCAACTCAAACTATATTTCTTGGAAGAACATGATGGAGGCAATACTCGAAGATAATGGCTTGAAGGAATTTATTGACAATGATATTCCTAGACCCATTGTGACAGATGCTGCAAATATTGATGCATGGCAAAAGAAAGTGGCAAAGGCAACGATGATCTTGTTGGAGGGAGTACGAGACCACATTTTCTCAAGCCTTCATGAGAAATCCACACCATATACAATGTGGAAGGATTTTATGGATCTATTCCAGAGCATCAGTGACCTATTGAGGCCTCGAAATTCACTACAACAACATGGGGGATGACCACCCGGTCTGGACCTTAAAGTAGTTCCTTTTCCATTAAGAATAGTGGCCCCGACTCGTTTAACTAGGTCCAATTACCTTCTCTCAATCTTCATTGGCTTAAAATATGACTTTCATCTATCAATGAGAAAGAGACATTAGATCATTTCTCTTGCCGATCAGACAAGAAAATGATCCTTAAGCTAATTTGGGCATAGCCAAGCCACAATTAAAGTTCTGCCTCTTCGGAAAGAGGACTTCTTAAGGATGTAGAATTTAATATAAATGCAATATTATTCTAATATGCAAGGAAAAGAAACTATTTTAATCCTATCTCAATTATGTAGATATAAGATCTATCTGAACAGAGAGAAAGATGTTTTAAAATAATTGAGATTTAAATATGTTTGTTTTAAATGAATATCAAGCTAACGAAGTAGTTCAATTAACTGATATTGTGGATAACAAACACATTCTATTTAGAGACCTCTTAACTGAAATAATCAATCAACAACACTTAGGAAGTAGTTCTCAAAATGATATTGATTATTTAATCAGTAACTTGAATAATTAAACAATAACCTGCGGAAATAGTTCACAACATATCACTATTCAATAAAACAGTTTTATAAGACATATTTCTGAGTAAATAGTTACTTAGAAATCATAATTCAACCCATAAGAGTAGAGACAAATAATAACATAAATTAAGGCAAATTACTCATACCGATAGAAGCGCATAGTATGCAAATAAATTGACACATTCTTGTTATCATAAAATGAAACCAACATTTAAAATAATAGTATTATAAATACCAATTTATTAAGTCCATTTCTCCAGCTCCGGTCTCTAACAGTGTTTTACAATGTCTGAACTTCTTCTTTCAAAATCAGAGCTACAATAGTGCAAGACTCTGTTCATTATACATACCACAGAATGTAAAAGAAAAACCTCAATAATCTCCACATCTGAGATTCCTCTCCTCTCACCCTACACCTCTAAATCCTCTAGACAATAGTGTCATCAATAATTCCAAAATTGCAGAGGAGAGAAGCCCCTGTTACATTTTGATATCTGCTATTTATAAAATTTACAAAAGGATTTCTTCATAGGAAATTTTATTTGAAGAGTGGTTTTTCTCTATCAATTTTCATTGGTTCAAAATCATATTCTTCAATTTTTGGAGCCTTCTCATTGATTGAGATCTTCTTCTTCTCATCTCTTCAACTGTTTTCCTGCAAAACAAATCAAAAACAAAATTAAAATGCAAAAATAAAATCAAAATGTCAAATCTAGAAATTAAAATAAACCCAATTGAAAATTAATTAATGAAATAATTAAAAAAGAAATATAAGCTTTCGTTTGATTTCTCTGATGATATAACTGGCCAAGTATATTATTGACGAATGGATCTGCATTTAGAAGTTGTGGGAAAATTAAAATGCAGAAAATAAAACTCAGAAAATTTATTTTGTTAAAAATTCGGAGCATGATCTTCTGCTAAATTTTAGACCCAATAAATGATCAAATCTAGAAATGAAACAATTTCAGAAATTTTCTCCATCATTTGATCTTTCCAATGAGCTGTCTTGGGTCTTATTTGGCCAAGTAAAACTCCATTTATGAACTTTCAAAGTTAGTATATTAAAATTTCCAGAAGTCTGAAATTTTCTGTTGCTTGGCTAAAAATAAAAAATTTTAAATTAAATTCTAATCCTAAATTAGATTAAAATTTTTAATTAATTAATGCTAATTAATTACAATTATGTTATTAATCTTAATTTACTATAAATAGAAATTAATTAATAAAAATAAATGATCTAAAACTTATTTAAAATATAAATATATTATATTAATATTATAATTTATTTATATTCAAATTATAATAGAATATTATAATTAAAATACAAAAATTATAATAAAATTATAATATTTATTATATATTAAATAATTAAAAACCAAAATCCACGTGAGAGAGGGAGAGGAGGATAGGAGAGAGAGAGGTGAATAAGAGTATGGAGGGATAAGGAGTGTTAATGGAGGATAGAGTTAGGTGGAGGAATAAGTGGAGAGTGAGGTGAGTGTGACGTGAGGGAGAGTGAGGTGGAGGGTGAGGTGAGGTAAGCATGAGGTAGGAGAGGTGAGGGACGTGAGGGTGATGTGAGGAAATTGAGTCGGGAGACATAAGGAGTTTAGAACCTTAGGATAAAAATTTTAACACCGCGCATGAACTAAATCACAATCACAATCAGAGTTTCGACATTTTTTAAATAAACACCTAAATTTTTTATTTTTTTTTGCGATATGCAATGTATCGCAATCACAATATCGCATCGCATAATATTTTTTATTGCATATTTGAAATTGGAATTTTGGAGATTAACCATCCTACAATTTAGACTTCAGTAATTTTATAATTCTGGAGTTTTGGGTTTAGTAATTTGTTTTAAAATAACAAGTTAGAGTATATTACCAATATCCCGAAACGTATTTTCCTCTAGTGTTCAATTTAGCTGGATGATTTTGTAGGACCGTTAGTGAAAAATGAAAAAAAATAGTAAAAATTAACTAAAAGTTAATATTTACAATGAAGACTATTTTAACTAAGAAAATTGAAATATTGGTACATTTTATACATTTTTTAGCCCAAGAGAGAAAATGTTTAAACTTCAAAAGAGTGACATTTACAAACCGGTTGACCAAATGAATTGAAACAAATATCATTGGAAAGCTTATGAAAAATCATATTTAATGAAAGAATCAAAATAGAAATCCAATAAAAATAAAAAAGTGACAAAATCTACAAAATAATTGACTTGACCAAAATCCTAAAAGGTGTTTAGTCAAAAATTTTGCAGAAAGGGTCCCCATTATTTGAATTATATAAGTCAAAAAATGGGGGGGTGGTATTTTACCACAACAATGGCGACATGCGAGAGAAGAACCAGTTATCTCTGATTAAATATAATGAACTTAAATTTAACCAAAGGTTAAAAATAATGGAAATCACGAAATCGTCTAACAGTAAAATATATCCATAGGTTCCACATAAATAGATTAAGCAATATGAGTTTGTAAAGGTAAGTACTTAAAACATACTGAGTAAAAGTGATGAATCCAAATTTGGGGAAATTTTTTTTACATTTGTTTTTTTTTTTCCTCATGTGAAAAAAAAAAATAGACAGTAGATATAGGAGTTTTTTATAAAACATATACCATTTTAAGATTGTCTCTGATATCGCTTCACTGCCAGCGAGCATGAACAATACCACGGCGAAGTTGTCTTTTATGCTATACAAGTCTAGTCCCGCTGCCGGCGAGCGTCCATAGCCCCAATGGGTTTACTTGTATTTCCCATGCTTCCTCTTTATATCACTCTTTTGATAAGCGCATTTGTAAGATTTTAGTTTATGATGTATTTGAGTGAAAGAGTTAAGATGGCAAAATAGAGATTTATGTTTAATGGACATAATAATTTTATAATGTTTGCTCCAAATTCTTTCCCTGCAACTATCAATCAGAGGATTTTTATGTGGAGGGGTGGGAGGGATTCATTGAATTAAACTCAAATTAGTTATTTCCTTGAAAAATTAAACTCAATCACTTAGAAAGGATGTGTGTTCCTCCATGAAAAATATTTAAAGTAAGATGGTTTTATGATTTCATAAAGATATGCCTTTAATGATAAATGAAATTCACTTAAATGGATAGAGTAAAAGATTTTCCATGTATGTCAACAACTTTAAGGTAAGAAAAATACCTTTCACATAAATCATGACAAAGTCACCAAAATCAAATCAACACTTAAAACAAAAGGAAAATAATTCCTAAACTAAAGTAAGAAAATAAATCAACAAATAAAAAATGAAGAAAGAAAAATTAAAAGAAAAACAAAATTTAAAAGTTAAACTCTAACAAGATCGCTTATATAAATTTCTCAACAAATTATTATAAAAGAAAATAAGCATATGTGCATTCATTCCTATGTTGATATTTTTAATTTTAATTTTTTTTTTAATCTTGCAAAGTTATATAAAAATGACGTCTCAAAATGTAGAAGGTGAATAACAGTTATGATAGATAATATGTTGAATGAGAAGTTTCTCTCTATTGCAAATTTTTCTTCTTCAAGATAAGACCTACATAAAAGCATCTTAACTATTTTCTAATAAAAGTAATACTTTAAAGAAACAGACTAGAGGTTCAAAAACTCCCTAGTGAAGCTGATTCGATAAGGATCATTACTGCTTCTCTCAAGAATCTCAAATAGTAAAAGAAAATGAACTGATCTGGTAGAAGTGCGAATGATTCATGAATACCTGTAGAAACAGAGTTCAATATTAGCAAATACTACAACAAAAATGAAAAAATGTGAATAAATGAAAATGGACACATGAAACTTACCATTGAAGAACTACATTTAATCTTACTTGAGAAAGATGATTTTCTCCAATGCAAGTTAAATTCTTTCTTTAATTAGAATTAAAAGCATGAAGAAGTTTTATTGACCCAAAATCATTATTTTATTACATCTAAAGTAAAACAAGCAGTAAACTAAAGGAAAGTAATGTTTCATGTTTAAGGAATCAGAAATAAATTGAACCCTTCAGAAATGAGGGTGAAGATATGTTTCGTTATGAATTGAAACGATGAATGTTCTTTTGCTTCTTCCATTTTGAATTTATATAAGCCCCAAAGTATTGAAATTGATTCAAAATCCTGAATAATGTAACAGTTATATAAAAAGGATTTGAATCTTTATATGATGATTATGGGGATAAATTCAGAATAAAAGAAAATTAAAAATATAGATTAATCATTGGCACATTACCTTGCTAAATTTTTCGCATCACGAGATTCTTTGCCATGCATAACTTAAAATCTGAGACTTCCACCTTTTCTTATATGCGATCGGGATCTTTCCATAAAAATTAAAAGATAATGGTGGAAAGCCAAATATCGAAGTTTATCGGAGAATAGTCATATCAGAAGATTAAAGCTTGTGAATAAAATGAAACACCGATATAATTCTTGCGATAATGACAATGTGATAAATGAATAATGCAACGTGACTACAAATATCAAAATATATGCGTGGAACTTTAGATTTTCGGCCAACCACAAATGGTAACCAATCACGCACGGTTGCACTTCACATCTTTTATAATTTACCTTCCCGCAGATTTCACAACTTAACACTTTTGCAATATTGCGATTTTGCGATTTCGCAATTCGTAGAAAAATCCACATCGATCATTGCAAATTTTATCATTTATTATATTACTTATCTCGTGTGATATGCGATATGCGTAGCATCACATCGGAATATCATTACCTTGTATTTTATCACATCACAACTAATATAACTTACCGGGTGAGGTTTTAAGAATAACCGCTAAAATTTCCGATATGCGAAATATAATTTCGTTGATGCGTCGATGTGCAATGAAGAATAGGCCCGATATTTTTATTATATGAATTGTAATTTCGTATCGGATCCGGGACATCAGAACTTTTAAATATATTCTCCTACCAAATTTGCGATTTATAAACAAACACGATATCTATATATAAAGAGGATTTAAATGTTATATAGAGTCTGGGTTATATGAACATCACAATTTTGGCAAAGTCATTTTATTGGAAAATGAGCGAAAATGAATATCAAATGATATGTATCAAATTTTTCCTATCGGGAATTGTTAAGAGCTGTCTCTGATCAAATGTTCTGATACAGATAATGTGATATCAGACGGAGAGATCATCATTGATCGGAGGGAATGAGAATATAGGGAAATCGAATATATTTAGTGTATGTTCATTTCAGAGCCTCCGATATGTGATTTGTGATGTATAATGAGCCATATCTGGGGTCGATGATTTCTTTGAAGTATTCAATTAAAAAAGAAAGTGAGTGTTTTAAATTTTCTTTATAATAAATAACCCTTTAATAATTTAACTAAATGTCGAATTTTTTATTGAAAATTAATTTTATCATAACTTTCTTATAAAGAGAATTGTGAAATAAAATGGTCTGATATGATTATTCTGAAAATTTATTAAGACTTATCAGGATTTCAATATAAGAAATATTTAGATACCCTTCAAATTTCAGAGAAAATCATAAATACTTCCTTGAACATGTTGCATATTTTGGAAACAAGGATTGACTGCTTGCTTATCTCAGATCTGCATAATCAAGTTAATGAAGATCTGCACACAAAACAAAATACAAATAAGAAACAACCTTTGAAAGAAAAATAAATAATAAATGATGATGAACGTGTAAATACATAGTTAGAAGAATTTTGATTGTAAGATTACCTCATGAATCTTCAAATTCTCCCAAATTTTCTCAAAATTTACATAAGTTCAACACCACCTTCTTATTTTAATCTAAAATGCTAAGTAATGATTTTTTTTCAATTACATCCTTTCTAGAATTAAATCAGAAGACAGGAGTAGTAAAAATGAGTTCTTAGAATTACTTGTGAATAAAAAATTGTCAAGTAATAGAAAATCATTGGAATTTCTTCATGTATGATCAATGTTATGAATTTTTAAAAACAAAAAAGTTGAAGGATTGACACATAAGTATGATCAAATAATTCAATAGATTTCTAAAATGCTCTAAGCTCCTTTTCTGAAATGAGATGCTAAAAAAAAATTGGATTCATTACTTTTTTTTATTGAAAATCTGAAATAATGAAATAAATATGAACAGAAAAAAGAATTAATATATTCCTATTTCTAACTTAATGAAAGAAACATGACTAGGTATAGTCATAATTCCAATGTAACCATGTAAGCATTTTAATTCCCTGCATGTATGTACATGTCAAACATTAGTAAAAATGCAAATGTAATCAAACTACAAAAACTAAATATGAAAGCTATTGTTAGTAGATTATTCACCATTACCTTCTCTTGAAATTTCATTTCCAATTGAATTTCAATTGGGTCATAGAAATATGGATGGATTTCCATTATTGAGTGGGAGAGGTTTAAAAAAGAAGATGACAGGCCAGGTTGTGGAAATGATCTTTGAGAAACAATGGCCTATGTGATTTTGTTAGTGTTATGTTTAAGTGGTAAATTATTAACAATATTCTGTGAAGGAAAAATTTCCAATCTTTTTTCAAATGAGTCAATGAAAAATGGATGAAAGTGTGTTATATTCAACAAAACATTATTAATTGAATTAGATTTTTGGTCATAAAGTGAAAATACACTCTATTTTTGGCACTACTCTTGAGAAGTAAGAAGTAATTGATAAGGAATGAACATCAATTGAAATTGGAAGTTTAATAACTTTTGATGTTTACAATTATAATTTGAATCTTCATTTTTATTTTGAGGCAATGCATCAATTGAGTGTTCAATATTTAGTTGCTCAATATGCCAACACAAGGTATCTAAAAATCAAGGACTAAAAACAGAAAATAAATTTGAAGTTAAAATTAAATGTTGAATAAATAACAAAAATGAATCATAGTTTACACCAGTGTTACAATTATTGTTACAACACAATTGGGAGTGACTTAAAGTAATTTTCTCTTCACAAGAATTGGACAGAATAAGGCAATTAGAATGATTGTTGATACCCACTTGTGAATTAGAGAGAAGGATATGACTTTGAATAGGAATGCGAGCTTAATCATCATATAAATCATAGATTGGAATGATTTCTTGAATGTTGAAATCATACGTATGATTAATTGTTTGAAAATGAGAACTCTTTGAAATAATTTCCAAATTAGATTGTTCTTCATTTTCACATGTGATTAGACTTTGATCATGATGATTCAACTGTAAAGATGACAAATCAATATCCTCAATGTCAAAGTAGCTATCATAAATGACCTCAAGATATTCATTAGAATTTCCTTCGATCTGACCTAATGTATCAAAAAAGAAGGAATATTAAGCTCATTTCATTAATGCCAGAAGAATGATCATTAATTAATTCTCTATCCTGATAAAAACTAATTGGAAATTCATTTAGATTAGATTCTCTATTTTCTGAAATATCTTTAATGTGAAGAGGTTAAATTTCTATTAGAAAAATTATCAGGATAAAGAGAAAAATATGAATTTGAAACAATGCTTTTGAAAATGTCTCTATTTGAGCACTCTGGTGCATTTTCATCATTGCAATTTTCAGATTTAAGATCATTTACTTGGCTACTTATGCTTTCTTGAAGAATGTTTCTTTGTTAATATGAATTTGGAATTTTCTCATCATGAAAGAATTCATAATTTTGTACAAAAGATTGCTTATTATTGGAAATTTTAGTCACTGCTGGTACTTAACAAAATATGATATGATTTTCTGATTCTAACTCATACTTATTTTCAGATTTTAAAGCGGTATTTTCTTCAAGAGTGTTGTTAATATTTTCTTGCAATTTATCAGTGAAAAATTTCAAACTTCGTGATTGAGATTCATGGAAATGTGAAGGTGCACCTTGATTTTTCTCAATACTATAAGAAATGTGCAGAAATTGAAGGAATTGATTGTACAAAATAGAGACCATTTCATCATCATTTGTTTGTATCCCCATATTGAAATTTTTACTTACGTCAATAAAATTAGGAGGAGATTGATCAAAGCTTGAAATAATTTCACATGGATGATGAATGGAAGGAATGTTGCAAATATGTTCAAACCAATCTAGTAATTCTTTTTTTAAAGGTTTATCTTCAGTTTTAAATTTTAAACAATTTAAATGAAACCTGATGGTAAAGTCAATTAATGACTCACCTTCAAACCTTCGTAGATCTTCAAAATCATCACATACCCGTTTGTAGATATATCCATCAAATTAAAAAAATAAAATTGTAATAAATTTTTCCCAAGTGTGGATTGAAGCAATTGGAAGTGATTTACACAAGTTTCTGGCTTTTGCCAAGAATGTAAGAGTAAAAATCCTACATAAAATACTTTCATCAATTTCATGAAAAACAGAATTTGAAAAAATTTCAATGAATTGTAAAGCATGATCAAATGCAGAATTATTTCTCTTACCATTAAACTTTACCTGAGAAAAGAGTCTTACCATTTATGGTGGAGTATTGGAAGATGCTCGTCTAGAAATACAACTCCAAATTGGAAGTTTTAAAGGAGCCATTGTAATAAAAATAAAATATTAGAATACAAAGACTCTAAAGGAAAACAAGTCTCAAGCCCTCCTTCTAGCGCAAAAATGTTGAGGCCTCGAAATTCCCTGTAACAACATGGGGGATGACCACCCGGTCTGGACCTTAAAGCAGTTCCTTTTCTGTTTAGAATAGTGGCTCTGACTGGTTTAACTAGGTCCAGTTACCTTCTCTCAATATCCATTGGCTTAAAATATGACTTTCATCTATCAATGGGAAAGAGACATCAGATCATTTCTCTTGCCGATCGGACAAGAAAATGATCCTTAAGCTAATTTGGGCTTAGCCAAGCCACAATTAAAGTTTTGCCTCTTCGGAAAGAGAAACTTTTAAGGATGTAGAATTTAATCTAATTGAAATATTATTCTAATAGCAAGGAAAAGAAATTATTCTAATCCTATCTCAATTAGGTAGATATAGATCTATCCGAACAGAGAGAAAGATGTTTTAAAATAATTGAGATTTAAATATGTTTTTTTTAAATGAATATCAAGCTAACGAAGTAGTTCAATTAACTGATATTGTGAATACCAAAAACATTCTATCTAGAGACCTCTTAACTAAAATAATCAATCAACAACACTGAGGAAGTATTTCTCAAAATGATATTGATTATTTAATTAGTAACTTGAATAATTAAACAATAACATGCGGAAATAGTTCACAACATATCACTATTTAATAAAACAGTTTTATAAGATATATTTCTGAGTAAATAGTTACTCAGAAATCAGAATTCAACCCATAAGAGTAGAGAAAAATAATAACATAAATTAAGGAAAATTACTCATACCGACATAAGTGCACAAGTATATAAGTAAATTGACACATTCCTGTTATGTTCATAAAGTAAACCGACATTTGATCTTATAGTATTGGGGACTACCTTTAATACGTCATTCTCCAATACCGGAATGCTCTAACAGTGTTTTAGAATGTCTAAACTTCTGCTTTCAAAATCAGAGCTACAGTAGTGCAAGACTATGTTCATTATACATAACTTAGAATGTAAAAGAAAAACATAAATAATCTTCAGATCTGAGATTCCTCTCCTCTCACCCTACACCTCTAAATCCTATAGACAATAGTGCCATCAAGAATTCCAAAATTGTAGAGGAGAGAAGCCCTTGTTACATTTTGATATCTGCTATTTATAAAATTTACAAAAGAAATTTTTTATAGGAAAGTTTGTTTGAAGAGTGGTTTTTCTCCATCAATTTTCATTGGTTCAAAATCATATTCTTCAAATGTTGGAGCTTTCTCATTGATTGAAATCTTCTTCTTCTCATCTCTTCAACTGTTTTGCTACAAAACAAATAAAACATAAAATCAAAATGTCAAATCTAGAAATTAAAATAAATATAATTGAAACTTAATTAATTAAATTTTTAAAAAGGAAATATAAGCTTTCTTTGGATTTCTGTGCTGATATAATTGGCCAAGGATATTATTGATGAATGGATCTGCATTTAGAATAAGTTGTGGGAAAATTAAAATGCAAAAAATAAAACTCAGAAAATTTATTTTGTTCAAAATTTGGAGCATGACATTCTGCTGAATTTTAAACTCAATAAATGATCAAATATAGAAATGAAACATCTACAAAAAATTTCTCCATCATTTTATTTTTCCAATGAGCTATCCTGGGTCTCATTTGGCCAAGTAAAACTCCATTTATGAGCTTCCAAAGTTGGTATATTAAAATTTCCAGAAATCTGAAATTTTCTGTTGCTTGGGCTAAAAATCAGAAATTTTAAATGAAATTCTAATCCTAAATTACATTATAATATTTAATTAATTAATGCTAATTAATAACAATTATGTTATTAATCTTAATTTATTATAAACATAAATTAATTAATAAAAATAAATGATTTAAAATTTATTTAAAATATAAATATATTATATTAATATTATAATTTATTTATATTAAAATTATAATAGAATATTATAATTAAAATAAAAATATAATATTTATTATATATTAAATAATTAAAAACTAAAAATCCACGTGAGAGAAGGAGAGGAGGACAAGAGAGAGAGAGGTGAGTAAGAGTATGGAGGGATAAGGAGTGTTAATGGAGGATAGAGTTAGGTGGAGGAATAAGTGGAGAGTGAGGTGAGTGTGACGTGAGGGAGAGTGAGGTGGGGGGTGAGGTGAGGTAAGCACGAGGTAGGAGAGGTGAGATGGAGGGTGAGTAACGTGAGGGTGATGTGAGGAAATTGAGTCGGGAGGCATAAGGAGTTTAGAACATTAGGATAAAATTTTTAACACCGCACATGAACTAAATCACAATCGCAATCGGGGTTTCGACATTTTTTAAATATACACATAAAAATATATATTTGTTTTTTGCGATATGCGATGTATCACAATCGCAATATCGCATCACATATTATTTTTGATTGCATATTTGAAATTGGGATTTTGGAAGTAAGAATGTGTTGTGATGTGGAGCCCACATGGATTAACATCCTACAATTTAGACTTTAGTCATTTTACAATTCTAGAGTTTTGGGTTTGGTAATTTGTTTTAAAATAACAAGTTTGAGTATATTACCAATATTTCGAAACATATTTTCCTCTAGTGTTCAATTTAGCTGGGTGATTTTGTAGGACCGTTAGTGAAAAATGGAAAAAATTAGTAAAAATTAACTAAAATTAATATTTACAATGAAGACTATTTTAACTAAGAAAATTGAAATATTGGTACATTTTATACATTTTTTAGCCCAAGCGAGAAAATGATCAAACTTCAAAAGAGTGTCATTTACAAACCAGTTGACCAAATGAGGTGAAAGAAGTATCATTGGAAAGCTTATGGAAAATAATATTTAATGAAAGAATCAAAATAGAAATCCAATAAAAATAAAAAAGTGACAAAATCTACAAAAGAATTGACTTGACCAAAATCCTAAAAGGTGTTTAGTCAAAAATTTTGCAGAAAGGGTTCCCATTATTTGAAGTATATAAGTCAAAAAATGGGGGGGGTTGTGTTTTACCACAACACGACCATAGGAATTTTGCGCTCAAAGATAAACTCAAGAAGATCAAGATGGAGAAGGGTGACTCCATACCAAAATATCTAACAAAGTTTTTTCCAATGTCGGGATGAACTGGGGAGCGTTGGTATTGTTGGCCTGTGACCGCACACAAGGTGGAGAAGTGCCCCCTATAAGAAAATCACAGGGATGGGGTGTGAATGGTTAAAGTGAAGGCCAATAAATTCAAGCACAAGTCATTTAGACACCCTGCAGTCAAAAGAGGAAAGAGTTATTGTCAAAGTGGTATGATCCAGAACCCATTGGCCATATCCCGCAAACAGTTACATATATCATATTTAACATATGGTATATGTAGTATCACCTCCGCTTTTAACGTTGGTGTGGGCCCCTTCTTCAATCGTTGATCGAATTTCGCAAAACTCCATACATGTTACCATTGCACTCCTTCGCAAAACCCCCGATTTCGATGTAAATGGGACCTACCCTCTCCACCATGTCACTTCTCCTCTCATCGCACATCGCACTTCACATTTTTTCACTCTTGTTACCCATCCTGATCCCTGACTCCCGATTGTGATTTACGATATGAATTTTGACGTGCGATAATCTTTTCCTTTGTGATTTGCAATTTCGCAAATCGCAAATTGCAACCTTTACCCCCGTTTCTCATAATAACAAACTCCTGAATCCATGATTGTGATTTGCGGATGGCCCCACCTATGTCATGCCATGTTACCTTCCACTCATTACACATCGCACTTCACATTGCTTCATTCTTGTTACCGGTCCTGATCCCCAACTCTCGATTGCGATTTGTGATATCAAGTTTGACTTGCGATAATCTTTGACTTTGCGATTTGCGATATCCTTTACCCCCGTTTCTCATAATAAAAAACTCCTGAATCCCTGATTGTGATTTGCGGGCAGCCCCACCTCTATCATGCGATGTCACCTTCCACTCATCGCACTTCGCATTGCTTCATTCTTGTTACCCGTCCCGATCCTCGACTCCCGATTGCGATTTGCGATATGTGTTTGACCTGCGATAATCTTTGACTTTTCGATTTGTGATAGTGAAAATCGCAACCTTTACATTTGTTTCTCATAATAATAAACTTCTGAATCCCTGATTGCGATTTGTGAGTGGCCCCATGTCCTTGCCACATCATCAAAGTCCTTCTATGACCTTTGCCTTGCTCTTTTCAGTGTTAATTATCTCGATGTGTGTTAATGCCGCATGCCCCACTTTTAGCTCTTCCATTATAAAGGAAAATGGGTTGTTACCGCCATCTTCCCATCATCTCTGCTCCCTATCACACATCCAATGGCTCATAATCTAGTTAGGCCCCCCTTCGAAACTCGGTCTTTGGTTTTTCAAGTCAAACGTAGCATCGGTTTTTGGCAGGACAAACACAGCTTTGGTATATTCAGTTTGTCCAATAACTCCCCACTAAAGAGCTAGGCATTCGCAACACGACTAGCTATTTCGTGACTGTTAATGGAAATCATGAGAATAAGGGAGTGGAGGCTTTAGACGACAGGTGGAATCATGTGATGGAAGCTAGAATGCCCACCTGTTCACGTCTACTCCTCGCTGCCCCATTTGAAGATTCCAGGAGTTGGCCTCCTTGGCCAACTATGTTGTTTCTTTTATTGTTTGATTATTATGTTTTGTTGTTTAAATATCTATTTCACCTGATTCTATTTTTATTTTCTGATTACGGGAGTGATTACTCGATGCACGCTCTGCGATTTGGTTATTATATGTTGATTTTTACATGTGTCGGTCAATCATGAAAGTTTATTCGATCGTAAACCCTCAAGGAGAACTCTATATGTAGAGAGTTTAGAGATGAAAGAAGGGTTCTAAATTTTGGAGAATTTTTTTTGTAGTTTTGTATGACTGTGCTCTTTATGCTCTGAGACACATATTTGGGAGAACTATTTTGAACATAATATGAAATACAATGTTATTTATTTGGATTCTAGATGGAGCAATGAGTAGTATGTATCTGTATTCTCTTGTTTAACAGTAATCTCCTGTTTATGTATAATCAGATTTAAATGTTCTGTTTCTTTGATGAATCGTGTAATGTAGCTGCTGGTGGTATGCATTTATATTCATGAATTCATGTATGAATAATGCTCATGTGTTAAACTTGTTGTGCCCCCTTAATTCGCGCTCCGCGAATCTCTATTGTTGGTCACATTCCAATTACATCTGCTTCCTATGGGTTCACGGGAGACAGATTCTTAAGACTTTTAAGCCTGTCTCTTGCGGGTTCCTCCTCCATTCCATCTCAGCACCTCTATATATTTTGAAATCTTCTGCTCATTGTTTCATAATTGGCCCATTTGAAAAGCCACCAAGCCATACAGCCTCCTAAATCCTCTCGCAGAATATGGTAATTCATAGGAATCAAACTCCAAAATATTCATCATTCCTAAGCCACCACAATCATTGTCCTCTTAATCCATATTATGTCAGAGGCACCCTTAAAATTTTCTACATCTAACCTCTCATTTCAATATGTCCTAGGCACTAGTATTTTACAACTCAAGGTTGTTTCTAGGAGCTACAACATGTATAACTATTGCTTATGATGATTTGGTGAGCTTGGATCTCCTAGGACTTCCCAAGAGTTGGCACAATTATCAAGACTCTATCAATGGAAGGGAAAATTTTACAGATTTGGAACAACTATGGTCGGATTTGGTGTAGGAGGAGTTCATACGGAACACCAGAGATGGATCTTCATCTAAGAATGAATATGAAGAATATTATGCTTTGGCTGCCAAGGAAAATAAGGGGAAGAGGAAGAAATTTCATTCCAAATATGAGTCTAGAAATGGCAAGAAGCAGGACATGTCCAAGGTGAAGTGTTTTTGTTGTCACGAGCATGGGCATTTTGCTACTAATTTTCCAAAAAAGAAGAAGAACAAGAAGGCTGGAGGATCTGCAGCTGGTGAGGCTTTAGCCTCAAAATTTGATCTTGACTTCTCATTGATCGCATGCATGGTGTCAAGTGCATTCGGATCTGTGTGGTATTTGGATAGTGGTGCTTCCTTTCACATGACGGGAGATAAGGAAATTTTATGTGGCTTGGAGGAGAAGGATCTCCATATGCATATTGAAATGGGCGATGACGGTCAGTACAGTGCTACTGGGATTAGTACCATTACCTTCCTGAGGCAATAAGGTAAATCCATTCAATTAAAATATGTAATGCATGTAGCAGGTTTGAAGAAGAATTTAGTCTCAATCGTAATGTTAGAGGATAGAGGCTATGATGTTGTTTTAGTGAAGGGATTTGTGGCTCAAGGATTCTCACAGATTGAGGGGATATATTATGATGCAAATTTTGCAGTTGTTGCAAGGTACTCTTCCATAAGATCCACCCTTGTTCTCTCAGCGCATATGGGCTGGTGCATTCATCATATTAATGTGAAAACTGTGTTTCTCAATGGGATCATTGAGTAAGAGGTGTACATAGAGAAGCCTGAAGGTTTCAAGATATTCAACAGTGATTCGCATGAGTTTTGACTCAAAAGAGCATTGTATGGGATGAAGCAAGCACCCCGTGCTTGGTACACTCAGATAGACAACTATTTCACCAGACTGGGCTTCACCAAAAGTTAAGCAAATTCAAACCTGTACCAGATTGTGGTTGAGGGTAAGTTATTGATTATTTTTCTTTATGTTGATGATCTAATTTTGACTGGTGATGAGCAGCTGATACACTCATGCAAGGAGGATCTTTCAAGGGAGTTCGAAATGAATGACATGGGACTCCTTCATTATTTACTTAGATTGGAAATATGGCAGCAAGATGATGAATTTTTTGTGTCTCAAGGAAAGTATGCAAAGGAGATATTGGGTAAGTTTTACATGGAGAGTTGAAAACTCATGGATACTCCTCTTCGATGAAATTGGAGGAAAGAGGATGCTACTTCTAGAGAGATAGTGGATGCTACTGTCGACAGGAAGTTAGTTGGTTCACTGATTTATCTAGTGAACACCATAATAGACATTTTTTACGCAGTTAACCAACTGAGTCAAGATCTTGTTAAGCCTACCAAGATCTTTTGGAGGGTGGAAAAGCATGTCTTGAGATACATAAGGGGCACATCAGAGTATGGTCTATGGTACAGACGGAAAGAGGGAGTGAAGCTTCAAGGCTTCACGGATGTAGATTGGGTAGGTAGTCACTCAAACAGAAAAAGCACATCAGGAGAGATCTTCAGCATAGGATCGACAACAATTTCCTAGTACAGCAGGAAACAATGATCTATGGCACTCAGTTTAGTGGAAGCAGAATACATAGCAGCAAGTCAAGCTGCATGTGAAGCTATCTGGATGAGAAAGATCTTGGTTGGTTTGTTTGGTTCTCAGATGGATACGACAGTGATACATTGTGATAATCAGAGTTGCATTAAACTCTCAATTAATCCTATGTTTCATGATAGGTCCAAGAACATATATATCTGGTACCATCATCTCAGAGATTGTGTGCACAGAAGAATAATGTTGCTTCATTACAATCCCACGAAATATCAGGATGTCTATATTCTGACGAAGGCGCTCACCGGGAGTGAATTCGAATACCATAGAGACAGGATCGGGGTGAAGGATAATCCCTTTCTTGTTGATATGGAGTGTTGAGATTCAAAAAGAAAATTTCATCACCCAAACCTAGTGCATTAAGCACCTACACTAGGGTGGGGCCCACAGTGCTATTTTTGTTGCATGTTTATTTTAGTTATCCCTTAATTAAGATGGACAATAAAATGTAATCAAGTCTCGAAAATAAATTTTAATAGTTAACTGAGAGAGAGTGATAAACTCAGTTAGCTCATGGATTTTGAGTTAGAGGTAGTTGGTGAGGCATGCAGAGTAATTCTTGCAACAGAGTTTGAAGTGTCGTGGTGAATTATTTAATGCAGGTTGTAATCAGTTTAACTCAGTTAAGTGAGTTAAACTCAGTTGTGCTAGTTTTATCTGATTGATACACTAGTGAGAGATAAAGTGAATTAAATATTAATTAATTCACAATCATTGATCTCACATGCAACTAAGGATTCACTATTATTAGCTGCATGCATGTCAGATCCAATGGAGACCCAATTGAGATCTAGGTGAAAGGGAAGTTAACTATCAGTTGTAGGATTATTGGGTTGCACCCATGCAACCAAACACCCATTGGAGTGCCCATGATACTTGCACAATCAAGGAAGGCAAAAATTCCTATATTTTAGGGATTTCATTCATCATGTATTGCGCAAGCAAGGCAGGCTGTCTCGAGGCAGTAAATTGGCTAAGTATTGGTCAATTTTGTGTATGACAGTGTGAGACAATTAGCTGAGTACTGGAGGGCTCTTGTGAGAATATTTTTTTATTTAATTGTTTCATGATCCATGCTGCATATACAATAGAATATAGTGGGGTTTTGAGTAGCAAGCTTTCCTTGGGAAATTATATGTTTTGTGTTTGATCTGATTCGTCTTTACTTCATGTGATTAGTGATTGTGTTTTTAATTCCGCAAAATATTTGTAGAAGCGATTAAATATTTAACTTTAGTAAATTTTTAGATCGGGTGAATCCATGATATACATGCATGCTGTATAATTTCTACAGAATTCATCCATTGGACCTCCCCAACAAAAGTGCAGTGTGGGCGATTAGAATTTCCAATAAGTTTCAAAATTGTCAATTTTGACCAAAAACTAAAAAAAAGCAAAATTTGCTCCAAAACTCTTCAAAATTAGTCCAAATATGCATGACAAGGTGTGTTATGCTACTAAGGAAGCATCAAAAAGTAGGTCCAAGTTACCCTTCTCCTTTTGGCTAATTAGGGTTTCCTTCAGTTTTGCTTGCAATTGTTTGACTATGAAAATATGATTCCTTATGCAGTAGTTGGTAGCCATATGCCTTTGCAACTTGTTGTCTCTCTTGCTCCAGGAAGGAAATTATGAAATTAACGCTTGTAAAATTGTCCTTGAGTTCTTTGATATGAGCGTATTTCTCCTTGATGATCTGATCTAGGGTTTCATGCTCTTCACTGGCCTCCAAGTCCACTATGTCAATTCCATGATGGATGAGCTCCTCATCATGCAAAGATGCTTCATGTTGTGATGGTAATCCTTGTTCTGCTGATGTGGGCTTAGCCCCTTCCATAATTTTTGGAGAAAACACAAGACTTCTGCCTCTATGATATGTCTCAGTGACCTCAATCCTCCTCCTCACTGAAACTGTGCTAGGTGATCCAACCTTCACATGTCTAGATGGTGCTAATGGTGCTGATGGTGAACTAGGGCTAGTAGGATCACTAATAGAAGGAAAAAAGACATCTAATTGCATGAAAGTTTCCCAAGTGATGCTGTTTTTTTTTTAGATAGTGTAAAACAATGATTTTGATAAGAGCATGGTAGAAGAGGCTAACTTCAAGACCACTCTACCTATGCTGAAATTTTTCTGCCATCTGTGCTAGACTTCTATAGAGGTAGTAGGGAAAATTGAGTGGCTTTACCCCTTTAAAATGCACTAGTAGTCTGACATGGTACCTGTATAGTCTAGAAAATATCCCCTCACAAGTGAATTAATTCATGATGATCCTCATCAGTGGTGTATATTTCTCAAGGAGCTTCCCAATGGGGAAAACCTTCTTCATGTGGTGTTGATAGTGTCTTCTGAGTTAGGGATTATAGTTTTGAATCTCTAGGTCTTGGTTCTTGAACCATTCCTCACCATGGTTGGGTATCCCTATGGCCTCTACTACTACATCAGTTGATATAGTGACTGTAACCCCTGCAATCATGACCTTGTCCTTTTTGAGTTGAGTGGCAAATAATTTAGTCAATTTGGCATGGTATTTGACTCTCTCAACTTGATTAAAAAAAGGAAGACACCCTACCCTTTCAAAACACTGTTTGGACAATGGTGAATACATAAATTCATGGGTTTTTAAGGGCTCATATCTTGAAATTTGGCCTCCCTTATTGTAAGGCCTCATATCTCCCTCCATATGTGCTTTGCATGGGAAAAACCTTAATAGTGAAAAAAAGGGGAATGGAGAAATGGAGTAGGATGGAGGGGTTAGGAGAGGGAAATGGGGATGGGAAAAATTAGGGAGGTAGGTAAGGGTGTTAGGAAGGTTTAGGAAGTGGAATGAGAGGGAATTAGGGTAGGAGTAGACCTAGGGAATTTTATTATAGGTCTAGGTCTAGGAGGTTGCCAAAAACACAGCGTAGGGATAGTGGTGTGGTGTAGGGGCTAGGGTTTGCATGTAGAACCTTAGGGAGTGAAAGTGAGTGGGTGTGAGGGCTTCAGGGAGTGTATGTGGATTTGGGGAAAGGGAAAATGACTATGGAAATGGTTTATTTAACTTACAAATTTGAAAAGACGAGCTCTCCCACAAAACAACGCATTACACCATTATAATAGGAAAACTCAACTGATAGGGATGCTTAAAGAGACATTAATTACTTATAGAAGGTTGAAGAACCTTTGAAAATTTTTTTCAAACATTTATAACTTGGTTTTTTTCCTCTTTAAGGAAAGCACAATGCAGGAGGGGAAAACGCAACATGGAGGCTAGGAAACACAGTTGGCTTCCTTTGCATCAAATTTTGAAGTCTTCTCTAACCTTGGAAATGATAATGAGGAGTTTTTTGACCTGAGAGAGCTCTTTGACAATGAGATGAATGAGAAAACTGAATGAATTGGTCTTTTATAATTTTGTTTGGAGTCATTTTCTTCAAAAAGGTAGGGTGGCCCACCTCATGATTTTCACTTTGCTTTTGGAACCTTGTAGCTTTGGAACTTTCACTTGCATCTTCAGAAATTTGAAACTTATTACATAATTGAAACATAATTACATTTGAAACAAAATTTCACTAAACAACTTTACCTATTACCACTCCTCATTTTCCAGATTTATGCATGGAATGACATATTTTGGTGACCTTAACCCTAATGAGCTAATGGTGACACTGAGATAATGAAAACCATGATGATTTTGACTAAAGTGATGATGATGATATTTCAATGATGGTAGACTCAAATGAGTGATGACAAGGACTGAGATTTGAAATTTTTTGAAAGGAGTGGAAATAGCCCTAGACACACTAACCAGTGACCAAATTTTTATTTGAAGACCTAATGAAATAACAAAAACTTGACTTGAGAACCTAACAAGACCTTGTAAGAGAATATTTGATCACTGGTGATAGGCTGAACAGACTGACACTAACATTGGCTCCAACTAGGGATATCAGCTCCATGGAGGTGTCAAGAACATCGTATACCAAGTAGCATTACCATTGGGCATGGAGTCAAAAATAAAAATACAAGACTTAATAATGAAAAATGACTCCAGACTGAACTGACTTTGACTAAAACAAAAACTTACTTAACTTAGAAATCAACACAAATCAAGGGATCTTTATGGCCTTCACTTCAGGTTCCAAGCTCTGATGATTCACTCCTTCACACTTCGACAAACAAAGTAAAATGATATGTACAATGAGGTTAAAAAACTTAAGAAATTTGATTAGAAAAGGTAGTGCTTGAGAAGCCTACCATTCACTGGGCCTCCTATGCAATCTTCTCCATTCATTTCCTCCAATAAATAAGCATTATGTCCTATTGAAGCTGGAATTTTGTATGGTCCCTTCCATAATTTCTAGAACTTACTATGCTCCCTTTTCTCTTCATTTCAAGCATCCCAATGGAGGACCACATCACCAATTTTGAAATCATCTTCCGTTGTCTTGCGGTTATACACTTTCTTAATTATTTCTTGAAGCTTAGAGGTGTTTTGAAACACCTGATCCCTAGTTTGCTGGAGATAAATCATTTGATTGATCTGGAACTACACATCATTCATTTAAATTCCTGATTCTTGTAATATCTTCAAGACTAGGACAACAAGTGATGTAGGGAAAACTTTATCGACTCCATATACCAATTGGAAAGGAGACATACCTATTTACTTCTTGTTACTTACTCTGTCCACCCACAAGGTATCGATAAGTTTCTTATGCCAATTTTTCTTGTTCGCCTCCAACATCTTCTTTATAATGTTGACCAAAGACTTGTTTTGAAGACTCAGATAATCCATTGCCTTGCAGATAATATGTGGCCGAGTGACCCAATTTGATGTTGTATTTCTTGCAAAACTCAACCATCTTCTTGGACTTGAATGCAACCGCATTATCTTTTATTATTTTGCGGGGACAACCAAATCGAGACAAGATATTAGATTCCAAAAAATGAATAATAACTCAATGAGTAGCTTACCCCATTGGGATTTCTTCAATCCATTTGGTGAAGTAATCGATAGCTGTCAAAATCCACTTATGTTGGGTGGAAGATGTTGGGTGGATTTCTCCAATGAAATCAAGGCCCCGTCGTTGAAATGGCTCTTGCACAGATATGGGCTGCAAAGGCAGCAGGAGAAACTTCCTCTTACCTTGAAGTATTTTTCATTCATGACACCTCATCACGGTTTTATACAAATCAACAAAAAGAGTGGGCCAATAGTAACTAGCCCTCAACACTTCATTCGATGTGGTTTTACAAAACAAATGACCTCCACAATCTCCCTTGTGAAAATCACTCATTACCTCGTTGGATTCACTTTCTACAAGAAAATTTAGCAAGACACCTCTCGGGTCTTTCTAAAATAGAGCGCTGTCTAAAATGAAGAACTTAGAAGCTTTTGAATTTAATGATCTACATTTTATTTTAGACATATTTGGCAGATAATTAAGATGTTGAAGAACATAAATGATGAATGGATACGAAGGGGATGAGACAAAAATTTCTGATACCTGTATGAGTGAGACGTCATCTTCTTCTTTGGACAATACTGAAATTGGATTGATTTCAAGTGTAGTAAATTGGATTCATCCATCAACTTCGCCAATCCCTGTCCCTTGATCAACTTTGTAGGCTTGATCTCAAGATCATATTCTAGCATAGTTTTTATCCACTTTCCTCTTCTGCCTTCCGGATAGGTTTGCATTAGGAAATCCTTCACTGATGCATTAGGAACATATGTTAGAATGTGTAAGTGAAGGATATACACTCGAAAGTCCTTTAATGCCTTTACGAAGGCCAAGGTTGGCTTCTCAATGATATTATATCTAAGGAAAGCATCTTTAATGGTACGACTGAAGAAAGAAATGGGTTTCTCAGCCTTATTCTTCTTTTGCATAAATACAACAACCAAAGTATGCTCAAAGGAAAATGAAAAGATGATGAAATCAATGGTATAGTCGAGGCTGATCAAAATAGGATCCGTTGTTAAAGAAAACTTAACTGAATTGAATGATTTTTTAGCGTCCTTCAACCACCTTACCTTGTTTTCCTTTTTAAGCATATTGGTTATCTCTCGAAGATGATCCACAAGGTTTGGGATAAATATTCTCAAGAAATTAATCTTACCATTAAAGGCTTGGATCTCCTTCTTGTTGCATGGAAAATTTGTTTGTTGAAAGGCTTCGATCCTAGAGGGATAAATAAGGATACCATATTTGGAGATGATATGTCCAAGAAGCTTGCCCTCCTCCATAGAAAAAATACTTTTTTTGGGATTGAGTGAAAACCCGAATTTTCTACACTTTCCTAAATTGTGGGCCTTTTGAGATCCTTGAGAGGTTTGGATCAATGTACTATATACTTTTGATGTCTCCAACAGTGAAAGTCCATGATGTTTTCCATGTTTCATTTCTTAAGAGATATGTTCAACACATTGATCATTTGATTGATTGGTTGGTATTGTAGGTGGAACCAGAGGGAGAGTTATATCCAAATCCATAATTCATATTGCAGCGAAAAAAGCTCATGCTCTAAAACAAAGCAATATAGTAGGTTAAAGTGCAGTGGAATAACTTTGGGCCTGATGAAGCCACATGGGAAATGGTTGATAACATGCAGGAATTATATCCTTCTTTATTTTTTTATTGAAGCAAATGAGTTCTATATATGTGTGTGTGTGTGTGTGAATGTATGTATGTATGTCATTGTAAATATATCATCGAGCTCTATTTATAAAGCTCCAATAAGCGATATGTTTTTCATGTTCTTCAACATTTTTCATTGTAAATATTGCATTAAGTTGTGTTATAAAGATCCTTATTCAGTATTTTTTGTTGGTCATAAGTGTCATAGAACACTGAGGATAGTGTTCCCCCAAGGGGTAGGGGTTTGTAACAACCCCAGGTTGATTTTCCATGTAAATATAATAAGACCAAGGGCACATGACATGTATTCCAAGATGAATGATGGGAAAAATAAGATATTTTGCATCACTTGTGGTTTATTATTGGCTATGGAAATTGGCAAAGGAAAAAAATCAATAAATGGAAATTTAATATAAAAAATAAAGGAAGATGAAGAGACACAAATATGCATTCAAGGGAAATTAGAGAGAAATTATAGGAAAATGAAAGAAAAAGGAAAAGGAAAAAGGAAAGGAAGATACTAAACATCAATGATAAAAAGGCATCAGAGAAATAGTTCACATCTTTTGTTAGTTCTATTTTTTAATCACTTTCAGAAATTAAGCTTTAAGAGAGAGAGAGAAAAAAAAACACTTGGACACAAGCAAGAAAGAAAAGGACAAAGAAAGGAAATCAAGGGAGCATAATGAAATGTTGGAAGAGTAGCTACAACAAGAGTACATTGTATGTAATAGGTTGCATGTGTGATTTCATCGCTGAGATTTGGATGCATGGTACATGCATTTTGTTATTTGGTTTATTTGTTATCAATGGCATGGGATTTTCTCGGATTGACAGTGGTTTTCATCCTTGTATTTCCATTTCCTGGATAGCCATGGTGGTGTGGGTTCCCTGTTTGGTTTAAGATTTGGATCATTGGTAGGCTTTAGATCCTGGAGAGGTGCTATCAGGAAATCCGCAATGGTCAAGGGTGGAGATGGGATTTCTCCTGGAATTCTTGAAGAATGTGTGGAAATGGGAAAAATCCTCTCGGTATGGTGAAGAAAGTTGGAGAAATCCAAACTTATTTGGTGTTAGTGATTTATGGACAAGTTCAGGTGAAGTCACTATGGTTGAGGGTTGAGGTGGTTTGGGATATGGAAGCCCTAATTAGTTCTATTTTGGTTTAACCCATATGATCCCATATTCATGATTGGAATATGGCGCAAGGGTGATTGGATGAAAGATAGATTTGGTTTAGCCCAATCTATGGTTGCATGGTATGTGCAAGTCACTGACTTGGTTGTGATCAATGAGAAAATTTACTGGTTATTGTGTTTATTTGATGATTGGTTTGTCATGGTTTCATTCTGGTTATATGTTGGTTATAGTCCTAGTTAAATGATGTGCTCTCGTTATGGATACTATTAATTATTTCTAGTTATTGAATGGTTATGTGAATGCATGAGCTAACTAGTGTTGTTGTAGCTACTTTGAGGGGGAATTGAGCCTTCTTGATGATTATCTAATGAATCTAAGAATACATTGAACAAACACACATTCATGACCTATAGTTATTATTTTTACCAGGTGTTTGACGGAATTTTCTCATGTGTTTATGTAATATTCCCAAATGGGAAAATCAACAATATAAGCATAGAAAACACATTTTTCAAAAATATATACAATAAGAGTTAAATGCAGCCCATGGATCCATTAGATCAGAAATTTTAGCAATCAAATCTACAAGGAGATCATAAACAAATCACTTTTACTTAGTTAAACAGACCTCCTATGCCCAAAACAACCCAAAAACACTACAACCCCATGATTACTGCAACACAGAAATACTGCAGCAAGTGACAGCATAGTTTACTTAGGGTTTATACTAAAAAATAGAGAGACAAAATAGATCTGCTGATATATTAATCAATAGATCTTAAAAACTGAGATCTAGTCTCTTTTACACAAATCCAAGATGACCCGGCAAGGGTTTCTTGATAGACATGAGTTACAAGAAGTATATGCTGCAGATATATGGTTGAATCATGCAATATGGCTGAAGAACTGCATAAATATGGCTGATCATAAAAATAAATGGTTGTAGCTCCTCCTATTAGCTTTATAGGAAAAAGTTTAATCCTCCTCCTGGGAAACTCGCTCATAAAACAGGGGTTTTAACCCTCCCACTGCAACACCATGAGAAATAACACAGTTTCTCCAAGTGACTGCATTGTGGCTATAGGTGACTGCTTGGCCCAATTTTTGATAGTGGAAATGATGCCCAAAATTCTCCTCTCAGATTTCTTCAACAAGCTCTCCAAGAAAGAGTGGGGAATTCCCGCATGAGAAAACCCTTGTACTAAACAGTACAACAAACTTCGCTAAATAGCTGAAGCATGCAATAAGTCTAAATAGAATCAATAATAAAATAATATTCTCCATCATGCCCATATGGCTTCCATTCCCTCCATTATATAGTTGATGAGCTTCCTCACCATGGGTCCCACCCATTTATGAGGTTACTCCCATGCAAAGGCTCCTCCTCCAAAATTATATTCTCTTCATTACTCTCACTCTTCTATTTACAACGTTGTTTTATTTGGTCAACCTTGATTTAGTCTTCATGCATTATCTTCTTTCACACCCAAGGTGTCTTTATTCTGACTAGCTAAACTGATCCATATTTATACTAGGCTAACTTTATTGATGATTCATTCCCTCCATACAAGTGTTGTTGACTCGGTCAAACTTGACCTTGTCCACATGTATTAACCCTTGTTCACACATGAGGGTGCTTGATTCAATTATTAACATGATCCCTTTTCATATTAAGAGGTATTTTATGCCTACTTAAGATATTTATGGGCCTCCTTACCCATTTATTCATCTAACTAGATGCTAAGAGAAAAATTTATATTTCCATTAGCTGCATGCTAATTGAGGAATATTACAGTCCTCCGCTCCCAAATGTTGCTTGTCCTGAAGAAACTGCAAGGATAGAACTAAATAGCCTCCTCTCCTCCTCCTGTAGCATCCTCATATGTTAAGCTCCTCCAAAGAACAAGATGTTTTCTCATCAATAAATCTCCAAGTTGTTCCTCCCAAGTATGAAAGTTAGCTTTTGGTGTCAATCCCAAATAGCTATCATCATGAAAAAGTAAAACACCCATGGAGGCAAAGTTGTGTTGTCTAGAGGCCTTCTTGATGCATGGAATCTGAAATATGTTTGGAATCATCATTCCCTTGTGAGTCTCCCATCCCCAAGCTATCATCCATACAAAATGAGCCACCTTCCAAAATGGTAACTCGTGAAAATTCTCCTCCACCTTTGGCTTTTGCAATGTAGGTGGGCTGCATAACTAAAAATGAGAGATGAATTTTTTCAACTCATGCTATATCTCTCTCCATTTATGATAGATATGGAAATGCTAATGTTGGGTTTCAATGATATGGTTATTAAGGAGCCACAATGCACTTGGACTCTCATGATCCCATTCCTTAGTTCCAAGAATCACTCTTTCCCAACCCATCCTATATATAGTGAACAGAGTATCTTCACCATATGGGACCAAATTTAAGAATGGAATATGTGTCATGTAGTATGTTGGATGGTGATAATATTCCTTTAAGTGGAACCAGCGTTGTTCTTATTTTTGTTGTTTCAAAACATGATGTGATAAGTGGCCATCCAACCACTTACTTGCTTCCATAAGCTTCTCAAAAGCTTGAAAATAGTAGAGAATATTAGGTGTTGGTTAAATATGATCCAAGAAAAACATGTCTTGCCCAACATCCTCCATAAAGTGGTCATCCCAATCACTAAAAGTAGTCCCAAAAGGACCCTGAAATCCACAAAGAGGTTTTCTCTCTTGTGGAGCAATGTGTTGCAAATGAATGGTAAAGGAGTGCACAAATATTGTTAGTTGAGAAATAAACATCAAAACACAATCTTTACCATATGTTGTAGCCATGTCGGTGAAGAGTTCCATAGATAAGCCTTCCCATCTCTCCATCAAAAGGGGAAGTTATTGAAACAACCTTGCTAGGTGGTTGCTGTCCTCCTCATACATCAAACAAGTTACATATCTCTTGATATGTTGGTGCACATATTCTCTGAGATCTTCTCAATAGAATCCCTTCATGATGGTTTTATAAGACTCAATGGAATCCACATGTCCTGGAAAGAGTGCCTCATAAGCTACATGTAGAATCTTTTCCTTGAGCTTGGAGTCTTTAGTCAAGTAGATCTTATCATGGAAGTAGATGACTCCTTCAACCACTTTATACCTTATATCCATCACTTGCCCATCAAGAACCTTACATGTGAAGAGGTTCTTGGAATATTCTACCAAGAGTTGGGACTCCCAATATGGATCTAGGCTTCCCAACAATGACAACGCAGTAAAAATTTGAATTGAAGCTCCTGTCATATCATGGCTCTCCTCTTTGACATGCCTGATGCCAAAGTCACATGTTGGAGTACTGTCACCTCTCTTTTGCTGCCTCCCTTGTAGCTGATCTTGTTCAAAACAATTTTGAATTATATGGAATTCAACCTCCTCTTGAAAGGTCTCTCTCTTCCAAAACTTCCATAGTTTGGCCCATGCATGCAAGAGTGTTAATACCCTCTTGTAATATTCATAAATATTCATTATGTGTAGAGGTATCATTCGCTGCTTCAAAGCTATGGAGTGGCCATTTGACACCATGATCATGTCATCATAGATTTATAAATCCTCCTTTTCCAGCACAAATAGCTGAGTGGGAGATAGAAATGTCCATATCGGAAAATTGATCACCCCTCCTTGGAACCCATCAATGGTTCTCAGTGTTGTGCTAACTTCTCCCAAGGCTCCTTCCTTAGCCAAATATGTCACTGTTTCACTAAGTTGAGAGAAAACTTTAATCATCTTCCAATCAAGGGGTCTCCCTACTGGAATGCCTCCATGTAGAGAGACATCAAGGCATAGAGCAAGATGTATATGTGTGTGGATTGATTTTTCCTTGCCCTTACTACACAAATCTTCCTTCCCCTTTTATGCATCAATCTTCTAAAATAGAAAGGGGTGTGTGCTTTCAATCATATGATATTGATCATCCTCCCCATCTACTTCTTTTATCTTCAGAATCTCACCATCTATCAATGGTGGCACATTTTTCTCATGGAATGTACCCTGATCTTCACATGTGATATTATTTGGAACTCCTTGTGAACATACAAAAATTCCTCTTATTGGAGCAAGTGCTCCATCTTCCTCTTCATGAGGTGCTAGATATTCTCTTGATATGACAACGTTGTTACCTCCATCCTTCTCTTTCTCCTCGTCAATATTTGAGAATACCTCATCAACAATGAGAGACCTTAGATTTTGGTCTTCCCTTGAAGGAGGAATCTCTTCATGCAATGGGGATCTTGCCCTTGGCAAGGTATCATTCAAGTTTTCATCCCCCTCAATGGTTTCTGAAATGGAGTTGGGTTTATAGATCCTTCCAACCCATGCAAAGGTTTTTTTTGTTTTGGTTTGATTAGCTCCACCAAAGGTGTTTCATAAAAATTTTCATCAAACCTTTCCACTACTCTCCTAGTGAACTTTGCATAAGTAGATGCATTTTAATTCTTTAATGAAAATTATTCAAACAACCACCAAGCATAAGCCTTACCTTCAAAATGCAGCGCTGCTACTTTAATGGCTTCATCTTCTGAAACTTGATGTTGCTGCACATTGGTGTCTAGCTCCTCCACCCAAACCCTAGCTGGACATTTAGGTGAGCCATAAAAATTGGATTGGGAGAATCTACTCACACCATTTTGCTTTCCCCTTGTGCTTCTTTCCTCCTTGATCTTTCAAAACCCTTGGAAGTTTAGGTGATCTTTGAATCTCTTAGATTGAGATTCATACTCTTGCAAATAATAACCAAGGGTCTCCTTCTTTGGCACATCTCCTTTCTCCATCTCACTTGCCATGAACATATGAATGGTAGAGCGTTATGAATCTGAGGAACTAGAGATTTCCTCATGTACATATCTTGTTGAGGGATATCCACATTTTTCCCTCCTCATTTCTTTGATGTCTTTGTTGATACCCTGTAGAGTTTGAAGAAGAAGTTTTGAGAACTCCTTCCCTCCAGACAATAAGGGTTTTCCTTGATCTCTTTTGAAGGTCCTCCCCTTCCCATGAGAAGACTCCTTAGATGACATAATGGTTTAAGTACATAGGCTGAGCCAATATTAGAGCTTTGATACCACTGTAATATTCCCAAATGGGAAAATCAACAATATAAGCACAGAAAACACGTTTCTCAGAAATATATGCAATAATATTTAAATGCAGCCCATGGATCCATTAGATCAGACATTTTAAAAACCAAATATACAAGGATATCATAAGAAAATCACTTTTACTTAGTTAAATAGGCTTCCTATTCCCAAAACAGCCCAAAACAACTGTAACCCCATGATTACTGCAACATAGAAATACTGCAGCAAGTGAAAATGTAGTTTACTTAGGGTTTATACTCAAAATTAGAGATAAAAAATAGATCTGTTGATATATTAATCAATAGAGCTTAAAAACTGAGATATAGTCTCTTTTACACAAATCCAAGATGACCCGGCAAGCATTTCTTGATATACATGAGTTACAAGAAGTATATGTTGCAGATATATGGCTAAATCATGTAGTATGGATGAAGCACTACATAAATATGGCTTATCATACTAATAAATGGTTTTATCTCCTCCTACTAGCTTTCCGGGAAAAAGGTTGATCCTCTTCCTAGGAAACTAGCTCATAAAACAGGGGTTTTAACCCTCCCACTACAACACCATGAGAAATAACACAATTTCTCCAAGGGAATATGCTGTGGCTGTAGGTGGCTACTTGGCCCAATTCCAAATAGTGGAAATGATTCCCAAAATTCTCCTCTCATATTTATTCAACAATTTATCCAAGAAAGAGAGGGGAATTCCTGCATGAGAAAACCCTTGTACTAAACAATACAAAAAACTTAGCTAAACAGCTGAAGCATGCAATAATTCTAAATAGACCCAATCATAAAATCATATTCTCCATCATTCCCATATTTCTTCCATTCCCTCCATTATATAGTTGATGAGCTTCCTCACCATGGGTCCCACCCATTTATGAGGTTACTCCCATGCAAAGGCTCCTCCTCCAGAATTACATTGTCTTCATTAGTCCCACTCTTCTATTTACAATGTTATTTGATTTTTTCAACCTTGATTTAGTCTTCATGCATTATCTTCTTTCACACCCAAGATGTCTTTATTCTGACTAGCTAAACTGATCCATATTCATACTAGGCTAACTTTATCGATGATTCATTCCCTCCATACAAGTGTTTTTGAATTGGTCAAACTTGACCTTGTCCAGATGTATTAACCCTTGTTCACACATGAGGGTGCTTGATCCAGTTATTAACATGGTCCCTTTTCATATTTAGAGGGATTTTATGCCTACTTAACATATTTACGGGCCTCCTTACCCATTTATTCATCTAACTAGATGCTAAGAGAAAAATTAATATTCCCATTAGCTGCATGCTAATTTAGGAATATTACAGTTTAGAAATTTTTTATTAATATCTAGACTTAGTACTTATCATTACTTTAGACTTGATTTTGGAACTTTGTGGGTTATTCTGGGTAGTATCTTGTACGCTAGCTTTGAAAATGTGGCATTGATTTAGTGGATGCATGCATGAAACTAAGAAATTGCAGATGCAACCACATAGAGGGAGGCTTATGCATGCATATGGAGCCTTCCACCCACACTCACAGCAGATTATGTGTGCGGCTGGGATGTGAACTAAGTTAAAATGAAGTTCCAGCTCAGGGTTTGATCACCAGGGGTTGTGGTTTAACACCTAGATGATATGGTGTCCCTGAGAGGTTTCAACAAGTTTCTGGTTAGTAGACCCCACTTCCATAACTGGAACATGGATGTTGGGTCACTTCATAGTAACTCTTGGTTCATGTTTACCTGAGATATTGTAAAATTTGGTAAATTTGAGATGGGTTGGTTACTATAAAACTTTGCCTCTTTAATGTGGCACCATTTTCTCTTATTCTACACATAGAGACCTTTCCAACAATGCTATAATCACCTCAATAAGAGTTTGCATGCAAAATTTATGCACTCGGAATTTGAACTTCCTATTTTCACCGCCATAATTCAAGAGGATGCCACATCAGCCCCTGTAACTCATGGAAAAGGGGCTAGCCATATGGTTATGTTGAAGAAGAATCTAGAAGGGTCCATATTGTAACTTTGGTTAAGAGTTGAGGGAGTAAAATATAACCACTAGTCGGTTATTGGGATGTGTTATAACAGAGACAGTAGGAGGAAAATGTGTTTCATTCTTTTCGAGTGTGTTAGTTCCATAAATGAGAAGAGTTGTCGAAAGGGATAAGGAGATACAAAACATATAGGATTTTTGCATTTTAGTATCCCACAAGCGAGAGCCCTTACTTCTTTGTAATCATATATATTTTTTATTCAGATTAAGGGAGTATAGTGACCTCGCCTTTCAACTGTCTTTTCTCCTGAAAGGGTTTCCCTTGATATATCTTGTGTCAAATGCGGTTTCATGAGTTTTTTATTTTTTGTTATCTATTTTTTACATAGATTTGAATTTTCATGTTGTTATGAAACCATCTCACAAAATAGAAGAAAATATAGATCAACGACTTATAAATCAGCCTCTTCGAGGGGGAAACCTCCTTTACATTACAGAAATGAACAATTCTTGGATGATACAAATGAAAAAAACTCCTTTCTATATATAGGAGTCCCATGGGTCACCATATAATCCTAGCTGACATAACAATAAAAATGTAAGGGCACAACAATAAAATAGTGGGCTTTTATGGGGCACAATAATAACAATATGAGGAATACATGGGTACAACAATAAAAATAAGGGGACTATAATAAAAATAAAAATAAGGGTATACACTAGTATTATAGGGACCTAGCATGCCCCTCTCCTTCAAACAAGTGTTTTCCTCAACACTTGAGTATTTATGGATGCTTCTATATAAAATTATCATCCTCCCATGTTGAATCTTCAACAGGTAAGTTCTTCCACTTGAGGAGATACTCTTAAATTGATCGATTTCATAGCTATCGAGTTCTTGTTTCTGTGACTCCTTCAGGTTCCAGTATGATTTTTCCTTCTTCGTCAAGTTTTGGAAATATTGTTTGAACTGGGAGCTTGTCACCTATAACCTTCTTTAAGCATGAAACATGGACAACTAGGTGCACTCAGGAAGATGCAGGAAGCTCCAATTTGTATGCCATAGTACCAATATTTCGCAACACCCTGTAAGGACCATAATACGTTGCTGATAATTTATTATCCTTCTTATCTTTCTTGAGGGACATTTGTTTGTATGGCTATAGCCGTAAAATTACCCAATCACCTACATCAAAACATATTTCGCTACAATGTTGATCTACATGTTGTTTCATTCGATTTTGCGCCAAAGTGAGCTTATCCTTTAAGGGTTGGAGAACTTGTTGTTGATGCTCGATGTGATCTTCCACTAATTGAACCTTATAATTTTCTCTTAAATATGTTGTGATGGATGGTGGATGAAATTCGTAAAGTTCCATAAATGGGGTCATTTTTGCTGCAGTATGGAAAGAAGTGTTATACCACCATTTAGCGAGAGGTAACCATTTGACACATTATGTTTGTTTATCATATACAAATAAATGAAGATATCCTTCTAAAAATTTGTTCACTATCTCAATTTTCCCATCAAATTGAGGATGATATGATGAGCTATGAGCTAATTGAGTACCCAAACAAGAAAATAATTCCATCCAAAAATTTCCTGTAAAAATAGGATCTTTGTCGCTTACAATGATCTTTGGGTTTCCATGTAGCTTTTGAATTCTTTCCATAAATGCAGTAGAAACTATACTAGCATTAAATGGATGATATAATCCAAAAAAGTGTGCATACTTGGTAAGTTTGTCAACTACCACCATGATGATAGTATCTCCCTCGAAATTGGGTAAACCTATGATAAAATCCATTGAAAACTCCTCCCAATGTTGAATTGGAATGGATAAAGGTTGTAACAGATCTCGGGTCTTAATTGTCACAACTTTATTTTGATGGAAAACCAAAAATTCTACCACAAACTTTTGAATATCAGATTTAACGCCATCCCAAAAAAAATCCTTCTTGACTCTGTGGTAAGTTTTTAAAAATCCTGAGTGCCCTCCTAAGGGAGAGGTGTGCAATTCCAAAAGAATCTTTTGTTTGAGTTGGGAATTCTTAAAATGATATAAGCTATATTTGTACCATAATGAATCATTTTTCCAGCTAAATGTTTTAG
Source organism: Pinus albicaulis (assembly GCA_034641835.2). Classification (NCBI taxonomy): domain Eukaryota; kingdom Viridiplantae; phylum Streptophyta; class Pinopsida; order Pinales; family Pinaceae; genus Pinus; species Pinus albicaulis. Next base: position 1,023,418,266 of record CM076581.1, read on the forward strand.
ATGTACTAGTATCTTTCTGCAAATTTTGAATGAGTTTCTACACCTCTTCATAATTCATCCATTCATCCCTTGCTTTGGTTATCCACTCAGGTTGGATAATAGAAATGGCACAAAGCATTGCTTCCACATCCTCATCCTTTCTTGAGAGTGCATCTGCAACAACATTTTTCTTCGCTTTTTGTAGATTATTTCAAGGTCATAACCCAAAATATTTGTGACCCATTTTTTCTTCTCTTCTAAAGATAATATTTGTTCCAAAAAGTACTTAAGACTATCGTGATTTATTTTTACCTTGAAGTGTATTCCCATTAGGTAAGGTTGCCCTTGATTTAGTGCATGTAGTATTGCCAACAATTCCTTCTTGTAAATAGGTTTCTTTAAATGCTTTCCTTTGATTGAATGACTTTCAAAAGAAATGGTTCTTCCTTATTGCATTAAAACCGCACCAATTCCATTTTCTGAGGCATCACATTCCACAATAAAAGTTTTTGTGATGTCTGGCGTAGCTAAGACCGGTGCTTGGCACATTGCCTCTTTAAGATTTTTAAAGGACTTAGTTGCTTCTGGAGTCCAAGAAAATGCATATTTCTTCAGTAATGATGTTAGAGGTGTCAATATTCCCCCATAATTCTTAACAAAATTGTGATAACACCCTATTAACCCCATATTTCCTCGAAGATGCTTTATGGTTTTGGGTATTTTCCATTCCTTCATGGATTTAACTTTGTAAGGGTCTACCTTAACACCCTCATGAGATACAATATGACCCAAATATTCCACCTCCTGTACTCCAAAGAAACATTTGGAGGTTTTGGCATATAATTGTTTCTCCTCCAATAGTTTGAGTATCCTGTCAACATGTTGAACATGATCCTTCCAAGAATTTTTGTAGATTAGTATATCATAAAAAAATACTAATACAAATTTTATAAGGAAGGGTTTGAAAATGGAATTCATCAAACCTTGAAATATAGAAGGTACATTAGTAAGGCCAAAAGGCATGACCAAAAATTCATAATGATCCTCATGAGTTGTGAATGCTATTTTTGAAATGTCTTTAGTCTTCATTCTAATTTGATGATATCAAGAATGAATATCCATCTTCGTGAAGTAAATTGCTCCATGTAATTCATCCAATAATTAATCAATGATGGGGATGGTAAATTTATCTTTAATAGTGAGCTTTTTTAACTCCCTATAATCTAGACACATATGATGTGATCCATCCTTCTTGTGCACCAATACTACTGGAGCAAAGAAAACACTTTGATTAGGTTGAATTATACCAGCATCTAACATTTCTACAACCATATGTTCAATCTCACTCTTTTAAGCATAAGGATACCTGTAAGGCCTAATGTTTGGAGGAAATTTTCCTAAAATCAAATGAATAACATGATCATGATCACAAATAGGTGGGATTCCTTTGGGATTCTCAAACACCTTGGAATGATTGTCCAATACTTTTTGGAGATCTTGAGAAATATATGATTTTGATGTTTGAACCTCTAGTTAGCATAATTGTGAAATTAAGACTTGTTGTTATTTCTTCAGAAGATTTTTCATGAAATTAGAGCTTATTATCTTTCCCATATTCCCTACGATACCCCGTAATTCAACTTCCTTTCCTTCCGAAAAAAATTTCAAGAAAAGTTCTTGAAATTAAAAGCTACCATCCCCAAAGATTGTAACCATTGTACTCCTATTACAACATCATCACCACCCATTGGAATGAAGAGCATTGGAATATTCAATACATATTCCCCCATGGTTAGCTTGATATTATGGAACTTTCCAAAGAAATTTATAGTTCCGCCATTTGCAACCATCACTTGAAACTCTCGTGCTAGGTATAGGAAGAAATTCAATTCCTTGGCTACCTTACAATGAATAAATTATGGGTACTACCCGAATCAATCATCACTATTACATTTTTCTTCTTGATGTGTCATTATATCTTGAGATTTTGAGGAGTGTTAATTCCTGCCAATGCATTAAAAAATAAGGTCGGATTCATTTCTTCTTCCTCCAGGGTTGGTTCCTGGTGTATATCCTCTTCTTTTGAAGTTTATTTTTCCTTTTCTTTCTCCTCTTCACAATCTATGTAAAATAATTTATTCTCATCAAACTTATGACCTTTAGTGTATTGGCTATCACAACTTTAGCAAAGCCCATTTTCTCTTTTTTCTTCTAATATTTTTGGTGTCAACCTTGTAGGTTGTGGAAGTCTAGGAGTAGCAACACTTCCATCTTTATATATGTGAGCGGTAGGCTTCCTTGTCGCCATAATTTTGCTTTCAATTCTTCTTGCAAACCTGAATCCCTTCTCCAATCAATCAGGTTCCCAAATGCAAGCCTCATCTTGGATGTTATCCTTTAAAGTCCCTATAAAAACATCAATCATGTGCTCCTATGGAATATCCTTTACCCTTAGATTCAATTTTTGGAAGTACTAAATGTGCTTCACCATTGAACCCGTTTGAGATTTATTAATTGGATAAATAAGGTATTGCTCTTTGTATCCTCGTAATGTACTATGATTTCCTCCATAAAAATTAACCAAGTGAAAATTTGTTTACGAGAGCAAAGCCATCGATACCATACAAATGTATTTTGTTCTAAATATAAAGTTTCAATACGTACCTTTTGTGTGTTTTGCACATTATGGAGATCAAAATATTTCTCCATCTGTAGTATCCATGTTACGGGATCCTTGCTATCAAAATTCCTCATATCGATATTTGGAATATGGTGGGTCTTAAATCCAACATTAGAGTTTATGAAATAATTATTAACGTTTATTTTTTTCTCATCATGAGTTTCCTCTAATACCTTTTCGTCTTTAGGAATCATTTCTTGAAGCAACTTTGTCAAACCTTCCTTCAAACCTTCCACGTATGCTTTTAGTTTTTCTTCTATACCATCGATCTTAGCTTCCATGCCATTCTTCAAAGCATCCATCTTAGAATCCATGCCTTTCATGTCTTTCTTCAAACCATCCATCTTATCTTCCATTTCATTTTTGCTACTCTTTGCGAGAGAAAAATTTGTTGCACTTGGTCTCGTAATTTTGATATATCATGTTGCACTTCTTCCTCTTCATGAGTCATAGTAGAGCCTTACGAGGGCTTAATGGGTGTGGAATTATTTTTGGGGGGAACTTTAGAACTCAGCACTGATATCTATGCTTCAGTATGCCCTTGGAATCACTTCAAGTTGATTTTTTAAACAAGACTTATGCAATTTAAAAAAAAAATACACACTTTTTTCTTGCTTTTGAGGATCTCGATATTGAAACTTATGTATATCTGTAATTTCGGATCTGAAATATTTAAACTTTGGTCCTGGAGTATCCCTCTACGTCTTATTTCTAATTCCACAATTCAAACCTAATTTGGATACTTCAAGACAAAGTTATGCTTGATCTCCTACAATGACCTAATTATGGGTTGGTTTTGTACGGTGAACTTATACAGCGTGCCATGTGTCTCTGATTCTACCTTCACTTCTACAATCAATATACATAAAACTAAAATCCGTGCAAATTTGGTCACTTTTTACAGAATTCCAATCTTATGCCTGAAACGAAAGTTATGATGATTTTTCCTCGGTCACCTGTTTGAGGTGAAATTTCGGGGCCTGCAAAAACCCTAACTTCCACATATCATATCTCCAAAGATATTGCGAACCAAGGTCTGAAATTTTTACCTGACGTTCCAAAGGATTTCAGATCAAATGGGTTTTTGTTTTAGCTTCTGAACCTTCGCAAAAAAAAATTATAGAGAAAATCCAAGATGACATGTTTGCAACGCCAAAACCCTAGAATCCAAAGCTCTGATACCAATTGTTATAAAACCAGCTCACAAAGTAGAAGAAAATATAGATCAACGACTTAGAAATTAGCCTCTTTGAGGGGGAAACCTCCTTTACATTACATAAATGAAAAATTCCTAGATGATAGAAATGACAAAACCTCATTTCTATATATAGGAGTCCAATGGGTCACCATATAATCCTAGTCGACATAAAAATAACAGTGTAAGGGCACAACAATAAAAATAGTGGGCATTGTTGAAGTTTGTAACAAGAAACAATGAAGGAGGCATCCTGAAACATCATCCTTGATCCTAGTTGGAAAATAATCACCTAAACTAGGTGGGGCCCACATAGGCTATTTTTAGGTGTAAGTCTATTTTTAGACATGGTGATCATATTTCAGAAGTTGCAGGATGCTATTTGTGGATGGTTGATCAAGTTGGAAAAATAGATGAAATTCTATTTTTAGAAGATTGGGCGAAGTCTATTTATAGATCACAATCTAAAAATAGATGCATGTCGATTATTATTAGCCCTTTAATAATAATCTGCATACTCTAAAACAACAACTTATTCTCTTGACACTTATATTTCATGTTTGCACTGTCACATCAAGTGGGCCATGGAACCATTATAATCTATGGTCACCTGGAGTTCAGGGCGGAGGACCTGCTAGAACCCATGGCAAAGTATGAGCAGATTTGAAGAGTAGTTCATAGGGGGTTATTCATGAACTGGCTTAATGTAGTTAAACTCTGGGCTGAGCTAGCTATTCATTTTAACCATGTGGCACACTAGTGAGAGTGGAGTGAATTAATTAGTTAATTAATTCACAAATAATAACTCATTAATCAACTAAACAATACATCATTTAAGTACAGTGCATGTCAGATCCAATGGAGACCCAGTGCAGAGATAGGTGAAAGGGTGAGATAGACTATCTGTTGTGACCATAGTGATGCATGAATTACATCTACATATACATTGGAGTTGCCAATTATAATCACGCAGTCAATGAGAGTGGGATTACATTGAATTGGTCTTTGTAATCAGCTTGGATTGTGCAGTGGAGGCAAGATAGCAGGAGGCAAAGATTGGTGCATGGATTTGCAAGATTGGTCCTGATTAGTGTATGATGATTGTATTGTACTGAGAGCTTGTGATAAGCTTTGTATGCTTGTATGAGATTGTCATATAATCTCCATGTTAGATAATATATAGTTGGGGTTTTCAACTTCAGGCTTTCCCGGTAAAAAACTGTGTTATGTGCGATTGAATATTTTTGTTTATGCTTCACATGTGTGTGCAATTAATTTTTCCACAAAAGATTAAAAAGTGGAATAGATTCAGTTCCTTGCATAAAGTTAAATAGTGTGAGATCAGGTGGATCTTGGACATATGCATGCTTAGTGCATATAAGTTCTACATGGTATTGGAGCATTTTTTATTGAATATTGCAATTGTGAAGTGAGTTTGTGCTAGTGGACAATTCGAATTTGCTACAAGAATTTCTTGGTGCGACAGTTGAGTATACATTGAAATGTCTTTCAATGGGTTGCGGTTGGAGTATGCAGTCGAGGGAAACTCTAACTACATAGCCTGGAAGGACAGGATGGAGGCGGTGCTTGAAGATAATGGCTTGAAGGAATTCATCGAGAGAGATGTTCCTAAGCCCACCTCAGCGGATGCTGCAGTACTTGACGCATGGAAAAATAAAGTAGCAAGGGCGAGGAGGATTCTGTTGGAAGGTGTGAGAGACCATATTGTCTCAAGCCTTCATGGGAAAGCCACTCCATATGCTATGTGGAAGGCTTTGACAGATTTTTTCCAAAGTAGAAGTGACCAGAGGAAGTTGGCGCTTAAAGACAAGCTCAAAAAAATAAAAATGGAGAAGAATGACACTATTTCGGTATACTTGACAAAGTTTGTCCAATGCAGGGATGAGCTTGGGAGTGTAGGAGTTAGTGTTGATGATGATGACTTGGTGATCTTGGCTCTCCTTGGGCTTCCGAAGAGTTGGCATAGCTACGAAGACTCTATCAATGGACGGGAGAAACTGCCAGGTTGGGAGCGACTTTGGTTGGATCTTGTGCAGGAGGAGATAAGGCGAAGTACCAGGGATGGCTCCTCATCAAAGCATGATGATGAAGAGGATTGCGCTTTGGTTGCCAAGAAAAATAATAAGAAGGGGAATAAATTCCATTCTATATCTGAGGCTAGTGAAGATGGAAAAGAGCGTGACATGTCCAAAGTGAAGTGTTTTCACTATCACGAACATGGGCATTTCGCCACTAATTGTCCACATAAGAAGAGGAACAAGATGGCTGCTGGAGCTGCATTTGGTGAGGCTCTTGCCTCACAATTTTAGCTTGAATTCTCATTGATTGCATGCATGGTTTCTAGTGCACTGGGATTAGGGTGGTGCTTTGATAGTGGTGCTTCCTTTCACATGACGGGAGATGTGAACCTTTTGAGTGACTTGGTGGAGAAAGATCTCCAGTTGCATGTTGAGTTGGCTGACAATGGATGATATAGTGTGACCATCATTGGTACCATTACCTTTCAGAGGGAGTCAAGTAAACTCCTTCTTTTACAATATTTTATGCATGTTCCAGGTTTAAAGAAGAATTTAATCTCAGTCGCAATGTTAGAGGATAAAGGATATGATGTTGTCTTTAGTGAAGGAAAAGTTTTCCTTCGATACAAAGCAACAGGAAAAGTCAAGAAGGTTGGGATTTGAGCTAAGAATATTTACAGACTTGAAGTAGATGGGATTTCTACGGAGCTTCCAACTGTTGGGAAGTGTGAGAAATCCATGCAATTGAAGCTTGAGAGGGAGAAGGATTTTCATGCAGGTAAGAGTGAACCTCGAGATGTGGAGCAGCCACAAGATGAGGATCATGGAGTGGGTGAAACCACTCATGAAGAGAAATTTCATGATAGATGGGTAGAGGGAGTGCATGCAGTTATACCACCAGGTAAGAGGTGGGGCAACATGCATGGATAATCCAAGAAGAAATTTCTGGGCAGGATTCATTGAGATGGTGTGGATCTCATGAATTGAACCTGGCTATGAGGTGCCCATAGAGCAGCAGTAGCATGATCAGTTGGATTTATGCAGGCATATCAAAGTGACATTGTTAGATACTAGAGCGCGGTTCAGAGTTGACAACAAGTGCAGAGTGCATGGGTGCAGAGTTCAACAGTGCAGTGGTTCCTGAAGACATGTGCAGTTGGTACCAGCAAAAGTAGAAGACTTTGATGATAGATGCATTATACTGATTGAGTTGTTTGGAGCCTTTCAGTTTCGGAAGTGTTGCAGCAAGAGTTGCAGGGTGAATGCATGGAGTTTCATGTCGCATGCAAAGACAATCCTTTCTTGTTGAGAGGGAGTGTTGAAGTTTGCAACAAGAAATAGTGAAGGAGGCATCCTGAAACATCATCCTTGATCCTAGTTGGAAAATAATCACCTAAACTAGGTGGGGCCCACAGAGGCTATTTTTAGGTGTAAGTCTATTTTTAGACATGGTGATCATATTTCAGAAGTTGCAAGATGCTTTTTGTGGATGGTTGATCAAGTTGGAAAAATAGATGAAATTATATTTTTAGAATATTGGGCGAAGTCTATTTATAGATCGTCGATCTAAAAATAGATGCATGTCAATTATTATTAGCCCTTAATAATAATCAGACTCTAAACAACATCTTATTCTCTTAGAGCACTTAATTTCAGTGAACATATTTTTCAAATCAATGGGCTGAAGGAATTACGCAATTCCTAAGGGTTTACTGGAGTTCATGCATGGAGGACTCAGTTAGAACTGAAGTGGCAAAGTTATGACAGAGTTGGAAGAGTAGTTCATGGAGTTGTTATTCAGTTTAACTCAGTTAATGGAGTTAAACTCAGTTGAGCTAGTTGTATCTAGTCTAACTGAATGATACACTAGTGAGAGTGGAGTGAATTAATTAGTTAATTAATTCACAAATAATAAATCATTAATCAACTGAACAATACATCAGTTAAGTATAGTGCATGTCAGATCCAATGGAGACCCAGTGCAGAGATAGGTGAAAGGGTGAGATAGACTATCTGTTGTGACCATAGTGATGCATGAATTGCATCTACATATACATTGGATTTGCCAATGATAATCACACAGTCAATGAGAGTTGGATTAAATTTAATTGGTCTTTGTAATCAGCTTGGATTACGCAGTGGAGGCAAGCTAGCAGGAGGCAAAGATTGGTGCATGGATTTGCAAGATTGGTCCTGATTAGTGTATGACGATTGTACTGTACTAAGAGTTTGTGATAAGATTTATATGATTTTATGAGATTTTCATATGATCTCCATGTTACATAATATATAGTTGGGGTTTTCAGCTTCAGGCTTTCCCAGTTAAAAACTATTTTATGTGTGATTGAATATTTTTGTTTATGCTTCATATGTGTGTGCAATTAATTTTTCTGCAAAAGATTAACAAGTGGAATGGATTCAGTATCTTGCATAAAGTTACATAGTGTGAGATCAGGTGGATCTTGGACATATGCATGCTTAGTGCATATAATTTCTATAGGCATCTATGGGGCACAATAATAATAATATGGGGACTACATGGGTACAAAAATAACAATAAGGGGGCTATAATCACAATAACAATAACAATAAGGGATACACTAGTATTATAGGTACATATCACCTGTAATGAAATAAACAATAATATATAGATCTAGAAATCTAAAGAGGAATAAACCATAATGGTGTATATTTTTGAAATTCTAAGTATAGATTTATTAGAATTATTTTGAATAATTGTCTAGTGGAATATCCATGGTAGTTTTGAGATCAATTATGCTATGTGTGTTGTACTTTGCAAGAAAGAAAAGATGTTCATATAATGGGACACTTAATTTTCTCCTATTAAATAGTTTGTTTTAACCTCTATTCCTAAAGGGAGGTGAAAAAGGGCTTCAATTTTTTCTAATTCCCCCAAATTACTTATGAGTGCAAGGGGAAAAGCATACTTAACAAGGAAGTGACCCACTTGTAGTCCCAATTCTATAATGATATGAGCAAGAAAATAAAGGCCATCCATGTGGAAAAAGAAATTATTTCTTCTACTCTAATTGTTAATTTAAATGAAAAATAACCTAACTAACTTGAAACAATGTGCACAAGTGGGGGGGAATTATTAATAGTTTCCTCCCAACTCAAGAAATAGGAGAAAAATAGAATGATTTAGAACTATGTAAACCTGTGCAGCTATTTTTCTAACAATAATGGATGAAACAATACAATTTGTTCTTAGATATCCACATGGACCAACTTAAAAAAGAAAAAGAGAAAATTTATGGCATCCGCAGGCCAACAGGAGGCCTGAAATTTTGAAATAAAAATGTGTAGATGAATAATGAAATTAAACTAAGGAGACGACTTATAAACAACAAAAATGGGCAAGAAAAGAATGCAATCACCAATTTTTTGTGTAGGTTTTGGAGCAAGGGTGTCCCAAAATCCACTCTATTGCAAGTTTGTTATTCCTTGCATAGAACAAACACAAATTGTTAGAAAGAAAAAAACACCAACAAATGAAAGAAACAACTATATCTAAGCAAGCTCATAAGTTACAATGTTAAAAGAAATAAAACAAGAAAATGAAGGTTAGGAAGTAAGAAATATCTTTGCTAATTAATTAAAAGAGTTACAATATCTCCCAAAGGCACCAAACAGAGTTGATAAGGCAATGGAGCCTATGAATATATTAAATTTATGTCCCTTTTCTCCCTCTCTTTGCAAGAATGACTTGTCCTTAGAAAGTTCCTTAAACATTATCTAAATGCGAGCTTTAAGAACTCAAAACAATGCCAATTATGAGACAATTTGGAAAGATAACCTTCCCATGAACTTATGTCTACCAATGGTTCAAAATGCAATGATATTTATAGGCCCAAGCTCATGCCTTTCCTCCTTTTGGTTCATTGATGAGATTTGATCTTTAAATTAGCTTGTGGGAGGCAAGAGGAGTCCTTTGGAGGCTCCTTAACTCCACTTTAGTGGTGTATTGGTTTGAGATTGAGCTCCTTGACTTTGTCCTTTCACTTGGTGGTTTCCCATCCAAGTTGATTTGGTATGTGGATTGCTAAGATGCCACTTTTACAAACCCGTATGGTTATCAAAGAAACCATTACAATGAGTTGTGCAAAACTGTTTAGGTGATTTAGCACGGTTTTATTTTTTAAATAACAACCTTAGGAACCTTTATTTTTTTCTTCATTTTTTATGTTTTAGAGGAATTTTAAGGTAAAAAATGGGCCTTAAAACAAAAAATGTACTAACACAATTAACTTTAAAAGAACCAATAGGATTCAAGATGATGATCTCATCTCAAGAGGAACATATTTTTGAGCAAAAATAAGAAAACTATTTTTTTTATTGTATTTTTTTATTCATCTCCTTATATGTTTACTCAAATGTCAAGTGTAAAAACCCGTTGGATGTGGAAGTAAATTCAAAAACCAACGATCACCCATTCTGTATATTTTTTAGTAGACCCACATTGAACAAAATTGAAAATAACACGTTCTTTCATGTATTTTTTATTTTTTGGATGTGGGTCTACTTAGAAGTATGCAAAGGGGGTACTCGTTGGATGTGAAATTTAATTCTACATCCAATGTGTGTCTATATGTGACATTTGAGTAAATATACAATGAGATAAGCCAAAAATACATTTAAAAATGTTCTTTCACTTCTTTTTCTTTAAAAAATCATCTCTCTTATTTTATTATTTTAAATATGTTAAACACCATGTTGAAGCACACACATGGTGTATGAGAAGAATAAACACACACAAGAGACTCAACACACAATGAAAGATAAGCGTGAGGCTTTCTTATTTTCCATTATACAAAGATGTACATTTATAGTACAATGGTGTGACTCTTGGTTTCATATTCCAAGGTCACTTGGACTCCATTGTGACTTTTCGCATTCCACAACTACCCATGTAGGATTAGGTGTTCCAACATCCCCCCTTAATCCGAAGGGGTATGTGTGAGTCCAAGAAAAGAGTTGTAATACAAATCTGCAAAGTATACATGGCAGCACTTAGCTGAATCAACTCTCTGAAATGTTGGAAAAAAGAGGTGGTTTTAGGATGACCACAAACACTGGAACGCAAAACTTGTTGCAGTTCCCGGAACTCTTCCAAAACTGGCAAGAAGCTGAAGGCTTCTACTAGAGGAATTGTCCCTCATAAAAAAGGGAGACCTTCGACCTAAAAGAAGGGAGGTCTACTACCTATGGTGGTTTTAGGTTGTCCACCAACCAAAGATGATGGTTTTAGGTTATCCACCAACTGAAGGTATGCTCATGGGCATCTGTATCTCTGGCTACATCTCTGAATCCGGAATGACGAATTGTGGCTCAGGCTCGCTTGAACTGTTGGCTACAACTCTGAACATGGAATGAGAGATTGTGGCTCAGGCTCGCTTGATCTATCGTCGAAGCTTGTACATGACCACCATTTTCCCCCCTGTCAGAGACAACGTGAGATGATGGAAAAAACTCAACTGCAAGTTTGCTCAATATCTGTGAACAAGTTCTAACATGTGTCGTAAACATCTTCTTGGCTGCTGATGCCCATTGCCAAGAAGCGATCCATCCAAGATGAATCTTGGTTCTTGCAGGAGGCTTGTGTCTGAAGCATCTGTCTGAAGAATGAGTGTGTCGACCACATTGCTTGCATGGATGAAGATCAAAACAGTGATCTTTCATATGACTAACTCGATCATGTTGTTGGCATTTCTCAATCGTTGTGGAAGCGAGCAGATCTAGAACAACTATAGGTGAACTATCATACAGAATCCTAAGATCGAAAAATGAGTGGCTTATAGTTCGGAATATGAAGGACACATCCTTGTCATATCCAAGACCAGCCTTGCTTGTTGTGGACAAGCTCTTCCCAAGGTCTGATGATGGGCTTGAGAAGTGCAGGCTGAGCTGCTGCATCTGCATGTACATCTGCTCTTGTACAAGGAACTGAATGTGAATCATCTTCAACTTTACTGACTTGTTGCTGATGGGAGTATTTCTCAATCTTCTGAATAGAAATAGGTTCAGAATGGTGAATCTTTTGCTAAAGTTCATCTTGTTGGAGCTGATATTCCAACTGCAAAAACTCAGTCTTTTATTGTGCATCTAGCAAACAACTTTGAATGTTACAAAGAGCATCCTTGCTCATTTTTATCATGTCATCAACATTGAAATGAATGAGGTTACTCAACAACTCTAATGCCTCATTGATTTTAGCCATTTTCAACAACTTAGGCTCAAAAAATGAAAGGGTGTCGGCTTCAACCGAAAATGCACCCGTTTACAATGTGATGCAACAAGAAATACAAATGAATCAAAAGAATTTCCAACTATGGAAATCTCTAAGTACAAAATCTGCTCCTCAAATGATGGAGGGCAATCAACAATGACTTACATCAACAACTCAAATTCACTGATTCCAACTATGAATGAAGAGGCAAATTCCACTCAAAATACAATGTCAATGCAATACAATATTTTTGCAAAATATGTGCAAATGAAAACACTTGTGCAAGAGGCCTTTAAGGCAGCTGAAATTTTCTTCAAATCGCTGTTCAAATGATGGCAAACTTGTCTTCAAATGTCAATTTCTTCAATAAATCACCCTTTTATCAATGTCAAATCTGCAATTTTCTCTATGTATAGTCCATCCGCTCACATGTCATTTTCTTCATTTCTGCTGTCCATATCTCTCTCCTTCCTCTCTCTCTCTGCTGTTTTTTTTTTTTAAATTAATTAAAAAAAAGGGAATAATTAAAAATGGAGGGGGATGAAAATTTAAAAAAATGTGTATGGAGGGGAATTAAAAGGAGTGGGAGAGTAGGGAGAATTTTTTGAATTTTTTATTTTTTTATTTTTATTTTTTAAATTGGAAATTAATTTAAAATGGAGGAAATATAAAAGTAGAGGGAGGGGTATTAATTAAAAATGAGGGCGGATTAAAAAATCAAGAATTTAAAATAAATTGAAATGGCCGAATGGCCAAAGGGTCAGGCAAGGGTTTGAGAGGGGGATTGGGAGTGGTCGACTGTTGTAGCGTAAGGGAAGAGATAAGGGAAGAGATAAGGGCGAAGAGTTGAAAGTGGTGAGGTAGGAGTCGTGGGTCAAGGGGCGGAGAGCGGGTATTGCTGTGAAGGGAGTGGCAGGGCGGAGAGCGGGTAACACTGCGTGTGAAGGGAGTGGCAGGGCGTATTGCAGGATGGGTTATTGTTGTGTGAAGGCCGAGTAGGCGGGTGGAGAAATGAACGTATAGCAGTGGAGAGATAGATTGTGCATCGACAGATGGGGGTGCATGGCGTAGAGGGAGAGCGTTGCAATGTGTAGAACTATGTGGAGGCGCAGGGCGTAGGAGGGGAGGGGCCGAAAGGCCATGGAGGAAGGGAGGAGGAGAGCTCAGGTGAGGAGAGGAAGATGAGGGAGAGACGTGAGGGGTATGGCAGAGCGCCGTAGTGTGGAATAGGGGATAGGAAAGCGCGTAGGGAGGAGAGGTATGTGAGAAGGGAGCATCGTGTGATGCAGAGCGGAGAGGGGGGCCGACAGGCCTGGGGTTTGTAGAGAATTTTTTTTATTTTTATTTTATTTTATTTTATTTTAATTAAAAACCACAGAGAGGAGTAAGAAATCTGATACTCAATACTTTTAAACAGCAGCAGGGAGCAGGAAATTTCGCCAAAAATGCAGGATCTTAAGCAAGGATACACAGCAGAATTTTTCTAGAGATTAAAGCAGTAAAAAATCCAGCAGCAGAAAATGCAGGGATGATGAAATCTTCAGCAAAACTCAGAATTCTTTTCCATTAAAAACCAGAAACTTCTTCTTCAGAAACCCAATTTAAAACACTATTCCAGCAGCTCTTTAAATTGGAGATTTTTAATGAGCAAAAATTGCAGAGAAAAATTAGAATGAAAACCTTCAGATGGGCAGTGCTGCCTTTCTTCAAAGCCAATGCCTGAATGCTGCCAATTTTCTGAATGTTGTTTCTTCTCCAAAACACTTTTGAATGACGAAAAAAACTCTGATTGCTGCAAAAAATTTGAGTGCTGCGAAAATGTCAAGAATTTTTGCAGATATGCACAGGCCATAAACACAAATGGCTCACTCAATTTGGAGTAGGGCCAGCAATCGCCCGCTCTGATACCATGTTAAACACCATGTTGAAGCACACACATGGTGTATGAGAAGAATAAACACACACAAGAGACTCAACACACAATGAAAGATAAGTGTGAGGCTTTCTTATTTTCCATTATACAAAGATGTACATTTATAGTACAATGGTGTGAATCTTGGTTTCACATTCCAAGGTCACTTGGACTCCATTGTGACTTTTCGCATTCCACACCTACCCATGTAGGATTAGGTGTTCCAACAAAATATTACTTATTATTTTCCTTAGGAGGCCTATTTTAGACCTCAAAAACCCTTAATGACAAACACTAGTGCATTTTCACAATTGATTCTTTGGTGTTGAGTGCTTTGGCTAGTGCATTGGGTGCATGATTTCAATGATAATAAGTAGATAAGTTGAAATATAAATTCATTCCAAGAGACTCACACAAAAATTTGTTCAAGATACTTCAAAATTTGAGACAAAAGGAAATGAGTGTAAAGGTTAAATAGAGAAATTTCAAAAGTTGACTATAAGGGTGAGATATATAAAGAAGATGTGAAGAAGGTAGTGAGGTATATAAATGGTCTAAATTTCAAAATTTATGATAGATTTGGTTATTGTCTCCAAGAATGGTGTAAGAAGCTTAATGACTTGCACTTGAAGCGGAGGAAACATTGTCTGGGAAACAAACTCAGTATCCAAAAGGTAGAAGCACCTATTTCATAGGTAAAATAAAACATGAAGATAAAAATTTAATTCAGATTATGAAGGAAGAGGATGAAGTCCTCCATGTCAAATTCAAATTCCAAGATAATGTCATTCAAACAAAAGAAGAACATCATATTTAAAAGGTGAATATTTTTGGGCTAAGCACTTCAGACACAATGAATATGATGATAGATCTTATGAATGTATAAATTTTCTACATGAAGATCATATTACTAAGATTGTCTAAGCTAAATATGCAGATAATGGTAGGATTATCATTACTGATGAAAATGACATTCTTCAAGCCAAGTAGGGAAATCAAACAAAAAATACAGAGAAAGGATTTATTTAAAACTAATTGCAAGTCAAAAGGTAAGTGTCGCAAAATGATTATTGTTGGTGGTAGTACAAATTATTTAGTATATCTTAAAATGGTTGAAAATTTGGGTTTGAATTTTTTTTTCCATCCTATATCTTATAAAGTGTCATGGTTACATAGAGAACATTTAATTTTGGCGAATGAACAATGCATAATAGAATTTAAGTTAGGAAACTATCAAGATGAAGTACTTTCTGATGTAATAATGTGGATGTTTGTCATGTTTTATTGGATAGAGAATGAAAATTGATAAGAAATCATTTCTTGTTAGAAGAAAAAATGCACATACGTTTGAAAAGGATGGTGAAAAACACACATTTATGCCTTTGAGAGATGAAGGTGCAACAATAGAGAATAGTAATAAGTGTTGATGATGAGTGATAAGTTCTTGAAGTAGGAAAATAAGATGATACAAACTAAACATTTCTTGGTAATCCAAACACAATTGTTGCAAATATGGAGGTAACTAATTTACCTTTAGAAAAACATATTTTGTTAAATGAGCATGAGAATATGATGATTGATGAATTGTCCAATGAAGTGTTGACGATGATAGGTATAGATCATATAGTGATATCTATTACAAAATTAAGAAATATATTGTGATGGAAGGAAACAATAATGAAATTATAATAGGTGAGTAGCAGGAGAATGAAAAGAAATAAGTTGTCTTGCGATATAACAAGGATTTTTTTTGTGAAAAGTGACAAAATGATGTTGGAAATGATATGAATAAAGATTTTTGTTAGTAGGTTGTGGAAGAGAAAGTAATTGTGGATTTGAGAAAGGAGAAGAAAAAGAAAAGAAAAGAAGATACAATTTCATCCATATGAGGTGCAAAATTTAGTAGTGGACTGCACACATGTGGAAGAAAGGAAGAAAAAATAGAAAAATAAGAAGACATACTTTCTTTTGAGTTGTCTTGGGAATTATCTACATGGCATTCATTTTGATGGTTGAAGATGGCTTTCAAAATCCTAATGAAAAATTTGTTTCATTTAACATGTTTGTCTCATGCGCAATTGTAATCAAAGAAGATTAAGGAAGCTTGAAGATGACAATTGAAAAGATGAGTAACATGAATTCTTTAGTTATGTGGAAAAAATTGTTATGTGTTTGTAATGATCAATTTAGAAAAGAAATCGAGTTTCTAGATGAAAACATTAAAGTATAATTGAGAAGAAAACTAGGTCAACATCCAGAAAATAGACCTTGGAATCCAAGATGAAAATATTTGAAAAAATCATTCTATTTTGCATATGCACCTTAATTTAGTTTAGGCTTTTAAGTGAAGGCAACAACAATGTATACTTTATGGACACGAGTCCATGAAGAATTTGGTTCTCTAGGAGTCCGGTGGAGAAGCATCATTTAAAATTTTATTTCCCCGAGTGTAATACGATCTACAAATCTCTAGAATAATCTACATGTACATAAGATGGTTTCTTTTATATATTATGTAATGTAACAAATGTGTTAAATAAACATATAGTGGAAAGAGTTGAGTATTTTTATGAATAATAAAGATATTTAAGAAATTAGATTTTATATTTTCTAGAAATGAAGAATACGAAGAAATCAAGTGTCTCTTTCTTTCCATCTATACCCTTCTTATGACAAGGATGACCTAAATTTTCTCTTCAACGTAGTGGAATTGTGCGATAGATTTAATTGTGAATAAATTAATACTCAAACATAATTGAGGGGGACATGAATTGGGATTGTGTATGAACCAGCACACACAGTGATAAACACAAATGAAATTATTTTTAAGATGTTGCAAAACACAAATGGCTTATTTGACAATTAAAAGTGCATCAAGAAGATATTTTCATATACATAATGAGCTAGAGGTTGCTCGTACATTTGTGGTTAGGCGACAACATTGTTTTAGTTTAATGAAATTAAGTTGGCAAGGTCTCACTCATTGGTATTTGGGATTTGGAAAGATATAGCATCAGATGTTGTTTTTTTCCAGAAAGAAAAAAATGGTGTATTATATAACAGTTCATAAGTCAAACATTACATTCTCATCTGTATATAGTTGAGAAAATCGCAATCCAAATCGCCATAGTGATTCCAGAACAACTTCTAAGAAAGAAAGAAGCCAAAAAAGACCATGATGGGATCACAAATATGGAGGGAAAAATTCCACTCCAATCAAAATTTCCAGACCTTATAAACTGTCATATACCATCATTGAACATCATATTCATGAAAAACATGCATCTCATTTTTGTGTGTGTCAGAAGTATCTAAGAAAAGTTACCTTAATCTTTAAAATTCATATTTATAGACCTTCTAATTCATACCAAGTAACTGTAGGAGAAAATAAGAAACATGTTCTATTTGAAGATAAAAATACAGGCTCGCTTGAAGGTGTATTTGTGGGGAATATAAGTAGGCTCGCTTGTATTGTTTTGGTTAAAATATCAGGCTCGCTTGATGTACCAACTACGCAGCTGTAGGGAGAAAAAGAGGAAGGTTGCTTGTGAAAATAAAATAAGCGGGCTCGCTTGTAAGGAGTTCTTGTGTAGAAATTTGCAGGCTCGCTTGTAATGATATAATTAAAAAACCGGCTTGCCTGATAATCAAAATATAGGCTCGCTTGAAAAGAGTGTATCTTCAGGCACGCTTGGGTAAAGTGCTATGTATATGTTCACATGGAAAGAATAAAAACCTAAAGCAGTAGACTGTAATAGAAGCAAAAATACCTGTGTAATAAGATATGAAATAGAGCATGGCATGACAAATTGACAGATCCGACGCTTCGTGAAGGTTGATTGGATATTATGGAATTGGAATCGAGGTGTTCTAGATTTGTGCCTCGTCCCTAAAATGTACCACCTGCATAATCCCAAAAACTGTATTGATACCTCTTTTAGATAGGTCGTCAGCCCTCATGTTGTTTTTTCTATAAATGTGAGAAATAGGAGGATTGCCCAATCTGTGCCATAATCTTTGTGTCCTCCTGATCCATCCCTGTAGGTCTGGAATGTTCATATGTTGGCATCCAGAGATGCAATCAATAATCAATTTAGAATCTCCAAATATATGAATCTCTGACAATTTTAAGTTGATTGCAGCAAGAAGTCCACCCCATAAGGCCATAATCTCATCTTTGTTATTGGTCCCCGGACCACCATTCCAATGCAAATGAATCCTTTCTCTTCATGACAGCTTAATCCAAGCACCACAACCTGTAATTCCCTCTTTGCACGCACCATTAAAAAAAATTGTAGGGATGGATATCTCATGTGGACGAATCCTGCGGGATCCTTCCATCGTCATGATCTGAGGAGGGGTTTGTTCCTCAATCCATCTCATTATAGAAGTGTAAATGTTGGGAAGGAGGAAAGGAGTGCCATAAAAAATAAGCCTATTCCTAGCCAGCCAGACTTCCCAGATGAGAAAAAAGGGCAGAGATCTAAACTTGCTTTTGAATTTATCCCTATCTTCAGCAGCAGAAATAAAGTCATTCGGAACCCAAGATGGTTCAATTAAATGAACACTGAATAATTTCCATAACTGAACAACAACAGGGCATCGGAATAAAATGTGTTCAATGGATTCATCCATGTTGCAGCATATTGGACATCTGCTACGCCCAAGAATGCCTCTTTTGATAACATTATTCTAGGTAAGAATTTTATTCCGCCAAGTAAGCCACCCAAAGAGAATGATTTTAGTAGGAAGCTTTCGAAACCAGAATGGGCCAAATATTTGAGTAAAATGACCGGAATATGATTGTGTATTAATACTGCAATAGATATCTTTGACAATAGGCAAGGCCCCATATGTTGGCCCATCCCATACCACCATATCTCCCCCCATGGCATAATTAACTTTGGCCACCCTTAATGTGTCGTAGACCTATTCCCAATCTAAAGCATCCTCATCTTGTAGTCCCAACTATGCAACGCTCTTGAAAACTAGAGCCCCAAAATACCACGACTGGATTGTTTGTGATAAGAAGCAAATGCCCCTATGTGCCAGCCTATGAATAAGGCGAGGAGATGGCTTAAGATGCTTGTTTAAACCCTGAATGTTGGTGAAGCCCACCGGAATACGGCTCCCATCTCAGAGAAGCCATGTTAATCTATTAGCCACATGACCCAGGATCTTCTTGAAGCTGCCCCATATAGTTGAATAGCCCGTTGGAAATGGAAATTCATGGCAGAGAAGTTGATGGAGGGGATCACCCTCAAGATACTTACATTTGGTAATATCGTTCGAGATACCAGAACCATTGATGGCGCACCAGAAATACTTGATTAGAAGAGCTTTATTGAACACCCTCGTGTTCAGGATGCCCCAACCATCATGAGATTTGGGTCGGCATAGTATCTCTAGTTTGATAAGATGGAATTTGTGTGCTTTCTCGTTTCCATTCCATGAGAACTGAGCAATAATATTGTTAATGTTATTAACAATTATTTCGGGTAAAAAGAATATATGCCCCCAGAAAACCATTAGTTGTGATAATATAGCTTGAATCATGATGAGTTTTCCTCCCATAGTCAGTCGTCTGTGTGTCCATTTGTTGATTTTTTCCCTGAATCTGTCCACCATCCATAGCCAATCCCTATTCTTGTATCCACATGGTTTGATTCTATAAACGAGATATTGAAAACCATCCAAGGCCAGCTTAAAATTGACCCCAAGGAATTCAGCAATAAATGTAATTTCATTCATGTCTCCAAATTCATATAACAGGAAAGATTTGGCTTTGTTAATACTTAATCCTATGGCAGCTCCAAATATGATAAGTATGAAATGAACATAGAACCATTGATTCCTAACAAGTCTTCTGAACAATAACATGTCATCCACAAAAAGAGAGTGGGAGGTGGAAGTGGAGTTCGGGAAAGAAAAACCTGATATATAACCTTTTTGTTCCGCGATATGCATCATTTTACTGAAGCCGTCCATAATCAATATGAAAATGAGAGGAGACAAAGCGCATCCTTGCCGTAGTCCCTTGCCTGCTTCAAAAAATGGTGTCGGAAGACCATTAATAATAACTGCATATCTAACAGAGGTAATGCATGACATTATCCAGCGAATGATCCTAAGAGGCAGACCAATTTTTAACAACACAAGACGTAGATATGACCAATCCAGCGTGTCATAAGCTTTATACAGGTCTATTTTCATTACCAGTGCTTCTCTTTTCTCAGAATGCATAATGTGTAATATCTCTTGCACTATAGAAATGGCGTCGTGTATAGATCTTCCTTTAAGAAACCCATATTCTTCAAGAGATATGTGTTCAGAGAGGGTCTTCTTTAATCTAATTGTAATTATCTTGGAGGAGATCTTGTACAGAAGATTGCAAAGGGAAATCGGTCGGAACTCCCCGAAAGAGGAAGGATCAGCATTTTTCGGAATGAGAGAAATAATAGTGGAATTTAAATTTGATGGTATATGTCCAATAGACCTGAACAACTCAACCATTTCTGCTATCTCAGCACCCATAATATCAAAGAAGAATATAAGAATTCTAATTTCCATCCATCTGGACCCAGACACTTGTCATGAGAGAAGGATTTGAGAACCCCTTCAACCTCTCCAACCGAAATATGTTCATCCAGAAGTTTAATATCCGCCTCCTCATACATTCTGTTGATGTGATCCAAGATCCATTTTTGGAAACTATCATCAATACTGGGATCCTTTTGGTAAAAGGTCAAGAAATGCCTTAGGGCCTCATTATGTATGTCAGAAGTAGTGAGCGCAAAACTGCCATCCGCTCTCTTTATGTGCCATATAGCATTCCTACTCCTTCTATCATTAGCACATTTATGAAAGAATTTTGTGTTTAGGTCCCCTTATTTTAACCATTTATTTCTGCTTTTTAGTTTCCAAGAGATTTCTTCAATGTTAAGTATCTCCTTTTTTCGATCCCCAAGTGTTTTCAAAATGTCGTAAGACTGTGCATCTAGAACATTATCCTTGAAACCCATATATATCTTCCTCATTTTGTCCTTAATATCACATAGCTCAGCCTTGAGAGCCTATTTCTTGTTGATCTCCCATTTTTTGGCCGCCTTCTTCATATTCTGCAATTTAAAGTGAAAACGATCCCATCCTGACAGATTGCCAAGACCATCCTCACTCAGCCAAGACTCCCTTATAAGATTCACAAAATCCTAGTTCGCCAGCCATGCCCGGTTAAATTTATAGTGTAAACCCTGGGGGTGGCCACCCAACTACCATGAGAGAAGGATCATCATATGGTCCGATATGTTTGAAACCAACACCGAAGATCTGGGCATACCCAGAGTGTTAATGAGATTTTCCTTCACCATGGCACGATCAAGACTTTTGTCGATATATGCATCGTCCACCCTTTTATTAGACCATGTGGGGATAATAGGATTAAGGTGGGTGTCAACCATGTGATTAGTTAAAAACAACCCATTCATATAGTCGGACAGACAATCAATCCTAGCCCTGTCACCCCAGATTTCATCTGACTTCAAAGTTGAATTAAAATCACCCATAATAATCAAGTTATTTAAAGATAAAATCCCCGAGTATTGAAGCTTGTTCCAGAAAGGTAATATTTTTTGATATGGTGCATAAATATTGATAATGTTAAATCGACCTTCAATACGCCGAGTGTAACCAACCAAAAGGATCCCACCAAAAAAGCTATAGGCTTTGAATTTCGCCCAAATTGGGTTCCAGAGAGCAATCATGCCACCCGAGTGTCCATTAGCATCAACTGCCACTACATGCCAACCTTTAAGAATGCTTAATAAAGCATTGATGGCTTTTCCCTAGAGACATAGGGTCTCTTGGCATAGTATAATACAAGGCTCCTCAGAGGTGAAAATATTCGGAAGGCAATGTAGTTTGGAGGCATCGCCAATCCCCCATATATTCATAGAAAGAAGATGGATCATTGTGGGACGTCTGCGGGGTGGCTTGCTCTAAGTGCCCGTAGATTGTCACTGATATCGTCAGCCACTGCAATAGGAATATCTATAAAATTATCTTTCTCATCAGAGAAAAGCAACAATGCTCTGAGATTGCCTCTTGATTGTTGCAGGCCATTTTTCTTTTTCTTTCTGATAGTGACATTAGAGACATTAGGATGGGGATTGACACCTTCAGGGGAGACAATGGCCTTTTCAAAAATAGTTAGAGTGGCAAGGTCTATATTCGGATTACCCAAAAGTGAGTCTATGTCACTGCCCACCGTATTACTTGGGGACTCAGTTAGGTCCACGGGTTCATCTGAGGAAGACGATGATGATAGCAGAGCAAATGATGCAACAGAGTTCCTGGTCTCGTGTGCATGAGACAGCTCCCCAACGTAAAATTTGGTAGAATTTGTTGGGAAAAATACTGAGAGGGGGGGGGGGGTGAATCAGTATTTACTGCATACTCAAAACTTTTTACTTTTTCATTCCTTAAAACCCATACGCTACTTTCCTTAAGTAAACTCGCGTATACACGCGGATATATTTCATACAACTAGTGTATACACAGAGATCTAATTATGTCATTAATTCTTCACTTATATCATTCCATCATTCATTCATCAGATGTTCAATAAACAGTAAACATGTGCAGTAAGAACAGAATAAACCATCACACAAAGCATCACACATGAACACCACGATTTTAGGTGGAAACCCAAGTCGGGAGAAAACCACCGTTGTAGTTGCTCAGCCTTCAATATTTTATTATAGATAAAACATCTTACAATATATGTACTAGCGCAGAATCGTACCAGTACGCAGGCACCCACCTGCGCTCGTTTACCAGCCTCTCCTGGAAGGGAGCACCGACCCCCTGCTCTCGTTTACCAGCCTCTCCTGGAAGGGAGCTACGACCCCCTACTCTCGTTTACCAGCCTCACCTGGAAGGGAGCTACAACCCCATGACTGAAGGCTACAAACCTCAGCACCTCTTTGGACCACGTTTCATCAATTTTCACACTGGATCCAACAACTTCAATAGAGCACAACTTGTAGGCCACGTTTCATCATATTTTCAGACTAGACCCACTCCATACATTTAAGCTCAATCAAAACTGATACTTATCAATTCAGAAAACCCAAAACTGTAGAATACAGATAGCAGTAACACAGCAGAGCAGATCAGACATTTCTTACCACAGACTTCAGCAAACCCTAGTTTTTCATACGCGCTTTTGCTTTCACTGATACCGCATATATACGCGCTTTCATGTATACAAACCCGCGTATACATCTGCACATACTTCAGAATAAGTTTCACCTCCCATACGTGCTTTCGCTTTATCCAACCCGCGTATATACGCGCTTCCGCTACGACAAACTTGCGTATAGATATTCAGACATTATAGAGCAGCATACTTCTCCAGATCAGATATTCAGTTTAGATTTAACCCTTTACTTCAAACAGATGTTCGTCTCATCTCAGATCTAATCATTTCATAAACAGATCTAGCAGATACATTCTAGATCTAGATTCCCTTCTTCATCATTTTCTTCATTGGTGCATCTTAGATTCAGATCTATCATCAAACTGTTACCCTTTCCATTCAGATATACTTCAGAGAGAAGTATTCATTCAAGCTCAGACATCTTGGACTCACTCTCACACCTTTGCTCAATGAATTTCTTCTCCTTATATAGGTTTACCCTTTTTCAATACCATGGGCCAAAACCACATTACTTCCGATGGTATTCCTGAACGGGGTCATTTAGACGAATCATTAGCCAATACAATGGGTCAATACCATGGTGGTTACCCCTGGTTTTGCACTTTATGAGCGCTTTTTCCCATACGCGACTTGGAACGTTATTACCCGCGTGCATACGCGACGTCTTCTAGACAAATCCGCGTATGCCTTGAGACATACTCTTTTCATCATGCTTTGACACATACTGACAATTCTTCCATCATTACATTCTATACCCACTGTAGATACATCAGATTTACATCATTTAACAACTTCATCAATTAGGTTGCCATCATCTTCATCAAGTGGGTTGCTATTCAAGGAAAACACTCTATCAGGTGGGTTGCTATTCAAGGACAACACTCTATCTGGTGGGTTGCTATCAAGGACAACACTCAGCATCATATTGCCAACAAACATCATATCACATCAGATTTACATTATTTACCAAGTCCATCAAGTCAAGAATAACTTCATCAGGTGGATTGCCATCAGGGACAATACATGCCAACAATCTCATGTCTTCATCTTCATCAAGTGGGTTGCCATCAAGGACAACACTCTGCATCATATTGCCAACAATCTCCCCCTTTGGACTTTATGGCAACCACGATGGTGTTTGATCACCACAACAGATAGGTACATTAAGAATACAATGACACCATGTCACTCTCCCCATTCTTTGACACCATTCTTTCTCTTCATTCAAACACCATGTCACTCTCCCCCTTTGACATCAAGGGCAAAGGGCAGATCAAAACCAACACACTCTCCCTGTTTTCTCCTCATGTAGAAGAAGCGTTCTGCAGATCTGATGTATACTGAAGTGACCAAGCTCCCCCGGAGTTCATGTTGAATCTTCAAACATATTTTTCAATGAAGTACATGACTCTATGAACTTCCTATCACCAAAGACTCATACTTACATCAAATATCCAACCAAGTGGATTTACATATGAGACTCATGTACCCAACCAAGTGGGTTTACACATTTTAACTCAGCTACCCAACCAAGTGGGTTTACAAAATTTGACTCAGCTACCCAAACAAGTGGGTTTACAAATTTGACAAGTCCTTACATGACTGAATATTACAATTTTACATCATGGGTCTCAACAAGACCTTTTCATCAAATTACAAATATGACCATTTATGACCAACACCAGAAATTCCTCAAGAAAGAGAACATATTTCAGAACCATCATAATTCCAACAATGCATTATACTCAGCAAAGCTAATGCTCCCCCTGAATCTGTGCATCCAAGCATCATTTCCATATGACTAAGGATCCCCCTTAGTTTGTGCATCCTGAACACTTTCACCAACAAATCATCAAGGCATCTTTATTAAAACATTAGAATTAGAATTATGAGAACTGGAACACCACCGGAGATACCAAACAGTATCAGAGATACCAAACAGCACTGCAGCTGTGCTGAAGAAAGCTAGCCCCAAACAGAAATTTGTCAGCAACCAGACATACGCGGTTTTATGTGCATGAACTCGCGTATATATGCGTGCATGAACTCGCGTATATACGCGACTGTGTTTAAGGAAATCCGCGTATCCAATACCATCTTCTATATTTTAACCAGATCTGATCCTCTGTGAGGCAAAGATAATGTTCAGCTTCTTTCTGAGATATTTGAATGCTTCCCTGGAATACAGATAGATAGAACAATGTAGTTGTGTCTTCAAGCGTCATCCAATGGTTGTAGCATAAACACATTAGTAACCAAGCCTTCAGATTCTTTGCAGCATCAATACATTCTTTCCAAGAGAAATTATCATACCAGAATAGAATCTTTACATAAGTGTCAAGCAATCATCCATGTGGTCCAACATCACCATTATCTTTAAGATTTAACATGAAGTAACATATGTAGGGAAAATATCTCAACCATAGTAACAAAGTCTGCATGATCTATTCTTATCTCTGAATCATAATACTTCCAATCTCATCCAATAGATAAAATTTAGCAAACAGTAAACAGGGCTCATTCAAAGTCTCATCATAATAAACCATGTATCAAGCCATCATCATTTGAGCATGAGTATCACAATAACCAAAGAATAAGCAGTCATAGTGCCAACAATGCAATCATTAGTATTCAACCTGCTGCTCCTCCTGAGCCAGTGCTCTTCCTTAACTTGTGCAACCTGAACACCTTCATCAGCAAGTCATCAGCAACAATCTCTGTATGATCTGTCCTTATCTCTGAATTATAAGACTTTCATCTCAGCAAAAAATACTCTTCATCAAAAAGCAAACAGGAATCATCCATAATCTTCAACATAGGAAACCAAGTATCATATCATCATTATTTAGAACTGAGAAACTAAGCTGATACAGAGTCAATAATATAGTTATTAACAGTCAGACTGATGCTCCCCCTGAACCTTTGCTCCTGATCTTCAGCTGTCATCCCAATTCTCTTATCATTAATGAATACGCGACTATGTCTCCTGTAACTCGCGTGTATACGCGACTTTTGTTCATCGAACCCGCGTATGGAAAGTGGATCATAGAAGTTTTCACACCTTCATCTCCCCCTGAATTTGTTCCTTCTGTTCCTATCTTTTCTTCACACCAGATGCACTGTCAGAAATACACATACCCAGAATTATCAAAACAATCATGGAAATCACCATACATTGCTCCCCCTATGATGATACATTATTAATCCCTATAATGTTTCTCACATCATTCCTTCATTCAATAAGAGAAGTAAGCTTCAGAAGCGTATGACTGCAGTAGGGTCAGTATTCCCTACGTTTCTGACCGGTCCTCCTTCTTTCTCCAAATTTTCTTGAGCTTTCTAATTGTGTGCTGGAGATTGTCCACTTTCCCAGATCTGTTCATCCTGCATTCTTTTTCTATATGTCCATACTTGTTACAAGCATAACATCTCATGTGGCCAGAGAAATAAGTATAAGAATCATAATGAGCTTTTCTATTCTTCCTTCTATTGCAATCAACAGCTTTGTGACCATACTTGTTGCATGAAAAGCAATATCCCTTGAAGAAACCAGAGTACCTTTCTATGTAGGATCTGTTAGTTTGTGGCTGAAACAATCTGCTCCTGCAA
Source organism: Pinus albicaulis (assembly GCA_034641835.2). Classification (NCBI taxonomy): domain Eukaryota; kingdom Viridiplantae; phylum Streptophyta; class Pinopsida; order Pinales; family Pinaceae; genus Pinus; species Pinus albicaulis. The sequence goes on from CM076581.1 coordinate 1,023,445,144, forward strand.
TTTGCTGCAACATGCCCATAATCATGACAATTAAAGCATTCGACATTATTGAATGAATTCCTTTGAGAATTCATGATTGTATGTTGACCTTTAGTTTCTTCCAACACTTCAGGTTTTTTTTTTACATCCTTTGAATCTTTAGCACTTTGTTGTGAACTAGATTATCCTTTGACCATTTCATGAAAACCCAGACCAAGTTTGATAGAAGGAGACCTTTGACTACTAAGAATATTGTCCAAAATCTTAGTACTATCTTTAAACCTCAAAATTTTATCCTTTTCTTCTAATTTACCTTTGAGAATGTTTACCTCAACCTCCAAGCCTTGGCATTGCTTCTTCATGCTTTCTTCTTTCCTTCTTCCATCTTCTATTTGAACATTCAATTTTGAAATTTCTTCTTTCAACCCATTTTCTTGTTCTTCAAATGCTTGAAGTTCTTCACTCTCCTTATATGATTCCTTTTTGAGAGAGATGATTTTCGCTTCAAGTTCTTCATTTGTCTTAGTTGATTTTTCCAGATCTGCTTTCAGAGAGATGTTTTCTGCTTCAAGTCCTTCATTCTTCTTGTCTGATTTTTCCAGATCTACTTTCAGAGAGATGTTTTCAGCTTCAAGTCCTTCATTCTTCTTGTTTGATTTTTCCAGATCTACTTTCAGAGAGATGTTTTCAGCTTCAAGTCTTTCATTCTTCTTATTTGATTTTTCCTGGTCTTCTTTGAGGGAGACGATTTCTGCTTCAAGTCCTTTACTTTGATTGGATACATTATCGTGCATCCTTTTCAGTCTAGAGATCAACTCTTTGTAGGTAGATTCCCTCTCATTGAATATTCTTTGTTGATCTTTGATAGCTTCTTCTAGGTCCATAGCATTACTTTCACTATCTACACCATTGCTTTCACAAAGAAGATTATCACAAGGACCCCAATCACTATCTGATTCATCTTCTTCAATTTCTGCGATACATGTTTTCTGAGACATCTTCTTGCTCTAAGTAGCCTTCTTCTTTTGCTTCTTTCCCATTGCAACGAATCTCCTTCAAGCGATCAAGCTTCTGCAGAAGAACCTGCTCTGATACCAATTGTTGGGAAAAATACTGAGAGGGGGGGGGTGAATCAGTATTTACTGCATACTCAAAACTTTTTAGTTTTTCATTCTTTAAAACACATACTCTACTTTCCTTAAGTAAACTCGCATATACACGCGGATATCTTTCATAAAACTAGCGTATACACAGAGATCTAATTATGTCATTAATTCTTCACTTATATCATTCCATCATTCATTCATCAGATGTCCAATAAACAGTAAACATGTGCAGTAAGAACAGAATAAACCATCACACAAAGCATCACACATGAACACCAGGATTTTAGGTGGAAACCCAAGTCAGGAGAAAACCACCGCTGCCGTTGCTCAGCCTTCAATATTTTATTATAAAGAAAACATCTTACAACATATGTACTGGCGCAGACTCATACCAGTACGCAGGCACCCACCTGCACTCGTTTACCAGCCTCTCCTAGAAGAGAGCACCGAACCCCTGCACTCGTTTACCAGCCTCTCCTCGAAGGGAGCTATGACCCCCTACTCTCGTTTACCAGCCTCACCTGGAAGGGAGCTACAACCCCCTGACTGAAGGCTACAACCCTCATCACCTTTATGGACCACGTTTCATCAATTTTCACACTGGATCCAAAGCATCCTTTAGGACACCACTTGCAGGCCACATTTCATCAAATTTTCAGACCGGACCCACTCCACATACTTAAGCTCAATCATACAACCAGACTGATACAGACAACTCAGAATTGTAGAATACAGATAGCAGTAACACAGCAGAACAGATCAGACATTTCTTACCACAAACTTCAGCAAACCCTAGTTTTTCTATACACGCTTTCCTTTTCTCCGATACCACGTATACACGCGCTTTCATGCATACAAACTCGCGCATACATCCGCACACACGAATAAGTTTCACTCCTCCCATACGCGCTTTCGCTTTATCCAACCTCACATACGCGCCTTCCGCCGCGACAAACTTGCATATAGATCTTCGCACATCATAGAGCACAAAGATACTTCTCCAGATCGATATTCAACAGATTTAATCCTTTACTCGCATGTATGTTGCAGGTGCTCTCGCATCTAATCATTTCATAAAATGTATCTAGCAGATACAAATACATTCCAGATCTAGATTCCCTTCTTCATCATTTCTTCATTGGTGCATCATGCATTCAGATCGATCATTCAACTATAACCCTTTCCATTCAGATATACTTCAGAGAGAAGTATTCATTCAAGCTCAGACATCGTGCACCACACTCATGATTTGCACAATGAATTTCTTCTCCTTATATAGGTTTACCCTTTTTCAATACCTTGAGCCAAAACCACATTACTTCCGATGGTATTCCTGGACGGGATCACATAGACGAATCATTACTCAATACAATGGGTCAATACCATGGTGGTTACCCCTGGTTTTACATATTTAATGCGCTTTTGACCATACACGACTTGGCACGTTGTTACCCGCGTGCATACGCGACTTCTCCTAGACAAATCCGTGTATGCCTTGAGACATACACTTTTCACCATAGATCTAGCACATGCTGAATTCCTTTCTTCATTACCTTCTGTACTCACTGTAGATACATCAGATTTACATCATTTAACAGTTCATTACGACATATTCTATCAATCGCAACTTCATCAATTAGGTTGCCATCATCTTCATCAAGTGGGTTTCTATTCAAGGACAACACTCTATCAGGTGGGTTGCTATCAAGGACAACACTCAGCATCATATTGCCAACAAACATCATATCACATCAGATTTACATTATTTACCAAGTCCATCAAGTCAAGAATAACTTCATCAGGTGGATTGCCATCAGGGACAATACATGCCAACAATCTCATGTCTTCATCTTCATCAAGTGGGTTGCCATCAAGGACAACACTCTGCATCATATTTCCAACATAATTAAATAGAGGAGGGTCCGTCGTGGACGCGGGTGTAGGAGAAGCACCCCTCACTATCCCGACACATTCATTAGGAATTGGCTCATGGTAGGCTTAAGATGGACTAATCTCGTCCTCCACCCTAATCAAAATTTTATCAAACACAGAGATGAAAGATTCGTTCCCCACCATCAACCTAGGCTCTGGGTTATTAGGCTCAGAAAGAGGGAAATCTCGACCCACCCCGACATCGGAAGGAACTGGTACAGAGTTAAAGAAATCCCGACCCACCCCATCATCAACCGGAGCCGTGCTACCACTATTTCCATATGCAGAAACATATGTGTCATCATCAGAGGATAAAGGGATAGAGTTACTTGAGATGAGTCCTCCCAGAGTACCTGGTGCAGCATTATTTTGTCGACACCCATCCTGTCTATTTGTCCCGTTACGTCCCACCCAAATACGAAGAGGAAAATTATCCCGTAGGTGACCAGTCCAATGGAAAATAAGGCCCCTGAATGGGATTCCCTAGAAGATAATTCTTTGGCGATGATGACGCTATCTCCAGATTAGGTCCACATCCCCGGGCAGACCACCAGCAAAATTCACTTCAACCAAAATCCATGCAATCCTCTTGTCACTGGCACTGACAATGCTAGGGTCAATACCAATGGAATTCCCAATGGCTCTGAGCGCTTGGAGAGTCCAAAATTCCAGTGGAAGACCTGGCAGCTTGACCCAAATCACTCGGCTCTTTGGGGCTTCCATGACTAGGTTAAATCCCAGATACCAGGGAACGAGCTACATGAAACTGCGTCCCCATACCCATGTCCTATGTATAATCTTTAAAATTTCCTTCTCATACATGAAATGGATGCTAAACCATCCATTCAAAAGCATGCTAATTTTTTGGGAGTATCCGATTATCGGAAACCAGAATTGACGAACCCAGTTGTCCATATTAACATCGTTGCCTTCCGGGAACATCCACCTCCCAATTAGCACCCTCTTCTACAAAATAGCAACCCTTTGACATAAATCATCATGATCTAAAGTGATTTCCCTAATATCCATCTTCTGTTTGTAGCAGGCCGTGTTCCTTTTTCCTCAGGCAGATTTGTTCTTTTTATGATGATGCCTATTGTGCCCACCTTTCGAATTCACATTAACGGACTGGTAGACGAGAAAGGCTTGTCTAATGATCAAACTATCCACCTCTGATTCACGCCCAAATTTCTGTTCCACTGTGATGGTAGCTCTGATGAATGCCTCATGAGCCGAGGTGTGTGATTCCAAGCCCAAAATCGTTTCATTCTTACCAAACCCGAGGTCTAACAAATCCATGTCAGACAATGATGCGTCTGATCGACACCACTCACTGTAGCACCGCTAGCAGAGAAATCGAAGTTTTCACAAACCTGAGTTGGTCAGAACGCTAATATTATATTTGAATTCTTTTAGGCCTCGTTCACAATCCAGAAAAGGATGAATGTTTTGAAAGCGAGAAAGTCAGACCAATCACATCATCTAAAAACTCAATCTCGAGAATTAATTAGATTATATTCTGACCCAGAACATCAGAGCTTCCAAATATAGTTGTTGCCAAATTTTCTTTTTATATCTGGAGAAGGGATGTAACAATTATTCCAGTCCTCCATATGTCAACCCATACGGATCCTTGTCAGATAGCACATACATCTATTGATACCATCAGAATATGTAGACGTCACCAATCTACTCCAACCACTCTTATTATTGCTCCTCATATAATACCTGGATACTTAGATGGCTCCAGAGAAAGTCCATAAATATTCTAACCAGCCATAGGAATAATGATTTATAACAATCCGGAAGGGACGTCAGAACCTCTGTTGAAAATTCTTATTCCCTTTTAATCCAACTGAACCACATAAATGTCTATTTCCACCTTTGCAATCCCAATCGAAAATTGATTATGTCGAGGAAAACATCAATCTCCTATCAGAATCACTAACTCCTAAGAAATCTTTGAAATCTTGTGTAACCTTCAGAGATTCCGGCAGTTTGATCGCCGCACCATAACAGGAAAATATGGAAAAACCAGTCCCCAGAGAAATGCAAGGAAACTATACATGACAACAACAACAACATAGACAGTCGGGGCATGTCCACCACTTAGAGCCGAGTCTAAATCCGAAATTCTTGCAAGGGTGAGATATAATGAGTGAATCTACCCACTTTCGCCAAAGGCTATACCACTTGTTGTTCCAATTAGATGTTTGATAATCTGAATTAGATGAAGTTTCCAGGGATCGAGCCGAGAGATAGCCAGCACTATCTTCGTGTTCTACCATCCGATTTGCATTCAACGAATAGAGCCAATAATATCATATATGCGAAGTATGAAAGAATGATGATAATTCACACATCCAAACCCTCCATGTAGGACATTAACAGAACAGAGAGAATGGTAGCAAGATATTCAGTCCAAAAAAAAAACAACAGAGGTAAGAAAAGACTGAAGTAATTGATCACACTTTGGTATCCACGACTCGGACCAAGATGCAACATTCCTCGACGACGTCTACAGACCTACATAGACTTACCCAGCAGTATGAAATAACTGGGGATAAGAGTCATATAGGCACATTAAGCTATACCAAACCAAAATGACTAGACCTATATAATATCAAACCCTAAAACCTTTAATTGAAAGCTTGTGACTAGGAAATGGGGACACATTAAAAAAAATGTAACCCACATCTCGGAACATTTAGTTGCAACCTTCAAATGAAAGATAAGGAATGGAAAATGGTAACACATTCACAGAAATGTAAGCCACGACTCGGTCCAGATTCTACAACCTAAAATGAAAGATAAGGACATGAAAAAGGGAACACATTAATAGAAATGTAACCCACGACTCAGACCATTTAACTTCATTCCCCAGAGTGTTTCACCCTACACTAGAATATCAAACAGCATTCCCGAATTGTAACATACCTCCAGCAGAGTTGTACCTAAACTTGTGAACGTGAAAAATATACTGCCATGGAAGCCTTCAGCTACAGTTAATGGCACTGTTCCTACTTGCAGAAGCTAGTCTCTGAACCATATCGTGAGGACTTCAAGCTTCTTCAACCTGATTTTCCCCCAAATGAAATCAACATCAGATGTTGTTACATGTACATTGCCTTGAATTCAATGAAATCAAGAGTAAGGAATGAAGGGCACTCAACACTATGTCATCCAATAGGTGGGACCTTATGCTTTGATGATGAATTGTCCTTTGGAGTGAAATCATTGCAAGGCATTTATTATATTTAAATGTTGCAGAGAAATTATTTTCCTTGAAGTTGTATAACATAATGTCACCCTTCACCATCAGTATTTTACTGTGTTGCATTTCTAATGGTTCCCTATATTAAGTTACAACCCAATTTGACATTAAAAAAAACATATTCACCTTAAAATACATAAGAAAAAAAAGAAGAGCACATTGACCATCTATAAAGATCATCCATAATTTATTTTCACCCGCATCATCATGCTTATCAATAAAATAGTATCAAATTTATGTAATAAAAATATTAATTTGATAAGGAAAAATCCAATTTATGGAGTAAAATATTAATTTGATAAATAATGATAAATGAGGATAGCTTCAAATTCAAGATGCAAGTTGTGTTGTTAGGAAAAATAATGGTGATGCATATGTGAAATAGGCTTTATATTTGGAATTTTTTTTGGTTCTAAGAATTTTATTATGATGGAAAGAAATTTAAAACTATACATGTTTATAACTGTTTGAGTTACAAATTTATTACATCTTAAATTTAAGTAATTATTTTGCATAATAATTATATTAGTGCAATTTTATAAATTAAATGGTTAGTAAACTTTAACAAACATCAATCTTTAATAAGTATCAAAACACTTTGTTCATAATATATCTCACATTACTAAAACTAAAAAAAATCACAAAAATTAATTAAGTTATAACTTTATTTTAAATTATTATTATAATTATTATTAATTATAAAAATAATTAATGTATAAGTTCAACATATATACATTTGAAAAAACATGGAACACGATTTTTTTCATCTAGATCAACCCCACTTTGTTATGGATATTCTTAATCTATAACTAGTATTTGCACCAAATGTTGCAAAAGAAACGCCGTAAGTGGATAGCGTATAAAAAAAGAGTGTAGATGAAGGCATATAAAAGAAGGGTGTAGATAAAGACAAATGTAATATGTAATTTTATCTAAGGAGCAAGATCATAGCATATAGAAGAAGAGTGTAATAGAAGGCAGATGTGATATGTAATGTTATCTAAAGAGCAAGATCAGAAATAAAACAACGAAACACACGAGAAATAGCTACAGATCAAAAATATTGTGCCATATTGAAATAGCTAACATTTGGAGTTGTTTTTAGTGCAATTTTTTGGAGTTTCAGGTGCCGGTGAAAAAATTTGAGATAAAATTTTGATTTCGGTTATTTAAACTATTTTTTTTATTGTATATATAGATTCATCACCCTAAAAAACTCTCAGGGCACTTTGATTGTGCAAATTTACTCATCAAACTTCTGTGTTTCAATGAATTCTTGCCAGATTTTAGAAAAATTAAATCGGAAAACTCCACCATAAAAGCCTTCAAAAAGTCTCACTAAAAACTACTCGTTAAATAAATGATTGAAGATAAGTAGTTTGGAGCATTAAATGAGAGGTTGTATATACTTACGGTTGGATTTTGGCAGGTCGGTTATGGAACAGTGAGCATATACATCTTTGCTCATTTAATATTTATTAATAATCCATTTATTTGTTACTTAATAATTATTTATATTTTGATCTCTGTTATCTAGCTTATCTACACTAAAGGATATAATTATTTATTCTTTATTATCTCTGTTATCTAGCTTATCCCTACTAAATGATGTTGAGGGAAACAAAAGTTGAGATTATTTGTACATTACCACAACTCAATATAAATGCATGGTATGAGACTAAAAATAGCCTATAAAACAGTGTCATATATCCTGACCTACCTGGTCAAAAGTCTAACATGCTAATTTATATTTTATAGCATTCTACAATTCTACTTTTTTGTTTCATTAAATCATTATGACATTTATGAAAAATCCAAGAGATTCTGTCAGTATTTCTATGCCCATCGTTTTTTATGGAATTATTTTGTTTTGCAGTCATTAATGTTGTGGTGAATGGTTTGAATGGTTTGGAATTTTAAAACGGATGATAAAAAACAAATTTAAATTGGTTTCAGACTAAAGATTTTTATGCCACCCTCTATCACATTAAATATTAAGTAACAGGGTGAGTATTGAACATTAAAGATTAAGTACCAGTTTTTCATTAAACCTTATGAAATTTTCTACGTAACATTTAATCTTTTAACAGAGTGTATAAAGAGAATTAAATTTAAATTTATAATATTCTCTTTCTTGACTGCCAAATTCAGAGATATTCTAAAACCTGCAATCTACATTTAAATTTATAATATTCTCTTTCTTGATAGTCAAATTCAGAGATATTCCATAAACCTGCAATCTACCTTTAAATTAATAAGATATCTCTTGGTTCATTATTACAAGACCAAAAATCTGCAATATAATGGATCTTTCTTTTTCTAAGACAAGCAGACCTGTCTATTGCACCGTTTAGCCTTAGCAAGCACACTCACCCCTACAAACGGTGCAAAGCTCCCCAAACAGCGTTGGGCCAACTCGAGCACATTGAACAGAAATGGAAGGAAAACTGTGAGCAGTAAAATGCTTATGGTGGTTGCCAAGTCAGATACGTTGAGAAGCCCTTCCTCCATATCCTTTTCTTCCAAACAAAATCTAGCAGCAATAAGAGTCAACTTCTGAACTACATCTGGGTATAGCTTCACTAAGCAATAAACTACAAAACCACCATAATACTCCCACAACATGGAAGCATTTTCGTTGGTGCCTTACTGTCCGAGACATGGCCCATTTTCTTCAACTCGGTTTCTCTAAGTTCGGAAAGAATGGAAGTTAATTGATTTGATTCATATCGTCCTCTGAATCTGTTGTCCCGTCCTTCGAAGATGACTTCTACAAATTTTCGTTTGAGTCTATACCATTTTTCTCTGTTTCAAGCGGGTGCACGAAATCTCCTTTCACAGCGCAGTGGGATCCATGGAATAGCTTCGTCTAGCATTGCATGTTCTTCTCCCATCTGTAAGTTATTTGCATTGGGAAGGGAAAGGAACCTGTCTTGTCGGGCAATAACGAATTTTGGTTAACTGTTTTTCCTGATTATTAATCCAACGACATATAAATGTTTAATCGTCTAACATTTGATCGTAGGTTGCACATCAAGACACGATAGAAATTAGGAAAGTTCTTTTCAAATAAATACGCCTTACAGCGTAAATATGTTTTGTTACAATATCATGAGTCAATAGTATCACTTATCAAGACCACTTGCCACAAAAGTCATAATTCACTTCAAATGACACTTGTTGATATGACATTTTTTTAATTAATCAAATGAACTACAAGAGAAAAAGGAGCATAACTACTTTGAAGATAAATCTCAACCTTTGATTTGTGTATATATATTTTTTTTTCGTGTTGTTCATTGTACCGAAGATGATACTAACTACTACAAACATGGAAAATCCGTTATGTCTAGGTGATTTGATTATCTTTCAAGCAGAAATTACTCCCAATGAGCAAGCATGCCAATCTTAGTGGGACTTGAACACAAGTGGGGAGCATAATAGTGACTCCTCTTACCACCCTAACTATACCTACTTGATTTGTTTGTGTATATTATTACAAAATATTCTAGAATATTTTGTGGAGGTTAAATCTCTACCATACACCTAATAATTAATAATAATTTAACCTCAAGAGTTTTTTAGAGTATTAATCACAATTTTACAAAAAATTATATTATCAAATTTCATCAAAAACATCAAAACTTCATTTTAAATAATATATATTTAATCTAATAATCATCCAAAAATTACATCACATTAATCATTCATATTCCCTTTATAATTATTGTATATTATCTAAATTTAAATCATTATATTTATGAGAATACAATTTTTTCTTAAATTATTTTCTTTACTATAATTTATGTTTCTTAAATTGTAATTTTATGTTGTCACCCTATTTCCTTATGTTGTTGTCACCTTATTTCTTTATGAAATTTGTATGTTGAAAGTTTTTTAACCATTTTAACATGTTTCCCAAGCAATGGAATTGAGTAAAATATTGAATATACCATACTTAGTAATTTATTTATTTTCCAAAATTGATATGAAGTTGTATTGTTTTCACTCATTTGAGGATATGAAGCATTGTCCTTAAACACTTTAAGGAGTATCCATGCTTAGTAATTTTTTCCAAAATTGGTATGAACTTTTATTGGTTTCACCAATTTGAAAAGGATCCGAAGCATCGTCCTTAAATATTTTTTTTGGAATATTGATTTTTTAATATTAATTTAGCTGAAATGAATTTTAAATAAATTTTACTATTTTTATGTCATAAGGCATTTCTATTTGAAAACAACTCTCCTAGCTGCTACTGTGTCCATATCAGAGGCATTCGATTAAATGTCAGACGATTGAAATGTTTTAGGCCATTAGATTCACAAGTAAATAGTTTTATATATATTTTTTATAATGTCATGTTTTTTTTTAAAATAAGTTAGATTGAATTTAGGTTTCAGTGACTTTTAGGTTAAAATGTTGTTATTAAAAATTTGTTATATTTTTATATGTAAATGTAAATAGTTTTATATATGTTTTTTTATAGTATTTGTTTTTTTTCTTTTTAATAAGTTAAATTGAATTTAGGTAGTAAAATAAACTAACAATAAACTATAAAAACAGCCCATAGTATTTATGTGGAATATAATTTATTTAAAGGGGGAAATTAAGATGGCCTAGATCAATCTTAACTCTGTTGTATTTGTTTTTTCTTTTTAACAAGTTAAATTGAATTTAGGTCATAAAATAAAATAACAATAAACTATAAAAACAACCCATTGTATTCATGTCGAATATAGTTTATTTAAGGGGGGAAATTAAGATGGCCTAGATCAATCTTAACTCTGGATCTACCAAGAGCCAAGAGGGATCAAATGTCTTGATATGCAAACCTCTTTTAGAGTGAAATATATAAAGTACCTATTTAATAAAATTATTTTAAATTGTTTATAACCATTATTCTTTTAAAATTTTACTTAATAAAATGTATCTAAATTTTCATACATCTAAATATACATGGTTTTTCTTTTTCTATATTATTTTTGTTACAACTATTTTATTATTCCAAAAATACATGTTTTTTTTTGTTATATATTATTTATGTTACAACTGCTTTATTATTCATGGGTAGTATTTCTTAATATATAAAAAATGAAATTAATAAAGGTGAATGTTCATAATTCTCATTTCTTAATTAACACTAAATTTATCTTTAACTAATTAATTGTAATAGTTTGTAGCTACATACATACTCTTTTAAAAAAAAATTGTTAATGAATATCAAATTTTTTCTGTTAAAAACAAAAACTATATACATATCTTTAATTAACTAATTGTGGCTAAAAGACTTACATGTTTTTTACTTTATAATCATAAACTAATTTCACATTATATGATGTCAAACTTACTCAACTTTTTATTCTGAAATTTTAAACAAAGTTTTTCACTACATAATTTTAGCTTTTATAATTTTTTTATTTTTCAATTCCAAGCAAAACTTACAAAAGAAAAAACCCAGTAGGTCCTTACTATAGATTATAGTTTTAAAAAATTGACACTATATGATTAACAATAGAGTAAGTTGAGACAACCCTAAAGGGTTTTTTGCACATGTTTTATCATAACATTTCCCTCCATCCATATATTGTAGAGTCTTCTAAATAGGGAGTCCATTCTAGTTTATAACGTGATCCAAAATCAAAGAAAATGGCTAGGGATTTCACAAGTTATTAGTTTGTAACCTGATCCACAATCAAAGGAAATGGCTAGGGATGTCACAAGTTATCATTCACATAGTGATTTATTGAAGTTCTTAGCTGAAATGGATCCTATTAGATGCATGGTGGCCAGAGACACTAAAAAATTCAAAATAGATATTGAAGTTTTAAGTTGAAATGGATCATATTAGATGCATGGTGGCCAGAGACACTAAAAAATTTAAAATAGATATTTGTTATGAAATCCATATTTTCTACAAACCATCCAAATTTCCCACATTATACGATGTCAAACTTACTCAACTTTTTATTTTGAAACTTTAAACAAAGTTTTTCACTACATAATTTTATCTTTTATAATTTTTTTATTTTTCAATTCTAAACAAAACTTACAAAAGAAAAAAACCCACTCAGTCCTTATTACAGATTAACCAAATTGACACTATGTGATTAACAATAGAGTAAGTTGAGACAACCCTAAAGGGTTTTTTGTACATGTTTTATCATAACATTTTCCTCAATCCAATATATATTGTAGAGTATTCTAAAGAGAGAGTGTATTCTAGTTTATAACCTGATCCACAATCAAATAAAATGGCTAGGGATTTTACAAGTTATTAGTTTGTAACCTGATCCAAAGTCAAAGAAAATGGCTAGGGATGTCACAAGTTATCATTCAAACAGTGATTTATTAAAGTTACTAGCTGAAATGGATCCTATTAGATGCATGGTGTCCAGAGACAATAAAAAATTCAAAATAGATATTGAAGTTCTCATTTGAAATGGATCATATTAGATGCATGGTGGCTAGAGACACTAAAAATTTAAAATAGATATCTATTATGACATCCATATTATCTATTATGATATCCCCCAGCTGTTACCTATATGGTGACTGAGTGATGATGGATTCTTTAGACACTTTATTAGTATTGTGGAAGAACTTGGAGTATATCATTAAGGATTGTGAGTAATTCATGTAGCAGTTGCATTGTTTATGAAATATTTTAGTATCATTTGGATAAGTTGTTGTATATACAGTTATACTATGATATGGATACACATTCCCCCAAGCGTTACCATATTGTGATTGTTGTCCAATTGTTGATATTTAGAGAAATATAATTAAATGATTGATGGTTTTGGAACATCAAAGTTACTATGATGACCTTTTATCTTAGGATGACTCCTTAGTGTTGAGATTCAATTTGCATGATGAAGATGCATAGATCGCTTCATAGGAAAACCCTTTTCCCTATTGGTAGTATGTGGTAGTTGTATGAATGGACTATTTATATTGTCCTCACTGTCATAAGATTAAACACAAATATTTTTTTTATAAGTATGTATACAAGTTATACATATTATGTAGCAAGAAATGTTCTTTAATAATTACAGTGACTGAAAGGGGAAATGATCTCAATACACCCCTCTAGATCTACAATGTCTCATGGTATTCTTCTCATTTGGTGACATATGGAAATTCCAATACCAAAACTCTTTCACAGTGTTGCTCACATTATACGAAAGTCTATCTTGATAAGTTTTCCTACATATATTAGCCCAACATGCAAGTTCATCATTCTCATGTTATTGAATCCTAGTTTTTTAATTCCTCCATAAACTTTGCTTAATGTTTTGTAGATTATTGTTTTCATTGACATCAACCAATTTGATGTAGTTCTTTTTTCAACAACACTTGTCAATAATTCCCTACTAGCACTTATGCCATATTGAGATTGAAATTTTGCAATTTTTCCAGGGGTTGATGTCATATTTCTTGATACTAACTCATTTACCTTCACCTCTTTGGAATTTCTAATGCCCAATAATTGAACTATATTTCTTAGATATTTGTGCTTTCAAAATGTATTTAAGAGTTATAATTAGAAAATAATATTTTTAAAAATTAATGTAGAAATTCGATTGTGAAAGTAGTATTTTTTAATGATATAAATAGTAAATCTATTATCCCTTTTTATTTTTTAATGATTCAATTAAGATTAACATTTGTATGTTGTCATGAGGAGATTTTTTATTTTTCATGTCAATTACCTTTTATAACTCTAGGATTTTCTTAATATTGCCTTTTTTTTTAATAAATGAAACTCAATTATATACTTAAAAATATGATTAGGTACGATAATTTTAGGATTATAATTTTTGTTTGTCCAGGTTGACAATGTGAATGCTTATTTAACTAAAGTTGGCTCCCATGTTCAATACCTCCCCATGGGGTTTGAAGATAATAGGTAATGGAAATTGAATGACATATAAAACAAATAATTTATACATCAAAAAATCAGTTCTATATATTATAGTAGTTATTGCTTGAGTAATCTTTCAATTTGACATTCAATTCTTTATTAATAAAGTTGTTTTATTTAGTAGGGAGTATAAAAATTTTGTAATCAAATAATAGGATAAAACATATTCACAATATAATTTATTTGAATGAATAGATGTGTGTAAAATATTTTAATGAGAAACTAGATTTGTAATTATAAAATACAAACTATAACTTAAATTTGTGAAATTACCTCGTATTTTTTTTCTTGTGTATATAGAGAAAGACTAAACCAAGTTTGGAGTTAAGAAAATAAACCATAACATGAATAAAAATATCTCCTTCCAAAAATGTCTCCATATTAAAATGACATTCACTTTCTTGTATACCAAGACTATTGTTCTTCATATACAATTTCTCACAAGCATGCACTTGGCACTCGGATATGTAGATGAAATTGGAGTAAACTCTATTTCTGTTAATAAAAATTCTCTTTATTTACATCTATGCTAGATAGATTGTGCTTGAATGTATTTAAAATATCTTATTTTAGTTACATGCCCATTTCATGCTTGTTTCAGAGGATTATTAATCACCAAAGGATTTTCACCCCAATTTCCTATTTCAATATCTATAACAAAATTTTCTATTTGATAACTCTTATAACCAATAAACCTCCACGACCTACTTCCATGGAAGCAAAATTTGCCTTTCATTCCTTCACGATGGCTCCTTCTCTGCAACAAATTATTTCATTATGTTGGTTTACATATATGTTTTCACCCACAATTGCCTATTTCAATATCTATAACAAAATTTTCTGGTTGATAACTCTTATAATCAATATCTTTGAAACCTCGACAACCTGCTTCCATGTTAGGAAAATTTGTCTTTCATTCCTTCATGATGGCTCCTTCTCGGCAACAACTTATTTCTTCTACACTACTCTTTCCTATGCAATTTCCTTACGACATTTCTTTTGCAGCATATGGTGCAATTGCTAGTATTATTATATTTAAAAAAGTATTTTATATATTTATAAATTATATATAAATTATTTTTATTTAATCTATTCATATAAACAATTTTATAATTTATTGGAATTACTTTTTAATATTCGATACCTAAAATTTATTATTTGAACTAATTTATATAAGAAATTTCCTAATTTATTGAAGTTATTTTTTCATAGTTTATTTTCAAATCATATTATTTATAAAAAATAAATTTAATGTTTTCAACATATATTGATGCTTATAACTTATTATAATTTTAATTAACACAATCATATTAATAAATATGATTAATATATGTCAATTAAATTTATATCAAACACATACACAATCATATACTTTAATATATAGTACACTTTCAACATTAAAATTTGGATACAAGTTCTTCAAATACTTGCTTCTTTGCATATACAAAAGTTATATCATTTCATCCATACTAACTGACTAAGAATCTGAATTTATCATACAATTCCTATTAATTGACCCGACATGCACTCTATGACATTTTTTTCCCTCATACCCTACAATTTTTTAATGGGAAATAAAGATGTAGCAGGTACCCTTCCCATATATTCATTGTTATTACTTTTGCCTCTACCCCAAATCTTACAAGTGAAAATAAAAGACAATGATCACAACCAATAAATAATTTTATGTTTGTGCTATAAACAACTTTAAAGGACATAATGCATACCCAAGATTCAATAAATTTTGTTTTTATGTATAACATATGTATGTGTTAATAGTTAAATCCATGAACCTTTATATATGTAATTTAGGAGTAAAGAATCAATATGGATGTACATATTATATTATTTTAATATAGTATTGTATTTTAATTTTTTTATTTAAATTTATTCAAATATTAATATTTGTAAGATGGGTTTAAAATATCACGTTTTTAAAAATAGGTAAATACATGTTTTAATAAAGAAAATCAAAGTTTTGAACTCAATGTTTAGATATTTTTTCTTAGTTGACATTGTTTTTAAAATTTTCTATAGAGTGTGATACTCCAAGATATTAAGTAAAAAAGTTGAAAAAATGTTATATTTTGTTAATTTATATTTCCCATAATCACCCAATTTATGATTCTTGAAAACATAACTTCATATTTAAAACGATCTAACTACAAATATTTCTCATTTCCGAAAAAAAAATTGTATTTTCTAGCTAATATCTTTTTCAGAGAACTGAGAAGAGATCGAGATGCCAATCCCATTTCCTAAAAAAAAATTGTATTATCATGACAAATGGTAGAACAATCCGGCTCTAAACCATTCCATTCATCCTCCAAGTAAGAATTCACAATTTTTCTAGGTGGAATTACTCAAACCGTTCACTATATCTAGTAATTTTATAGACGACCTTCATGGTCAGGCTATTTCAATAATGTATGGTGGTGAAATATCTATGTCTCACTCAGTAATTTAAGACTCAGTGTGTCAATTGTACATTGCTAGGGTTCACCATTATTATGACACCAGCACTTCATAGGTGAGTTGGTAACGTTGGGTCCATATTGTTATATAGAATTCTAATCTATGGATAAACTAGGTTCCCTGAGTGTGGTGTTCCTTCACTCAGAACAACAGAAGAAATACAACTATTATTTTCTCTAAGACAAATAGATATACATAAAGGAAGGAAACCTACTTGTAATCCTTTCACTCTCTTTCTCCTTCTTTCGTTGTTGTCTTCACTCTCAATCAAACTAAAGCCGCTAGATCGAAAACTGCAATCAAAGACAGAGAACAAAAATAACATACAAATATACAAGTATATACTTATCTTAACCAAATCAAACCGATTAGATCTGAGAATACATAGACATGAGAATATAATTCACAAGATATATGAATACATATGAGATAATGAACATACATCTTTATTAAGAAAGGAGGAGGAGAAGATTAAAAACAATAGATCGATACATCATCAACCTGCTCCAAATTCATTCTGTCCTCATCACACCAATCATCATCTCAGCAGCATAACAATACTTCCATCTCTCATCAATTGAGAATCCAATAGCATAACATTACACAAATTTCTCCCTCCCTAGCACTTGGATGAGTGTTCAATTTATAGGGAAATTGGTGGTAATTTCTCAATAAATGGAATTGAATGGATTTCTAGTAATAGGTGAGACATATTTCCAAGTTCAGTGGTGATGGATGAACACATGTATCCAAAGTATGAAACCTATGAGCTCTTCTAGAAGGCACTGGACATGTGGATATTCCCAGAACAATGATGATTTTGCTCCCAAGAGACCAACGCACCCTTAAGTGTCGGGAAGTGCTTTGTAGAGCACCCTTGCATGGAGATAAGTTCTTTGCAACACACTTAGGCCCATTCATAGGAGGGTTGATGAGTCAATGGGTCATATAATCATACTTCAAATATTTGAAATCTCATAATTAAAGCCATCAATAGAAAGACTTCTCTTAGGGCATATAAGAAATGAATTAGGGGATGATAGACCATGTTAGTATTGAATTAGGGGATGATAGACCCTGTTCATACTGGTCTTGGGGGATGATGCCCAAATTGACCTATAATAGCTGCCCCCTAAAGTATGAAGTCAAAATAATGATAATATTTGGATGAGATGCTTTACAATGTGATGAGTAGGATTTGAAGCAGATGATGACCTGCATCAATTTTCAATACATTACATCATGATATCTTACATCTTGGAAATGAATTTCTGAAGGAGGCATACCCATGCTCAACATATAAATTATCATAACATGTACATAATTCCAAAAGTCGTCTACAGATATAGGCATGCCTACAAATATAGGCCCATGTTCGGATGACCATTTGTATGTAAAGCCATCGTACGGATGATGTGGTACAATTCCTGAAACCACAACCTGAATCAATGAAACTAGATCTGGGGTCTTCTTATCTCATTCACTCGATCGTTCAAGTACAAGTTTAACCATGTGAATATATGCTCTGAAGTTGAACATGGGAAGACATTGTCTGATTACCAACCATTGATGTAAGCTGTTTACAAACGCGAGAGAAACCACCTTTGATGTTAATGGTTCTCAAGGTACCGCAGTAAAATTTGCGAGGCGTGAATATATGATTTGATGTCGAACGCCAAACAAAATCTCTTGGTTGAAGATCAAATGATGTCAACCTATTGCTGGAAGAGAGAAACCTGTCGATGATGTAGCAAGCTCCAAGGTATTGGAAAGATGTTTCTAAGTTAACTTCTTGGATGATGAGATGATGTTGAGAGGAAGAAAATTTATCGCAAAACAGGAGTAATGTTTTCAGAGACAAAATGTGACTTGATGAAGCAATGTTCAGGGATGGCGGTCATGAAAATGAAGGTTTATGAGTATTGCAAAATATGAGGAATTACTAGATGACTTCCCTTGAACATATCGGCGACACTGAAATGAGTTTGCAACATTGACCCAAAACTAAAGTGATGGTATGATGAACCATAGGTATGATAGGCTACCAAGAATATTACCCAACCCAAAAGTCACGGTGATGAAGTGAAATTGTTATGTTCAAGAGAGACCTGCTACCATAAAGTGTTATGCTCTTTTTCCCAAATTTTCCCAAGTCATTGTTCACCAGCACCTCTTTATTTTTTAACAAGCTTGAGGAGGGTGACATATGCTTGATCTATAATTAGACCCTTCAAGTGAATCCATCATTATTTAATTATTTAATGAGTTTAGTGATAAGGGCGGAAACGTGAAGCTCGGTTACACTTTTGTGAGAATTGGGGGCAGAAAATTTTCTTCAGCAATAGTTCGGCCGAACTTTTGAGTCCATTTAGATTGACGGCACAATGACGGCGCAACAAACAGAATTTTTGTCGGAGGTTTGGAAAACTGGCAATAGGAGTTCGGTCGAACTATTTTTTATAAATAAATCGCCCGCGAAAGTAGTAAGGTTACTGTTTTCATTGTTGGCGCGCGATTTTTGCTGCTCTGTTGTTGATTGCCGCATTGGTCGAGTTGTTGTTGTGTTTCTGATTGCCGCAACTGGTTGAGTTGCTGCTGTGTTTTTGATTGCCGCGTTGGTCGATTTGTTACTGGTCGTTGTTGGCACGCGATTTTTGCTGCTCTGTTGCTGATTGCCGCGTTGGTCGAGTTGTTGCTGTGTTTCTGATTGCCGCAACTGGTCGAGTTGCTGCTGTGTTTTTGATTGCCGAAAATATTCCTCTTACACTCACTTTAATGCATATGTTACACTCTCCTTAAATAATGCATGCATACCTCTCCTTAATGGCATAAGTTACACTCCTCTAAATGGAATACAATGCATGCATATTAATCCTCCTTTATGACAAGAATTGTTGCTCCTCCTATATATGAGTCTCATGTATTCTCATTTGGGGGAGGAGGGGGTAATACCAAGAGTGGAAGAGACTTGAGGAATATTGTGAGAGGGAGAGATATGGAGAGTATCCAATTACTTCCAAAACAAATCTGAATTTCTTACGAATCTACTAAGTATCTATTGAGGTTGAACATGAGTGGTATTTAGAGGAAGTGAAAACTATATTCCTTAGTTTTCCTTGCATCTATCTCTCTACTATTGTATTTTGGTACTGTTTGTGAGCTTTTACAGCTCGGGGGTTCTAGGGGGAGGAGTTATCCCTGGATATGGTTGGGTGGAAAACCGGATGGTTCAAATGAGTTGGTTAAGGGATCGAAGGTGGATCATATTCTCAACGATTGGAGCTGAATATCTCTTCAGGTATAATTTCCATTGTCCTAGAATTATAGTATAGCTTTAGCATAAAATAAAAAGTAGACATTTAAATTGTTGTAAGCATCTAATTTTGGTTTAGGCTTATGTTATCTAGAATATTATTGATTAGTTAAAAATGAAGACTAGATTAATATATATGTATGGATGTTTAGATCTCAATATTGGAGTTATTATTGGTGTATTTTATGGTACTAATCTTGGTATTGTAGCATTTGAGAAAGGAAAGCCAAATATTGTTGAAGGTAATTGCAATAAATAAATTCCAAAGGACTTGGGTAAGTATTTCACAATTTATGGTTTTGTTTCAAGTAATTAGATGCATGTTTTAGAAATGGTTTTAGGATAGTTTGCAAAGTGTTTGACAAAATCCGTGAATGAGTAATGTTATCAATTTATTTATGCATGAATAAGTGCTAACTTGCAGCTTACATCAGAAGTAAGAAAATGGACATGTACCCAAAATATACTTGGAGGAATTACAGAATCAACCCTTAAAAGAAAATGCAAAAATAATGGCAACTAAAATATAGTTTGGAAGATCAAATGCTTGAGGTAAGTTTCAGTTATGGCTTATGTTTCATATTCTTATTAATAATTCAATGTTTTGTTATTCAAGTTGTTGTAATAGTACTATCAGAATTTTGATAGAAAGCCTTAATGGCTGTAGCATTCAGGGCTGCCATGTGTTTGTCAAATTGTAGCAATTGGTTCAAAAAGCTTGTCAAATCATGTCAAATGAATTAGCTTGTGGATGGTAAAATGTTTTAAGGACTCATATGGTGGATTTAGAAATGTGTGATTTCAATGAGCATATCTTAGTAGCATAACTTTGGGTTGTGTTTCCTCATGTAGAGGTGTAGTTGTAAGTTTTCATTCCATATGTTTGACAAAAGTCATAAATGAAACATTTAGGCTATAAATTTTGTTGTTTTCAAGAATCGCATTTCTGGGCGTTTTGAATTCGATTCAGCCCAACATCAGGGGGTATCCGTGCCTAATGGTCATGTAACCCCTGATTTCATTCCAAAAAATACTTTTCAGAACCCAGATCGGAAATCTGGGCGATTTGGCAGATTGCTGCTCTGAGTTATGTGCGCCTGTTGTTGAGTCTTTGCTGAAAAAATAAGATTATTTAGTCCCTGTTTTAAGATGGAAACATTTACAGTTTAAATTCTGAATTTTATGAGATAAATATGTTGAAGAATAATCTTAAACTCATTGTTGCTAAGTGTTTGACAAAATGCCTCAATGACTTTTAATTGCGTGCTTGCAAAGTGTTTGTCATAAGGGCTGAATGAGTGTAGAGTGCATGTCTGCAAAGTGTTTGTCAAAAATCTTGAATGGCTGTAGCTTTTGTGCATATAAATTGTTAGTGTAAAATTCTTAGTTACTCTTGTTTTTTTTTTTTTTATGTTACTATAAATTATAAATAAACTATTTAATGGGTGTAGATTCCTATGTCTGCAAATTTTTGGTATGAATGTGAAAATGAATTTAATAATTTGCTGAAGTGTGACTAAGACAATTGTTTCTTGTATTATCTAAAGCTTTCAAAATAAGGAAGGCCTTTTGTTGGAAACAATTTTTCAATGACTAATTCTTTAGGATTTTGTGCAAATGAGTATTGGTGATTATGTGACATCTACTTCTCTATCTTACTGATGGTGGGTAAGGTGGGACCTTACATAGGCCATGTTGAATGTTCGTATGACCATATGTATGCAAAGCCATCATATAGATGATGTGGTACAATTCCTAAAATCGCAGCCCGGATGGATGAAACTAGATTTGGGGTCTTCTATCTCATTTACTCGGTCATTCAAGTACAAGTATAGCTATGGGAATATATGATCTGAAGTCGAACATGGGAAGACATCATCTGATTACCAGCCAATGATGTAAGTCGTTGATGGATGCGAGAGAAACCACTGTTGATGTTAATGGTTCTCAAGGTACAAATAAGACAATTTACAAGGCGTGAATAGGCATTTTATGTTGAACACGAAACAAAATATTCCTAGCCAAAGATATGATGATGTCAACCTATTGTCAAGAGAGAAACATGTCGATGATGTAATAAGCTCCAAGGCACTCGAAGTGAGCAGTTAACTTCCTAGATGATAAGCTGATGTTGACAGGAAGAAACTTTATCACGAAATGAGAGTAATGATTTCAGACACAAAATGTGACTTGATGTAGCAATGTTCAGGGATGGCAGTCATGAAAATGAAGGTTTATAAATATTGCAGAAGATGAGGAATTACTGGATCACTTCTTTTGAACATATCGATGACACTGAAATGAATTGGCATCATTGACCTAAAACCCAAGTGATGGATGGTATGATAGACCATAGGTATGATAGGCCTTCAAGAAGATTACCCAACCCAAAAAATCATGGTGATGAAGTGAAAGTGTCATGTTCAAGAGCAACCTGCTACCATAAAGTGTTCTATAATTTTTCCCAAAATTTCCCCAGTCATTACTGACTAGTACCTCTTTATTTTTTAAGAAGATTTAGGAGGGTAACATATGCTTGATCTATAATTCAACCCTTTGGGTGAATCCATTATTATTTAGTGATTTAACGAGTCTAGTGATAATGAAACTCAATATTTCCATAATTGACAAGTTCGTCGCTATTTTATGTTTTAATAAGTCTAACGACAGTGAAAACCCAGTCATTTTTCATATTTAGAGAGTTTGAAAAAGAGACGAAAAGAAAACTCCATGAGTCCTTTTTCGTAAATTTTTCTCTCAAGTAAGAAAAAGTCTAAAATGATACCTAAGAAAACCTCTTAGCCATGTTCAACTAAGGTGTTCCTTTTTCGTAAATAATATATCTCAATCAAAAAATGGTTAAACTTATACTGAGTAGATTTTGTTTCATTTACTTTTACGAGCTATTGGTACCATTTCATGACTCATCCTTTCACCTAAAAACTTCATTTTATCCATCATATTTTCTCATTTAACCTTCATAAATCCCTCATATTCCTTTGAAACTAATTAATGTAATGCCATTATTATTATTTTTACACTGGAATTGATTTAGGAATTTTTGTGTTAAAACTAGGAATTTTTAGAAAATTATAGGTTTTCGTAACTTCCTGTAATGGCTTCACGTTTTGACACGTTGCATGACAGGTTGGCCAAATCAAGGATTGAGAGTCTATTCCTGAATGTACAAGGATGGTGAAAAATCTATCCACCTCCAGATTCGAAGTCCATAGGTGGTTGGTCAAAGTTGGTCAACTTCAGCTATTTTAGCAGAAAATCCTAAGCAATTAATGAACGGATTTGATATTTTGCTTGTAAAAAGGGATTTGAACTAATTCAACTCCTTTGGAAAGTTAGTTAGGATTTTAAGGAACACAAATAGCCTCTTCTTGTTATGTAATTTGATGATAAATAGTTAGAAGAAAAACATTGAAGGCTAGACATGAGATATTATGTGACAAACTCAAAAACTCGATTTATGTAATTGACTTTTAGACTTTAATACAGAGATTCAGTTGTCTATGTTGTTACAGTTAGTAATTTTCTTCATCTAAGTTATCTTAAGGTGTGCTTGTAACGTGTGGAGGGTCCCCACTACAGAGCTGGTACACTTTCTTGTGTTTTTCATTTACATTTGCATAATCAGATCTAATAGACATTTCTATTTAATTCTTACGTTGCAAGTTTATGAATCAAAATTGTTAATAGAAGTCGGTGTCTTTTGTGAAAGGCCTTTGTAAGAAGATTCAATTGACATCAGTGTTCGAATTGAAGTTGTGTTTACTATTTCATTTTTCATTTCTGCTTAATGATCATGGTTATAATTGCAAAACTCAACTTGTAGTCTAATGACTGAACCTTGTAAAATGACTTAGCTATTGGTTGATTTCAAGATTATTTACCTTGTTTTTTGTTTTGAATAATTGTGATTGATAAGTGTGTTGATTTAAGATTTAGAAGAGGTTCTATGAATTGAGTCCTTGTAAAAGAACTAGAGAATCTCAGACAAACAATAAGAACTCTGTTTTTAGGAGATTATATTTGTTTTGTTTAAGAAGGTGTTCAAGTGTGGAAGGAGAAAAAGAAAAACCTCTTGTAAAAGAGTATTGAATCCTATTACACTAAACCCTCATTTAGGAGACCAAATCATTCTAGATGTATATATTTTAGATAAGTATTCTAAGTGTACCTACTCGGATTGATAAGAAATTGAAGCCTAATCTACATTAGCATATTGGACCAAACATTTTGGCGCCGTTGCCGGGGAGGTGCAACTAGAAAGATTTTTCTTTAAAAAAAAAAAAAAAAAAAACATAGATTTAGTTTCAATTCTTCATTTTGTTAAGCCATGATTCCTTATGTCTAGACTTAGGGATGAAAAAGACAGATTTCTAAAAACCCCCCATCCAAAAACTGACCCACCATTGGGAGCAAAAACTTTAAAGAAGGTTGAATTTACAACACCAACTGGAAAATTTACTGTAGAAGAACTTGAAGAAAAACAAAAATCAGGCCAGAGACTTACTCTTATTGAAAGACAAATCCTTTTAGCTTATGAAGCAAAGAGAAAACATATACCTGAATCTTCTATAGTAAGAGAGAGTGGTAAAAGAACCCAACAACCTCTTCTTGAACAAATTGACCTCGAAAAACTTCAAGAGGAAGAGAAATTAGAAGAACAATATACCAAAATGGCTGAGGAAGGAGGAGAATCAGCAAGAGGACTTACTGCAAAAAAATGACAGAATATGAGAGACAACAGGAAGAAAGGAGAAGACAAAGAGAACTTGAACAAAGCCAAAGAGAACTTGAACAAAAACAAAGAAATGATCAAAATCGAAACCCAAAAGAGGAAGAGGAGTCAACATTTAAATTTCCCATTCAAGAAGAAAACAATGATGAAGAAATTAAAATGAAAAATATACCCCCATCTGTATTACAAATTTTTTATGGCATGGCATCTAAAGACCCTGATTCATTTTTATTTGAATTTGATATAGTATGTCGAACCTATGGGTATACAGATGATGCACATTAAAAGCATCAACACTTAGGTGGTTTATGGGATTAGGTGAACATGTAGTGACTGATTGGAATAGTATGAGGCAAATCTTCTTGAAAAAGTATCAACCTTACTGTCGATCAAAATATTCCAAAGATGACATTTTTAGAATGAATCAACAAGAAGATGAAACCTTAGAAGAATACTTGGAAAGATTTGTATCTAATATGCAAAAATCGAAGCATAGAACCATGTCTATTGATATTATTCGAACAATATTCCTAAAAGGTATTTGAGAAGAATATTTAGATGACCTTAACCTAATGGGTAAAGGTGATATCTCTAATTTACCCTTTGATGAGATTGCAGACTTGTGTGAAAAGTATTCTAGAAGTAAAGCAAGAAGTGGAAAAAGAACTATGACATCTAAAGCCACTAAATCTGCCACATCAAGTGTTACAAGTGCTGAAATAGGCAACCTATTTGAAGACTTTAAAATAGACCTATTAAGCACCTTGGGAAATCAAATAGATATGATAAAAACAAAGAAGAGACAAGAAGAAGAAGACCAATTGATGGCTGTGTTCTGTCCAAAATGCAGAAAAAAACATGTTTTAAAGAAATGTCCTTTAGAAAGTGTTCAGGTTTGTGCATTTTGTACAGAAAATCATGATATTTTTAATTGTTCTAAGATGAAGGTTTTGCAGAATTATAATTTGGAAGCACACGCAGAAATGGAGAACTTATATCTCATGGGAGCTAGAAGACCATGGCAAATGAGACCTCCAGGTATGTTTCAAACTCCAAATTTATAATTTCCTGAACATTATCAAATGCCTATTCAAAATTCTTGGGACATTCCTATGTCTTGGTAAAATTGGTCTAATCAGCAGCAACAATCTTATCTACAACAAGGATGGAGAGGATATTCATATCCTCAACAACAAATTCCTTCACGATATCCCCAGCCATATCAGCAATACCCTCAACAGCCAGTGGTTTATCAACCACAATAACTACTCCACCAATAAGTTCACCACCATTACAACTACCTTCTAACCAGCCTCCTAGACCTACTCAAATACCTACTCAACCCGTAGCTAACCCAAATGACAGAGTAGACAGACCAACATATAGTTTAGATGAAGGAACATCTTACCCAATTCTACCTCTGCAAAACATTGAGCATTGAGCTTAGGTCTGGTCGAACTCTCCAAACAGAACCTTCAGCAACTACAAAGCAAAAAGAAAACAAGAATGATGAACTTCCAAGCAAACAAGATGATGAAATACAAAACAAACAAATGCAAACCATGCATCCACCTCCTTTTCCTGAGAGATTAATCCAAGCAAAATTACCAATGCCTTTGCCTCAATTTGATGTTCTAGATGAATGAATGTCTATGTGAAAATTCCACTACTTCAGGCAATAAAATACATTCCAATTTACACCAAAGCTATTAAAGAATTATGTCTTAAAAAGCTTACAAAGAAAAGATTTGATTCACAAACTATTCATGTCATTGGAAATTTAGCTGGCCTTATGTCAAATGTTATTTCAATGAACAAGTATGTTGACCCTGGTATCCCTAGAGTTACCACAATCATTAACAACATTTCCATTCCAAATACCTTGATTGATCTTGGAGTTTCCATCAATGTTATGACACTGGAAACAATGAAAACATTACAGCTTAGAGACTTATAACTAACACCAATTATCTTGGAATTAGCTGATAGATCCAAAGTCATTCCTGAAGGGATATTGGAAGACATAATTGTTTCAGTGGACTCTTGGGAGTATCCAGTAGATTTTCTAGTACTCCAGCCAAAGTCCAATTTAGGAGGACATCCTATCATACTTGGCAGGCCATGGTTGGCAACTGCTGATGCATTTATTGGGTGTAGATCGGGCAACATGACCATTTCCAGAGGGACAAAAAGAAAACAACTTACCTTATACCCATTAGCACAATCTCCAGCAATAGCTCATAACCTATGGCTTGATGACAGATATAATGAAAAAGAAGAAGTTCACTCTGTTTTGAGCATTAACCAAATCTATGATTTTCAAGAAGATAACAATGAAGATTTGGTGGAATTGTTTATTTCTCAGCCTAATATTTCAGAGGAATTGAGAAATGAACAATATAGTGCTGCAGATCAACTACTAGCACAGTGTTTTCAAGAAACTTGTACCATCCATTCTTTACAAACATTGTTTGAAGACATTTTTCCTATTCATTCCATGACAAACACACAAAGCAAAACCATAGAGATCAGTGCAGGAAAAACATTAAACATTGGAACGCTTCTAGACTCATCTCAGGAACAAAAGTTGATTGAATTATTGACAAAATACCAAAAGGCATTTGCTTGGGACTATACTGATATATAGGGAATTCACCTAGAAACTTACACTCACCACATTTATACAGACACTAATATAAGACCAGTGAGGCAGCCACAAAGAAGGATGAACCCTATGCTTTAGAAAATTGTAAGAGATGAATTGCAAAAGTTACTGAAGGTCAATTTCATTTACCCCATCTCTGACAGCCAGTGGGTATCTCCATTAGTGATAGTACCCAAGAAAAATGGTAAGTGGAGAATCTGTGTTGATTACAGAGAGCTCAATAAAGCAACCCTTAAAGACTATTTTCCATTGCCATCTATTGACCAAGTTTTGGACACATTAGTTGGGAAATCATCATTTTCTTTCCTTGATGGTTTTAGTGGTTATAATAAGATTAGAATAGATTTAGAGGACCAGGACAAAACAACTTTTACTTGCCCCTGCGGCACATATGCTTACAATGTTTTACTATTCAGATTGTGTAATGCTCTAGCAACATTTTAGAGAGCAGTATTAGCTATTTTTGCTTATCTAGTTCATGATTGTGTTGAAGTACATATGGATGACTTTTCAGTATATGGTAACTCTTTTGATCATTCATTGCAAAACCTTGAGAAAGTTCTGAAAAGATGTATAGAAGCCAATTTATCCCTAAGTAATGAAAAATGTTATATGATGTTAAATGAAGGGGTATTGGGCCATTGTGTTTCTTTAGAAGGAATTAAAGTAGATCAATCAAAAATCCAAATTATAGTTAATCTGCCAATACCAAAAACTCAAAAAGATGTGAGAAGCTTTCTTGGTTATGCAAGTTATTACAGGAGATTTATTGAACACTTTAGTAAGATAGCTTTGCCTTTGTTTAAGCTTCTTGCAAAATATGTATCTTTCAATTGGAATGATAATTGTCAAACAATTGTTGATAAACTTAAAGAGAAATTATCCACTACTCCAGTTCTAAAAGGACCTAATTGGAATCTACCTTTCTTCATTGGGATAAAAAGAAGAATCTTTAAGTTATGCCATTTATTTCATCAGTAAGAATCTGACACCTACAAAATTCAACTACACAGTAATTGAAAAAGAAATTCTTGCAATTATACATGCTGTGAACAAATTCCGTCATTATATAACTGGTTATGAAGTCTTTATTCATACTGATCACTCTACCATTAGGTACTTAATGAATAAACCCATAAATAATGGTAGAGTTAGCAGATGGTTACTATTATTACAAGAATTTAATGTTACAGTGCTGAACAAACCAAGTAAAGAAAATCAGGTCGCAGACTTCTTTTCTAGACTCCAGAATCCAGGTGAAGTTGTTCCAGTTGAAGATTCTTTTCCTGATGAACATTTATTTGTAATTTCAATATTGAATCCATGGTATGCTGATTTAGCTAATTATCTCACAACAGGAAAGATACCTCCATCCTTCAGTTCAAAGGAGAAGAAAACACTGATCTAGCAAAGTGCCAAATACTCATGGGTTAATGGAGACTTGTTTTACACTGGTTATGACATGATTATTAGGAGATGCATAAGAGATGATGCAATTCTTGATATATTAAAATCCTGCCATGATGAACCTTGTGGTGGCCATTTTGCAGCTAAAAGAACAACATTCAAAATCCTCAGTCTTGGTTATTATTGGCCATCAATTTTCAAAGATTCAAAGAAATATGTAAGAAGTTGTGACAGTTGCCAATGCATGGGCAGACCAACTACCTCAGATCAAATGCCACTACAACTTCAAGTACATCTAGAGCCATTTGAAAAATGGGCTCTAGATTTTGTTGGACCCATTAATCCACCTTGTAAGGGTAAAAAGTACATCTTAGTATGTACTGACTATGTACCTAAATGGGCTGAAGCAAAGGCACTTGTCAGGGCAACTAAGCAAACAGTGGTCAATTTCCTTTTTGAAGAAATATTTGTCAGATATGGAGTGCATAGAGAAATAGTAATAGACCAAGGTACCCAATTTACTTCAAGATTGGTTCAGGACATCACTGAAAAGTACAAAATCAAGCATAGGAGGAGTACACCCTAACATCTACAGGCCAATGGCCAGGTGGAGTCTACAAACAAAACTCTGGAAGGAATCATCACCAAAACAGTGGCAATGAATAAAAATGACTGGGAGAATAAGCTCAAGGATGCTCTCCGGGCTTACAGAATCACATGGAAAGATACCACAGGGTGCTGGTGTATGGTAAAGAGGTAATGTTGCCTATTGAATTTCAAATACACACTTACAAATTGGCTGCAGATTTAGACATTGATCTTAATGAGGCTCAAAAAGAAATGATCATGCAATTGAATCAATTGGATGAAATGAGACAACAGGCATTAGAAAGAACAATACTTATGCAAAAACAAAGGAAGAAATGGCATGACACACACATCAAGAAGAAACAATTTCAAGAAGGTGACTGGGATTTACTATTTGATTCAAAATTTAAAGATTATAAGGCCAAGTTTACAACACACTGGATGGGACCTTATGAAATTGTTGAGGGCTTTGAAAATGGATCAGTAAAACTTAGCACCATTGACCAAGAAGGAAGAACATTTATAGTAAATAGACATAGGCTGAAGCTTTATCACAAGCCTATAAGCAAAGAAGATTTCATTCAGACAGTGACATAGCAGAAGGAGGTTGAGATAATACAGCAATTAACTGTGATATCTTTACCATAATCATTTCTATTTTTCTTCAATTTTTTTATTTTTTATTTTTTAAATATATAAAAAAAAAAACAATAAAAAAATCAAACAAAATAAAAGTTTAGATGTGAAAACCAGAGTCTGGCACAATCTAAACTAGAATTCTTACAGGAAAACCAAAAAATTGGCCGGTAAGAATTCATTTTTTTTCATTTCTCTCAAATTCATTTACACTTGCCAATTCTAAATAATGACTTGAGGACACGTCAATGAATAAGTAGGGGAGAAGGAAAAAGTGAATTTTTCATATTTTCTTTCATTTCCTCATTTCCAAAATTTCATTAAGCAAGGGATTTGTTTTATTTAATTGATTGATTGTTCAAAGAAGGAGTTGTTCTAATTCAGATCAGCAGAGGGACCTGTGCATCATCAAAAGATTATCAAAGTTTTATAAAGAAATGGCAGAGGGACCTATTCAATCAAGATCACATCAGTTCAAGATCACATCAACGTGTTGGAAAAATCAAATAAGGCTGCATCAACATGTCCACAAAACTAAGCAAGGCAAAGGCTGCATCAACATGCCTACAAAACCAAGCAAGTCAAAGGCTGCATCAACATCTCTGCAAGATTAAACAAGTCAAATTTCAACAAGAAATATCAGAGGGACTTGTTGCATGCTCATTTCCAGAGAGGGACCTATTTAGAAGACTACATTATCCCTGCACAAAGTCAACTAGTCAAAGGGAGATTACAAAAAAAGAACCAGTAAAGGACTGTAAGAATTCTTGTTTTAATACTTCAATTTCTATGTTAATTTCAATTTTAAAATAATTAATTTATGGTTAATTATTGACATCAGTTTCATAAAATTCTCCTATAACCTATACTTCTAACCTATGCCACTGCTCTTCAAAAATCATAGCCTATATCTATAGCCTACATTCTATAGCTTACATCTAATAGTCCCTTAACCCCTATTACAACCTTCATTTTAAACCTCAAACATATTCTGCATGAACTAAAGTTTCATAAACCCTCAAACCTATAGCCTATATCTATACGCCTTTAACCCCTCACCACTACTCTTAAAAAGTCCTAAACCCTTAGCCTATATATATACCCCCTTAACCCTTTTAAAACCTTAATTTAAAAAAAAAAAAACCTCAAATCTACAAGTCTATTCTGCACGACCTGACAGCCAGTACAAAACCATAGCTCTGTAGCCATATCATTCCATTTCGTCCTTCGTAGCCAGCAACCATTTCATTTCAGTCCATCCTCTGCACCCACGACCATATCAACCACATCAACATCATTCCATGACACAAGCGCGGACTTTGAGATTTTTCCATGCATAGAGGTCGGTATAATTTAAACTGAGTTTTCAAGTTCATTGAAAGGGTTATGTAGTTTAAAATTAGAGAAGTTGCCGAGAATATAGTTCGAAGACAGAGCTATCGAGATACCTTGCTCGGACAAAGGAGAAGATTTAGCAACCAGAGCATATACAAACACGTGGAGGTCAGCTTAGAAAACTCTAGGAGGAATGCAATAGACCAGGTAACTGTTAAATACCCTGGCTAATTTTTTTTATTTTAAATAGAGCATAAGAAGACAGGGTATTAGAACAAAGGAATTTGATGGCGTATAAGGCAGAACTAGAGAGGTTTGATAGTTCGAAAATAAATGCAGACTGTGTTAAAATTTTAAGAGATAAACAGTGGCTGACATTTTTAGAGAAATTTAATGGAAATAATGAAGAAATTACTAGGAAATTTGCTTCTTCCTTTAATGGAGAAATAGCCACAGTAGGGAATCTTTCATTCAGGGTTTCAGAGGATACTATTGTTCAAACCATAGGCATCAGTCCAGAGGGTGAAAAATATTTCAAAACTAAGCAATTCAAGGAGAAATCATGAACACAGTTTGTATCTAGATCCAGAGTGTCCTCGGTTAATTGGAAAATTGGAGTTTCCAAAAGTTAGCTTGTTCATCCTTGGGATGAAATGGTTTATGTACTTCAAAAATTTATTACATGTTAAGGCAGATATAGCATAGTTTTAGTGTATCTTTATCACATCAAAATGCTATTGCATCTAAAGGGAGAATGTATTATAAGCCTTCCATATTTTCTTCTACAAAGTTTAACTAAAATCTCTAAAACCATACAGAAATAAAGAAGTAATATGGATAGAAGCCTGTATCATTTTGGATTTGATAAAATTTTTGATTGAATTTGAACCACAGAAGACAGGGATGTCATGGAAGAGATTTTTGATCTCTAATGAAATTAAAATTAATGAAGAAAAACAGAAAGAGCAAGATACATAATTGATGGTTGATGTAATTGAAATAGATGATGAAACTCCAGAATACAGATCAAACATTTTTGCTCTACCTAGCAACAGTATAAGAAAAAGAAAAATGAGAAAGGAGGAAGCCAAAAAAACTGAAAAGGATAAAATTTTCACCACTTATACAAGGAAATCTAGAAGGACTAAAGGCAAGACAGTTCAGGACAATGATAACCTACAGCAAGCCCAGGATGACAATACACAAGAACTAGAAATCAAAAGCAAGGAGGAAGAACCAAAGGAGCAAAAACTCTCAAACAAAAAGCAAAAGCAACTAGAAAGGCAAATTCAAGATTTGCAACAAGAGCTTGTGGAATCAGAAATGTTGGAAAGAGTTGTGAAAAGAGAAAATGAGGCATTGAGAATATAAAGTAAGAAAATTCAAGATGAAAATGAAAAACTGAAGAGAAAAGTAAAAAAACTCAAAACCAACAAAATTGAAATCTGTAGATGGGCTAGCAAATGGTATAGGCAGAAGAAAGCTATCAAGACCAAATACCAAATCTTGAAGACTGAATATCAAACTTAGATGAACATAGATGTTTTACTGCAGGTAGCAGAAGCAGCAAGAAAAGAATTCTGACAGGTTAGCATGAGGACATGCAAAGTCTTGTGTTTGGAGGAGATGTTGGTACCATTTCATGACTCATCCTTTCACCTAAAAACTTTATTTTATCCATCATATTTTCTCATTTAACCTTCATAAATCCCTCATATTCCTTTGAAACTGATTAATGTAATGCCATTATTATTATTTTTACATTGGAATTGATTTTAGGAATTTTTGTGTTAAAACTAGGATTTTTCAGAAAATTACAGGTTTTCGTAATTTCCTGTAATGGCTTCACGTTTTGACACGTTGCATGATAGGTTGGCCAAATCAAGGACTGAGAGTCTATTCCTGAATGTAGAAGGATGGTGAAAAATCTATCCACCTCCAGATTCGAAGTCCATAGGTGGTTGGTCAACGTTGGTCAACTTCAGCTATTTTAGCAGAAAATCCTAAGCAATTAATGAACATATTTTATATTTTTCTTGTAAAAAGGGATTTGAACTAATTCGACTCCTTTGGGAAGTTAGTTAGGATTTTGAGGAACACAAATAGCCTCTTCTTGTTATGTAATTCGATAATAAATAGTTAGAAGAAAAACATTGAAGGCTAGACATGAGCTTTTATGTGACAAACTCAAAAACTCGATTTATGTAATTGGCTTTCAGACTTTAATACAGAGATTCAGTGGTCTATGTTGTTACAGTCAGTAATTTTATTCATCTGAGTTATCTTAAGGTGTGCTTGCAACGTGTGAAGGGCCCCCACTACAGATTTGGTACATTTTCTTGTGTTTTTCATTTACATTTGCATAATCAGATCTGGTAGAAATTTCTATTTAATTCTTATGCTGCAAGTTTATGAATCAGAATTGTTAATAGAAGTCGGTGTCTTTTGTGAAAGGTCTTTGTAAGAAGATTCAATTGACATCAGTCTTCGAATTGAAGTTGTGTTTACTATTTCATTTATCATTTCTGCTTAATGATCATGGTTATAATTGCAAAACTCAACTTGTAGTCTAATGATTGAACCTTGTAAAAGGACTTAGCTATTGGTTGATTTCAAGATTATTTACCTTGTTTTCTTTTTTGAATAATTGTGATTGATAAGTGTGTTGATTTAAGATTTGGAAGAGGTTCTATGAATTTAGTCCTTGTAAAAGAACTAGAGAATCTCAGACAAACAATAAGAACTCTGTTTGTAGGAGATTAGATTTGTTTTGTTTAAGAAGGTGTTCAAGTGTGGAAGGAGACAAAGAACAACCTCTTGTCAAAAAGAGTATTGAATCCTATTACACTAAACTCTCATTTAGGAGACCAAATCATTCTAGATCTATATATTTTAGATAAGTACCTCTAAGTGTACCTACTCGGATTGATAAGAAATTGAAGCCTAATCTACATTAGCAGATTGGACCAAACACAAGCTATAAAAGACAACCGTCGACAATATTTTCACATTATTGGAGTCTGAAAAGAGCTAAAAGAAGACTCGAGGGGGTTCCTTTTTCGAATTTATCAAATCTCGAAAAAGAGATAAAAGTGTGCTTTAATTTCCTTTTTCATTTTTATCAAAGCTCGAAAAAAGATAGGATAAAAGTATGCATTGTGGTCAAATCATTCTTGAATAATTGTGCACTTTAAACTCACTGTATCAGTTGTGAAACTTGTTCAGATAACCATCAAATGGATTAAAAATACCTATTTCATAGTAAAAATGAATAAAAACTATAGTCACATCATTAAATATGAATAAAATAATCAAAATGGTTATTAAAAGTAGTTTTTACTATTTTATTTTACCATTCCAGTTACCATTTGAAATTAGGAGCTTCCGTTGCTTCCGAACCAATTTTTCCCTCAAACTTCAACGGTTTATTGCATGCAACTAGACGTTTATGCCATTTGATCCAGGTTGGAGCTATGAACCTTCTCTTTCTTTTAGTATCATTTATGTTTCATTTCATGGTAAATTTTTAGGGTTTTGATCCCCTTAGGGTAAATATATTACGCTATGAGGGAAACACACCCTTGAATGTCAAAAGGTGTGTTGCAATGCACTGGAATTGAAGTCCAGGTGCATTTTCAATGCTCTACCCATTCTTGGGGTGAGTTGGGCGCATTTCTCAATTTTGTTTCTTGCTATGTGCCCAAAATTTCCCAAATTTTTTGTATGAAATGGATCCTAATGAAGCTTATGATTGGATTTCAGGTATAGATCGGATCAAATTGACCATTACGTGGTGAGAAAGAGAACATGAAGAACAAGACATGATTTCCCTAAATGATCCGGGTACTGTAAGAGCCCTCAGGGATTGTGGGTTTCTTAAATAATTCATATTATTAGGGATGAGACTGCATATGGAACTATTGGAGTTCCTAGTTCATTCATGGGATCGGGTATTACAGGCTTTTCACATTGGGGACAAAGTGCTCCCAATATTGCTTGAGGATATTTACTTTCTCACTGGATTATCGAGGCGTGGTTCTCCTATTTCCCTTGCAGGATCTACTCATGGAGGAGAGAGTGTGAAGGATTACATATGCCAGTATTGTCAGCCAGGGACTGAACCAAGTAAATATAGGAAAATAAGCATTCATGATGTGCATGATTTACCTTTGAGAACTATCCTTTTTACTATTTCAAATCTTGCTGGTTTTGCGACACTACATGTTGCGAACCGATCATACATGCACTATGCTCTTGAGTGCCTAGAACCGAAAGTATTCAACTAGGCTGAAGCAGTACTATTTCAGATGAAAGAACAACTGACTAAAGCAAAGGGAGGCAGGAAGAAGAATTCAGTTATGGCTCAATTCCGATTTCATTCATTTTAGAGCGAGTTCCATTGATGCAGTCGCAGCATGTTACACTAAGCATATATGGTCCTAGAGATCCTCGGATGCAGAGATGGGTTGAATTGATGGCTATACATGCTGGTCAATCAACCATCATATTCTCTACAAAATTATTTGCCTAGTTTAGACGACAAATGATTGCCATAGAGGAGTATCCATATGCAGGGGTAGATTTTCGTGGAGATCTAGATTTGATTCTACCATATGGCGCTCAATGGGGTGTAATGGGTAAAAATGTTTTGACCATGTTTTTTGATTTTTTAAGGTTTCTACATGTTTTTTTTATTTTTTATGTTTCCCAAGACTAAACTAAAGTTTTGATGTACACAGATGTGGGTCACGTTCGACCAGTGGCTCGACCAGAGCAGGAAGCAGATGAGCCAACAAAGAGGACTATTGGGAGAGAAGTCCTTTGGGATTTATATTTGACCGAGACTCTTGCTGAGCTGCAATAATACATAGAGGGATTGACTCTTGGGATACCATATTACCAGATCGAGGAGTTACCTATGAGACTGTAGCACCATACTATTGGTGTTCCTAACCATTGGATGTGGTTATTGTACAGGATAGATAGAGCAGTTGCTTGTTATCATGAGCATCACTAGTTTACTTTGAATTTTTTGCATACATTTTGAGGTCATATGACCAATGTGTCTTGGGAAAATTTTTTGTAAGAACCTAAACTATCTATATATTTGTTTTCAGTGTTTTCCTATGTTTAATGCGTAATCCTATTCAATTATGTGATGTGAATTTAAAATGTGTCTTTACATGTGTGGCAAATGTCTGTTTAAAACATAATTCGCCAAGGAATTAGTTAATGTGTTCAAATTTTTGGAAATGTGTTGATATTGAATGTAATCAAAATGTCTTTCCAAAAGTCAAACTCTAAGGAACATACGATGAAGTGTTGGATTTCAGACAGTATAGATGCTAGTAAGTTGCAGTTCGACAAGTTGTGAGTCTAACCTAATGATGATGCCGTTAATGCCAAATGAAATGGCATCTGAGAGAAGTTCAATCAACGCACTATACTAAGCGATATTTTTTGTGGATAAACTGATAAAAATCCATTTAAAACTCACTAACTCGCCAACTGGAGCGAAAATGGGCCATGCTGCAGAGGATAGGTTCTGCGTACTACGACTGCCACCATCGGCGTACCCAACGAATGGTTCCAAAGATTCAGTCATCTGCGATGAAATGTAAAGTGGATTACTAACTTCAAGAAAAATTTAGAAAAACAAACTAATATAGTAAATGAAAATCAAAGCATATATACAATATGATACAAAAGTTTACTACACTCAATTAAGCATAGTAACGTTTAAGATACAACCCATTTTGAGGCTGCGCCAATGGAATTCCATCATAATCAACTAACTCGTAGGCGCCCTTAGCCAAAACTCTTTTAACAATGTAGGGGCCATGCCATAGTGGCTCAAGGTTTCTTGTTCCTATCAAATCAACTTCCTGATCATAAAGCAAGACCAGGTCTCCCTCTGAGAAAATGTGAGGCTTGACATGTTGGTCATATTGCACCTTGATTCGTCTCTTATGCGCTTCGTTGGCCAATGCGGCTTCATGACGCATTTCATCTAGATGGATGAGGTTAAAAATACACACTTCTTCATTAGAGGTGTCAGCAGCAGTAGTTTTGAGGAATATCACCCTAGAGGTTCGTTACAACCTCCACAGAGCAGGGGCATGCTACTTAAGAGGGACTCACACAACCATGCACGTTCAGAAAAACTAAATAGAGTAGAATGAGAAAGTTACCCGTAGGTCCTACGGTTGAAGAAGATCCCGCAGGGTTCAAACCCCCAGCAACCGTCCTTCCTTCTTAACCTGAAAGACAAGAAGAAACAAGCATGAAGAACTGGTTGTATAGCATATATCTACTCTAAATGTTAGTGAAATCCATATAAAACATCAGATGAACCATAATGAATGCTTAAATAACAATTTTCTCATATATGTAAGCAGACACTAACACGTATATTTCAGGAACAAGATGGTACTTCTGTATTATAAATAGCATGTACAAAAGTAACAAGTGGAGAGATCACCTGAATCCTTCCACGATCTTCGAGCAGACCGTCGTCCGGATTCGTCCCGCCCTTGCCTCGCTAAGACTCTTTCCAAACTGGTGCATACGAGATGACATATAGGAAGATGAGCATCTCAAGGAAACAAAGGTTTCCTGAACTGAACTGGGAAAGTGCAGGAGGCATGGGGAATCAGACTTGGATAGGGAATACCAACAGAGTATAATATCAATAAATTCTCTCTCTCCCTTAGGCCATACACATGAGGGGTTTTTATACTCCCTCCAAGTAGTTTCAACAATTGGAAACAGTTGGCCACGTGCTGGGGTGGTTGAACTACCTGAGTAACCATCAACCCAGCCCGAAAATAGGGAATAATTATATATTTTTTAATCATTTTTAATGGCATACGCGGAAAAGTGCAGCTGGACTCGCGTATACACGCGGAAAAGTACGGGCATAGTCGTGTATGGGGATTTTTACACTGTTTTTAAGTGAATTTGTCCAAGTCTGTAGGAATGGGTGCCCAAAGCCATAAAAGCAATCATGAATCATATGAAGGTGAGAAATGATGCTATAACAGATGCCCCTTAATATATGAGGTCAGAAGGGGTACATGATGGCCGAAATGTATTATGCACATAGAAAGAACTTCGCAAGGACAAGAGAGGACTTCACCAGATTTCAGCCTGCCAAAAACCAATGAAAGAAAACAGAGAGTCAACTCATGATGAGGCGGGCATACCCATGCTCAGTCAAAAATACATGATATAGAAATTACTGAATAGATCCAACATGTATACAAGTATAGCTGAACTGAAAGTACACAATGAATCATCCGAGCATGGCCCGGAAATATAAGTCTGAATCAATGTCCAAGTATCACATATAGAAAGCTGATCAAGGATGGTGCAACTGGATGTCTGATCATATAAGTAACTGAATC
This sequence comes from Pinus albicaulis, assembly GCA_034641835.2. Lineage (NCBI taxonomy): Eukaryota > Viridiplantae > Streptophyta > Pinopsida > Pinales > Pinaceae > Pinus > Pinus albicaulis. The sequence continues at coordinate 1,023,483,940 of CM076581.1, forward strand.
TCCAAGTACCAAATCATAAGAGGTGGAACAAACGGTACAATCACGCAACTCGGGAGCCAAGATATAGGATGTTGTTGTACTGAACTGCAACATATAAGGGTGGACGGCATCACTGGCAGAAACTGAATGGACTGTCAAAAGTGAACCGAGAAATGCTGATGCAACCCGAGGTCTTCACTGATCACTATGGCACAATTCTACACAATGGGAATAAATGAGCCGAAGTCGACCATGTGAGAAATCGTTGGATTACCGGTCAATGATGTATACCGTTAACCAACGCGAGACAACCCACCAATAATGAAAATGAGCGTCAAGGTGCCCCAGTACAATCTAACAAGTGCGAATGAATGAGTTGAAGTCGAACACTTGAAAGAATCTACCAATCACGAGGCAATGATGAATCCCCACTGTCGATAGCGAAGAGTCTGCCACTGATGACTGCAAACCCTAAGGTACTGACAAAAAGACTCTAGACCTTATTCCCAGAGCAATGAGTTGGATTCGATGGGAAAAGATCTGCTGGAAGGAAGGCATTAAGGCATCCCACATCAGTTTAGCGCGAGTGTAACCCGCAGGCCAAGATTTGGAAGGAATCGGACGAAGTAGAGTGATGGAACCAAAACCGAAGTACGTTTCCGACATGCACAAGATGAAGCTAGCACACGGAAGAAACCCTCTGAACCAACCAATAATGAAAGCTAACACAGAGGCGAGAAATCCACCGATAGGGTCAAATGGAAATCAAGGTACTGCATGAATCCCAAGTGTGATAATGTGTGCTGACGTCGAACACAGGGGAAACCACTCAGTCAAAGACCCATAATGATGATCAAATGCTGAGCACAAGGTCACCTATCAATTATGGAAATAGGGCCAGGGTGCGGCTCTAGGTTTGCTCTCAGAGCAATGTGTCGTAGTCGATAAGAGACAAACCCGCCGGCAAGAAGTCAATGGGGACCTTCTCAAACCAGCACGAGCAGAAGACCAAAACATCTGATGTGATAGAACATGATACCGACAAGACCGGGAAGGCCGACTGAATAATGAGTCAAGAGACACCGCAGAATGGCCGACTCAGGCTAGACTTCCCTTGAACAAAAACACGACTCGTGATGACCATGGCAGTAAAAAGTGACATTGTATAAGTCTGTTATGCAGGAGGCAAAACAAACTCTCCATATGATTGGAAGAGATAACCAACCAGGGGAGAACTGACAAGTGAAACATGGTAAAGGCTGAACCTAGGTCAAAACTAAAACCATCCCAAATGAAGGAGATATATATAAGTATATGTGCTTTGTTCAAGGGTGACAAACTGACTCTGTACTGCCATCAAAACAACGAAGATACATCCCGTTCCCGCTCTTTTTGTTATATTTGATTTTTTTGTCTTTTTCATATAATAAGCCCGAAAAAGAATAAAAGAATGCTATGGTACAATGGATAGAACGAGTATCAAGAAAGCAGATGCACTAGTTCCTGGGATTGGAACAATCCTATGCTCAATGCAAGGTGGCGAAAACTGGTCAGTGATACTCAGAGGAACGTTCCATCCATGGGTACAAAGGTGTCAAGTCGTGATAGCTAAGTGCATGCAATGGTTAACTTGTATAGAAAGTCAAGGTCAAAATTTGGCTTAAACATCGAGTCCAAATGAAGCCAGCTAAAGGCCAGGATAAACAAGTAGCCAATATGCAATGCAGTAATACAACTTAACGACACCAGGGAGCCTCTAGGGTAAAAGCCAGAAAAAATGATAGTGATGAAGAAGAAGAATGAAGCTTCAACACATAAGACATGGCGAGACTAAAGAGGACTCCCGAGCCTACATAAAACGCAGCATGGGCAACAAGTGATAGCGAGGAACTAACTAGGAAGCCCATGTAAAGGAAGGCTCTACCATCAAGTCATGATTAAATAATCGGCGAGTGAAATGGGTGTAATACTCATGACCTGATGGAATCGACCCTATGGCAAGTGATCAGTATGGAGGCTAGAATGCAAGATGCAACGAAAAGTGATTTCCCTAACCTATATGCCAGTGAAGATCATATACCTGCCGTGACGAGTCGGTAATCATGGATCAAAAACCGGGAAAAATCTCAAAATCGTCAAAATGTACCTGAAAACATACCAAACTGGGCACTTCCAAGCATCTGGGTTATGCAGCTTAAGATAGATTGAAAAAATAAGCATAACAAGTTTTTGCGAAAATTTTCAACTTTTTAGCCATAAATAGACAAATTACCTCTCATTTGGTTCATTATTGCATTGCTGATTTGGAAAAAAGTGCTCTGGAGCAAAAAACTTCTTTCGTCAAATCAGGAACAACCGACCGTCGAAACGCACCGAAATTTCAGGTAGGCTCCTCAATCATCCTTGTCAATCATTTTTTCCGTTTGGAAATTAAAATTAAGTGAATTTAACCATTAAAACCCTTGCTAAAAAATGCGGACTTGCGCATACGCGGGTTCATTAAAGGAAAGTCGCGTATACACGCGACTGTGCAAAGAAAAAGTCGCGTATGCGCAGGTCCGAAACTTAAAAAGCGTGGCTAATGCATGATTTAATGAAATTTGACAGGATGACAATCTCATGGAGAGAACGTGAGCATAGCGCAATTGACCAAGAGGTCATGCAAGATCGAGCAGCGCAAAATATCCTTCGGAATTGCGGATTGTTCAAATTCTTCAAAATGCCAAATATGAAAAGCAATGTTCGGTTGCTAGAAATGCTCGTGAATTACTGGGAACCAGATCAGGATTGCTTCATTATTGATCAGATGCCAATACGCATTGAAGTGGAAGACATATATTTCATTACTGGACTCTCCCGGAGGGGAGAACCAGTAGACTTGCACGGGAAGCCCCTGGGAGGGTTAACCGTGGAAGACTATGTCCACGTGTATTGCGTACTGGGTTCCAAAAAAGTTGGAACACAGATTGCCATTAAAGATATGAGGGATTTGCACATGAAAATCCTCCTTTTCACCATCAGCAGAGTGGCAGGATCCGCCTCTCTACATCAGGCGTCCAGGACGCAAATGAGCATAGCAGTAGAATGTTTGACTCATGTTTACGATTGGTGCACAGCCCTTTTACTGAACATGAAACAACAGTTGACCTCAATCCGCCAAGCAAAAACCAAACACTTTGGCTATGGTACAATTTTGACAACATTCTTCTTTGAGAAGATTCCAGCATTGAGACCCAGAGTCATCTCTACCATCAGTAGCCCGCGGGACCCAAGAATTGCCCGTTGGGCGGACATGATGAAGAGACTGGGGGGTAGTGAAGTACCCCGGACCACATGGGATGATGAGTTCTTCCTTTGGTGGGGAGAACAAATCATCGCAGTGGACGACTATCCCTATGCCGGGATGGACTTTCGTGGAGATCCAGATCTAGTTCTTCCACCAGGCACAGCATGGGGCACAGTCGGTAAGTTTGCAAAATTTTTTTGACTTATATAATTTTTTTGGATTTTTTCAAATATGTATGAAAAAATGAAAAACAAACATGTTTTTGATTGGATTCATAATGACTGACAATTCAAAATGATCATGATTCAGATGTTGGACCAGTTCGACCTGAGGGTCTCCCGCGCCACAAGCATCGCAGGGGCGAAGCAAAGACAGTGGATTCAGACAGGACTCTCCAGGCCGTGCAGAGGAACTTGGAGGGACTAACCCGCCAAATACCTATGGCTGCCGTGGAGGACCTGCCGGAAGCCATCCAGAGACGGGTGGTAGGAGTACCCCGAGACTGGGTTAGATTATTCCGCCGAGTTGCCACCGCAGTCACGTTCTATAGGAACACGACTTCTGGGCAGGGACCTCAGGAGTAGACAGATATTATGTATTAGATGACTGTATATTCTTTTTTGAGACTGAACATGATCGGGGCATAAGCCCAAGTTTTGTATGATCTTATGGATCCAAATTTTGTAAAGTTTTTGAACACTCTGATGATATATATACAGCGATATTTGATGTGATGTGATAAATGTATCGAATGTATGATGTTTTTGATGATTAAATTTATTGTATGGAATGATTAATATGCCAATCTAATGCTTGATTAGCTAATGAGTCAGCTAACCAATTGTCAGCTCGAGGAATATGAATGAAAGTTAAAAATTGAAATGATCTTTGTAACAAACGTACCCTCAAGAACAACCGTAATAAAAATGGGTCACGAACCCAATAAGTATTGTTCAACTGCGACACCACCAGCTGAGAGTCCAAGAAAACTACCAACGAATCAACACCCAAAGATATTTCCTCCGAGAGTAGATAAACAACTGCAGTGTATTCTGCTATATTATTGGAAGCAGGACCAATGCAGACCCCTCTTGATACTAACAGCTGACCGGAAGGATAATGAAGCACCCAAGCCACGGAAGCTAAGTTCCGAGTGTGTCTACTAGCACCATCGGCGAAACCAAAATGACTCATGACATCCAACACAACCTGCCAAAGCAGATCAAAAACATCACCAACTCATCAAAAATCGAAAATCAATCAGATATGTACAAAGCAAAAACTACTATATACAAAAGCAAAATGCCAGGCCAAAGCCTAGGCATAATACTTCTTCAAATAGAGCCCATTTCGGGGCTCCGGCAACTCGTTCCCTTCGAAATCAACCAAGGTATACGCTCCTTTCTTAAGGAATTTTTTAACGATATAGGGGCCATACCACATAGACTTAAACTTTCCTGCCCCCAGGGCATCCTTTTCTTGGGCATAGACCAAAACAAGGTCACCTTCCGAAAATACCCTAGGCTTCACTGCCTTATCGTACTGAACTTTTACTCGGTCTTTATGCGCTTCATTCATCGTGGCGGCATCTCGACGCTGCTCATCGAGATGTTCCAGATGAAGAAGTCGTTCTGCCAGAATAGAAGTGTCAGGAAGAAGTTCAACAGCTAATTTAAGAGAAGGAATCTCGCATTCAATGGGAAATACGGATTCCACCCCGTGCACTAGCTGAAACGGAGTAAAGCCAGTTGCAGTTTTCACTGACGTCCTGTATGCCCAAAGTGCAGGATATAGCATAATATGCCAGTTGGATCTAGCTTTATCAATTGTCCTTTGAAGAATGGTCTTCAAGGATTTATTCACGGCTTCCACTTGCCCATTGGCTTGAGGATAATACAGAGATGAATGCTCCTGTCGGAAACCCAATTTGAGAGCCAACTCAGCCATCATACTATTCTGAAAATGACTGCCATGATCAGTGACAATCTCTCGAGGAATACCAAAACGAGCGATAACCTGGTTGAAAAGGAAAAGAGCTGCAGTCTCACCATCATTCCCAAAAGTAGGCATAGCCTCGACCCACTTCGTAAAGTAGTCTACTGCTACAATAATGTACTTGTGACCTTTAGTTGAAGGCGGGTTACAAGTAGTATAATCAATACCCCACTTTGTAAAGGGACCGACAGTAATGACTGGAAAAAGCAGAGCTGGATGAGCGCGCATTTTTCGAGTATAGACTTGACACGGATGACACTTTTTGACCGATTCGATACAATCCTTGAAAATCGAGGGCCAAAAGTATCCAGCACGCAAAATCTTTTGAGCTGTAGCAAGCCCAGATAAATGACCCCCACAAGCTCCACTGTGGGAATCATTCAGCACAACCTCAGCTTCTTCGAAAGTTAAGCAGCGTCTTAGGATTGAATCAACCCCTCGACGGTATAAAGCATCACCAATAATAAAATAATTCTTGGCCAAGTGATGCAGCTTACGACGCTCATCTTTCGAAAAAGTAGAGGGAAACTTCGCAGTCTGGAGATACACAATGATATCCCCGTACCAAGGATCCTGTGAAGAGATAAGAAACAAGTGTTCGTCTGGAAAGGACTCATCATAGATCATCTCTTCTCCACAGGGCAACTCGGAGATCAATTCCGCAAAAACTAATGATTTCTTGGATTTGGCAGACATGAACTCAAGATCAAATTCCTGTAAAATCACAATCCATCTATTATATTTGCCCCCAATCACTCGCTTGCTGAGGACAAACTGAAATGGATTGGCAGCTGCCAAAACATAAGTTTTGCGAAGAATAATGTAATGTCGGAGTCGCTGCACAGCATGAACTGCTGCTAAGGCTAACTTTTCTATCGGAGTGTACCTAAGTTCAGGTCCTACCAGTCCTCGACTAAGGTAGTAAATAACATGCTCTACAAGAGCATCATCCTCCTGAACCAGAACCATACCAATGGTAGATTCTGCTGCTGCCAGATACAAAAGGAAATCCCTGCTATAATCAGGTGGACTCAATAAAGGAGCAGAGGTCAATGCTTTCTTCAAAGCATCGAATGAGCGTTGAGCGTAGTCATCCCAAAGAAAAGGAACTCCTTTCTTCAACAATCTCATAAATCCCTTTGTCACTTCAGCATAATTGACGATAAACCTCTGAAGAAAATTAGACTTTCATTGAAGACTTTGAAGCTGACGGATGGAAGACGGGGGAGGCAACCGAAGTATTGCCTCAACCTTGAAGGGATCTACCCTTATCCCTTCCCTAAACACAATGAATCCCAATAGCCGACTGGATGTAACCGCGAAAAAACACTTGTTCGGATTCAATCGAATCTTATAAAAACGACATCTTTCAAATATTTGTCGGAGGTGACCAGGATGATCCATCCTCTTTCGAGAATGAGCAGCTAAATCATCTAAGTATGCCTCGATAATATTTTTGATGTCGTGGAAGGCGTATGACATGGCCCGCTGAAAGGTAGCCCCAGCATTTTTAAGACCAAAAGGCATCTTCTTGTATGCAAACGTACCCCAGGGACAAATAAATGCAGTCTTATGTTGATCTTCAGGATGGATAGTAATTTGATTATATCCGGAGAAACCGTCCATGAAGGAGAAAATCTCATTACCGGCACACTCGTCAATGATCTGATCGATAAATGGTGTGGGGTAATTGTCTTTAGGACACGCTTTATTTAGGTCTCTGAAATCGATGCACACTCGAATCGTTCCTTGCTTTTTATCTACGGGAACGGGGTTTGAAACCCATTCAGTCAGAGGAACAAGGAAAATGAATCCCGCCTTAAGCAGCTTTTCAACTTCAGCTTTGATAGCTGCTGCCTTCCTAGGATTGACCGGACGAAGTTTTTGCCTCACCGGCTTAGCGTTTTCATACGCCTTGATCTCATGCTGGACAATAGATGGGTCTATGCCAGGCATTTCCTCATAAGACCAAGCAAATACATCCCTATACTCTTTGAAGAGCTCGGTATAAATTTGAACCTCTTCACGGGAACATTCAGCTCCAATGAAGACATTCTCGATAATATTGGGATCCCTGGAAATGTTCACCGGGATAGTAGGAGAGATCACAACCATGTCCCCTTCAGCATAAACCTGTGTTGGTGCCAAAGGGTTCAAGACTGGGTGAACAGGACCAGGAGACTGAGGACTTGGAAAACTAGTTTCAACTTCGCTCAAGTCAGGTAGGAAGTAAGACCGATGATGCAAATCATCCCACGGTCTATCTATACCAGTCATGGCTTCCAGGATCGCCTCTTCAGATGGAAGAGTGGTATCAAGACAATCCTGGGCAGAAGAAGAACTGAGTGTCCAAGCCGGGGCCGCATCACCATCCAACTCTTCCGGTGAAAGAGGAGCTAGGATGGTTTCTGCAGAGTCAACAATAGACTGATATGCAATCTCAGCTGCAGAAATCGGAAATGCCATTCCACCCACTTGACCTTCTGCTAATGTGGCAGTAGGGGAAGGTAAGGTCCAAGGGTCCAAAAAATAATGAGTTCTAAAGAACTCTCTTCGAAGGGGAGCGTTGGAGGATGAAATAGCATTAATATGCACTGTAGGAGGAGGAAGATCAAAAGTACCCATCAAGGAAGAGTACATTCCAACTCCTAAATTCTCTACAGGCGCCTTAGTATTATCCAACTTCGGAATAGATGAGTCAGAAGACGCAGTCAGGTCTACAGGAGGACAGTCCAGTTGATCCACTGTAACGATCCTCCCTTCGTGGGGGAAACATACAATCCGAAATAATGAGGATGCAATGGAATCCATCTCATAAATCCAGTTCCTCCCCAACAGAAGGTTGTAGTCCAAGGCTGCATCTACTACCTCAACCTCTATATTAACGGTTTTGCCCCCAACACAGATGGGCAAAGTCGGGACAATACCATGGGGTCTGTGAGAATGACCATCGAACGCAGTAAGAACAGTGCTAGATGGAACAGCTTTGGGAGATCCAAGTGTCTTCCAACATGCGAGAGACATCACGCATGTGGAAGCACCCTCATCAACAACCGTTCGAAAGATATTGCACTTTCGATACGACGATTTAATATGAAAAGCCATGTGATGAGGAAGTCTCTTCTTAAAATTAGTCATATCAAAAGTAATCAGAAGAGAATTTTTCGGATCAATAGCCCCAATGGCAATGAGCAAAGCACTGCGCTGAGCCGGACAAGACTGGAGTACCTCTAAAGCTGACATAGCACAAGGACTCTGCGCCAGATCTTCTACAATCGAGTAGTTCTGGGCAGCCCTCATGTTCGGATTAATCGTTGACCGCTTAGAAGATGCTTTTGACATCCGAGGCATAGACTCGACAGTTGGCTTCGTGATGTGAAGCGGCTCAGTAGCATCAGGAACTTCCTTAGCTTTCGAAGATTCCTCTCCGCCATAATCATGGGATCTCGTAGCGACATCCACGTGAGCACTCATCATAAAGATATTCGATGGAATTTCCCCTTCCTGAGCACCTCCAGAGGAAGCCCCAGGATTTTGGTTCGCGCCAGCAATTAATTGCTGCCCTTGGGGAAAAGGGTTTGTTAGCACAGCCTGGGAACTAGAAGAACCTTGCTGAGATAACAGGCGCTGAGCATCCTGAATTTTCGGGCAAAGGTGTGTGAGATGGTCTCCAGCACAAAGCTTGCACGGAAACTTCACTTTCTTTTTCTCCTTTTGACCCTCACCAACACGCTCGTTGGTTTTGTTTGCATTACCCTTCCCGTTCTTGCCCTTCTTCTTGTTATTTCGTCCCTTCTTCTTCCCATCGGATTGTTGATTTCCTTTGGGATCAGAAGATTGGACAGCATTTATGGACAAAGACTAGGAAGGTGATGACTCGGCAGGCACAGCCTGACTAGAAGGAGCATTTTGCAAAGAAAACTGCTGCAATTGAGAAAGCAGGCTGGCTACACCACTATTGACTGATCCGACAAGCCCATCACCATGAGGACCGGGCTTAGTTTTCGATAAATCTAATTTGGAGCGAGGAGCATTGGGAAAATATTTATAAAGGACCCCAGACTGAGAATAGATCAATTCCAGCTGCTGGGCCCTAAAAATGGCCTGCTCCTCAGAAAATACCCCAGATAGGGATACATCTTTTGAAATGTCCAACTGTAGAGATTTCAGAAACCATTCGAGAAGGAATTCTCCTGGAATATGAGCTTTAATAAGCCTCTTCCTTCTCCTCCATTCCTGAATGTGATCAGAAATGTGTGTTGCCTCATCCTGTTTAAAATTAGCCAGGAGTTCGGTCCCAGCCTCATATCTGACAGGAAACTGAAAATGGTTTAGAAATGTGACATCCAGTTCTCCAAATGTAGCAAACCTACCCCAGTTAGCTCGATATACCATTTGGCAGCGTTTCCAGTTAGGGTGCGTTGAAATAATCTCAACCTAATCGAATCATCGATCAGGGAGTTCGAAGAACACCATAAGTGAAAAGTGGTGATGTGGTCCGCCGGATCCTCTCCATTCTTACCTTCAAACTTTGGAATGTCTGAAGGAATTTTGGTCGGGACCGGAGGCCACCCCGGACTATAACGAATCGGATCATTAGTCAACTTCGACAGATCTGGCAAGTTTAACGTTGCCAGAAAAGGTAAGCGAGGCGGAGCCTGAGGATTCCATCCTTGATGGGATGGATTCCCAACATTCTGAAAAGAATAGCCTAGATTTGATGAGGCACCAGGTTGCCAGAAAGGACTCGTAGAAAAAGGAGAAGAACCTCCTCCCAACGCAGAGTTACCAAAGCCCAGACCAGTTCCCCCCGCTGAAGTATTGAATGAAGAGGAGAGCCCCTGATAGGGGTTCCAGGCATTAGAAAGAGGAGAAAAGGTCTGGTAAGCACTCGACGAAGGGAAAGAAGCATTCCCTTGATGACCTACGTAAAACTGATTCCCTGCCCCCGCTGTATTGAATACAAGGTTCCAACCTGTAAAAGTAGTCGAACTTTGCCCCCCAGACCAAGGGTTGAAACTCTGGGTCTGAGAAGTAAACGGAAAGGACCCTAAAGAAGGATTCGAACTAGGAATGTGTCTAGTTCCGAAGGGGAACCCCTGAAACGAAGCTGATCCACTAGCCATGGAAGACATGGGTGTAGATCCAGCTGAAGCAGCGGAAAAGGAAAAAGAGGGATTCCCACTAGAGGGCATCCCTAAACAGAAGGGACCAGAATGAGAAGCATGTGCTTGGGTGAAACCAGAGCCAAACACAGCAGCACTAGAAGCAATCGAAGATGAAGCAATAGTGCCCCCTGCTTCAACAGAAGCAGGAGTCTGAATGCCTGCAGCACTCACGGTAGAAGCCGCGTTCCCAGTCATGGCCATCGAAAGATAAGAATGATACGGAAGATCTGGCGGTCTCTCCGACTCAGGTCCGATGTACTGAACAACGAACGGATAATCAGGAGGAAGAGGAGATGGACCTGTAGCAGGAGGCTCAGGTACGTCTTCGATTTGAAAATCTTCTTCCTGAGGAAACAAAACTCGCGAGGTGAGCGGAACGCTCCTCTCAGGACCGACACCAGAATCAGCTATGAAACCTTCAGACCTTTGTGGAGGATCTCTCTCCACTGCGTCAGATGCCACAGGGTGGTAACCACCTGCTAAATCACTCCTATGCCTTCTCGAAGAAGGCTCTGGACTCTCGGGAGATAACCCCCGGATTCTCCTCGATCGTCGAGGCGCTTGATCAGCCACTTTTATAGATTTTAAATTAGACTCAAAAAAGTGAAAAGCTAGGCAAGATAGGAGCAAAGAGCACTCACTATAAGAAAAATCCCTGAGATACAATCAAGCAAACAACCTCCAAGTATTTCCGCTCCGGGTGATGAGGACCGGACACCAAAATACAGGAAAGCGAAATATAAGACCTCCCGAAAGCAGTCTGGGATGATTAGGGCCCAGAAAAACTAGCGAAGGTATCAGAAACAGTTACGCCGACCTCCTAACGACAGCCTTTGCCGGCTCAAGCACCCAAGCTTCGCAAGGGCACCCCCTAGAAGTACTGCTGAAAGTGATGCGACGTCTGCCTCAGGTACCACGGGTATTCCCCCCCGCAGTCACCTGTGTGGAACCTAGGAGTGGCAACTATGGGCACCAATCCGTATCAGAAGCCAGGCGGAACGGTCTTGAGGTCAGATTCAGCTAATCAGAGAGGGGGTATCCCTCTTCTCAGCCTTCACTTCCCCTCGCGCTTGACTCTCTGGAGGAGAGATTTCCCGGTCCACCTAACGGAGTTGGATTTCGCTCAATTAATCAACTTCTATGTTTTGTTTGAGCGGCCTTTGAGAGTTAACTCTCCACTCACCTAATCCAAGGCCCTACAACCTAGCTAGTTGGTGTATGACACTTAGAAAACTTGCTAGTTGATTTTAGATTAAATCGCTTATTTTAATGGGTTGTTATGTTAAGTCACAAGGATGCGGAGATGAAACGTATGGTGTTTTGATGCAAAAGAAATTAATAAAAACCTAACTACATGCAAATGCAGTTATTGTCTTTCGATGAAAAGAAATCTCTATACAGGTTCTACGAGACTAAAAATTGTATTTTTTCTTTTCAAATAGCAAACTCACACTCACAAAAACTATGAAATTGACTAAATGTTTAAATGCACCTAATGCAAATCACTACAAGCATGCAAATTCTAAGATGCAAAAATCTCCTAAAGCAGAGTGAAATTTCCCAAAAGCTCCTTCAGTTTTAACTCTTTTTGGTTGTCCAAAAAGCTAGTTCCCGAAAACAAGAACTCTTAATACAAAGACACCAAAACGCTTAAAAACAAGAAGAAGAAATCAAAGATAACTGCTCCCTAAAATCGAGCCAAAAACTAAAAGACAAGAAACTTCACAAAAACTTCAAAAGATATGGCGAAACGAAAACAAAAATGCAACAACAAAAGCAAGAAACAAGATAAAATGTTCTTTGAACTTTTGAAATGCAAAAACAAAAAGCAAAGCAAATGTTTTTTGAGCTTTTATGTTTTATAAAGAAAGAGCTCGAAAAGACCAAGCAAAACTATCAAAATCCAAACCAAACAAGACTGAATTTCAAGCACAAACTTCAACAATGCTCCAAACCTTATAAGGCTAACTAGTAGCAAGATCAATAAGAGCAAAAGAAGACAAGAAAACTCAGCCACTCAGCCTAAAGGAATAGTGCAAACTCGTTGCAAACAAAAACTTCGAAGAAGCAAGAAAAACTCTTCAAAATTTGCAACAAGACCTAGCCTATTGAACTCAAGAAAACCAATCAAGAAACGAGCAAAAATCGTAATGCGAAGCACAACACAAATATAGGAAAGAGTAAGTGAGCAGGAGCTCTCTGTTCTGATAAAGCAGAACAGCCAAGAATGCTCATAAAGCGATCTTGGTACTCAATCCAGAAGTGCCAGCACTAGAAACAACACTTTGCCAAAAAGACTAGTTTTCAATCAAACGAAAGAGAGAAAAGACCAGAAACCACTTCCTTCACAATCCAGAGAGTACAGAGACACTGTAGGAACAGGTCTCCACAGCCAGAAAGGACCAAAAAGTCAAGAAACCCAAAAATTCAAAATCTGCCTAGGTATACGCTACTTCACAGTTATGCAACCAGCGTGCATACGCGTCTGTGCTAAGGGAAACTCGCGTATACGCGGGTCCCTTTAGAAAAACTTGCATGTATACGCGACTGTGTGCAGAAAAAAGCGCGTATGCAAAGGTAAATAATGAAAAAACAAAAAGGACAAGCCTGGAAAAGAAACCAGGACTTCAGACTAACTGAAACAAAGTAAACTGGACTGCAAATGAAAGTTAAAACTGTCAGCAACCTACCAAACAGCTGAAACCACCCAACAGGGGAGTCACAAGAATGTGATCCTCAGCGAAGTCGCCAGTTCTATTTCGGGGAATATCACCCTAGAGGTTCGTTGGGTTACAACCTCCACAGAGCAGGGGCATGCTACTTAAGAAGGACTCACACAACCATGCATGTTCAGAAAAACTAAATAGAGTGGATCGAGGAAGTTACCCGTAGGTCCTATGGTTGAAGCAGATCTCGCGGGGTCCAAACCCCCAGCAACCATCCTTCCTTCTTAACCTGAAAGACAAGAAGAAACAAGCACGAAGAACTGGTTGTACAACATATATCTACTCTAAATTTTAGTGAAATCCATATATAACATTAAATAAACCATAATGAATGCTTTAAATAACAATATTCTTCATATATGTAAGCACACACTAACACGTATATTTCGGGAACAAGATGGTACTTCTGTATTATAAATAGCATGTACAAAAGTAACGAGTGGAGAGATCACCTGAATCCTTCCACGATCTTCGAGCAGATCGTCGTCCGGATCCGTCCCGCCCTTGCCTCGCTAAGACTCTTTCCAA